>SSNP01000042.1:2725375-2815965 GCA_006937955.1 Pachypanchax playfairii | reverse complement strand
GGGGGGGGGGGGGGGGGGGGGGGGGGGGGGGGGGGGAGTAGCAGCAACAAAATGAAACTGATTGAACTGAAAAGAGATGAGTATCAGTCAGTCAGTATCGTTACATGTTTATTCCTGTTCATTCCATTTTATATCTAAAAAATATCAGGAAACACTGATTAACAGACCTTTCAATCTGTCTGCATTAAAATTCGGGTGGTTCCGGCTCCTTCCGTCAGGCTTCGTCAGCAGTTCGTTCATATTCATTATTCAAATTTGCTGGACTCTGATTGGCTAACAAACTAGCCTATGAGAGCAAAGTATACTCTTTCCTGCCCCGCTGTGCATGGCAACGTCAGACGTAGTCTCTTCCTGTTTGCTACATCTTATGCTAACAGCTTTTAGCCAGCAGCATGCTAGGCGTGGTTTCAACTGCAGGAGCTGATTAATTCGCTGGTTCTGAGCCACATGAAGGATGACCAGTTTGATACTTTGGGTTTCTTATTTAAACACCATGTAAAATGAGCATGTTTTTAAGGATTAAAAAATGTTTTTATATATTTTTAAATATATATAAATGTAAATATGAATAATGAGGAAAAGCTACAGGCTGAAATTAAATGTTAGAAGCTGCCCTAGTGAGTTGTGCTATTTTTAGACCAGGTCTGCAGGATACTAACGTGGTCCTTGGGGGCTCCCTGTTGGCAACCTCTGGATTAGACTTTTTCTATCAGGCCTTCCCTCTTACAGTGAACGGTTTATCTTTTCACCTTCCCTCCCCCCGAGATTCACCAAGATTGATGCTGACTGTGTTTTA
Source organism: Pachypanchax playfairii (assembly GCA_006937955.1). Taxonomy (NCBI): domain Eukaryota; kingdom Metazoa; phylum Chordata; class Actinopteri; order Cyprinodontiformes; family Aplocheilidae; genus Pachypanchax; species Pachypanchax playfairii. Next base: position 2,815,169 of record SSNP01000042.1, on the reverse strand, counting down.
GAAATGGTGCAGATCTGTGAGAATCAAACACTGTTTGCCACCGCATTAATTTACCTGAATGTGGGCGGGGTTTCCTCTGTTTGCAGCATAATGCGTCATTTAATGAAACTTTTTTAATTATATAGAGGCTCAAAAACAAGAGTTATCTTGCCAACAGATGTGCAGTCCTTCAGTGATTTCAGTGGTTATTTTCTGGCTTTATTTCCCTTCATGGTGTCCTTTAAAGAGATTTACTTTGACATCAATTTACCTGCAAATACTTTATCTTTGATTGTCTTTTAAACTTTTAACATCTGAAGAAGCAGCTTCTTTGGATGTAAAAGGTAAATAGTTGCCTCATTCATTTCTGGCTTCAGTTTGAATTTTTGAAACTAACCTAATATTTCTAGATAACAGTTGGGATTTTAGGGGATGCTTAGGAGGACAAACAGTGAAACCTTCCTCTTTTTCAAATCTTATTTCTTTTTTTTTTTATCTTTGCTGTTTTTTTTTCTTTTTGTACTTTTTGTCCTGATAAAGCCAAAGACACCTTCAGGAATTCTAACTTCAGAGTGGAGAAGATGTTTGATGGTGCTTTTCCAGGAGTTGAGAGAAACATTGTGGGACATGAGGTAACATCACCTGAGGGAGAGATGTTGTTCCCTTTGTTTGAAGTTTGTGGCTCTTTCCTCCATCTTCTCCTGGTGCATCTCGAGTGCATCTTCTGGTCAGACGTTCTTCTCCTCTGATTTTGTTTGAATTGCTGTAACTTTTGTTGTCAAGTTTGTTTATTATTTTCCTTTTTAAGTTGTCACATTGATAGTTTGATACAATATCAGATGAAGAGGGACAATGTTTTAGTTCTATAATAATTAATACCTGTTCTTCATCTGGTCTCCTGTTGTCATCTTACATGCAGGACTTCAGGGGGTCCATCCATTGCAGTAGCCAGTAAGGCTGAAACGATGCAATTATGTCATGATATGATACATTTCTCACGATACGATACACAATACGATACATTAAAACTTTTCTTTGTTTTGCATTTTCAACAAAATAAAACTCTCTGGATATTATTTATTTTACTTTTATACTATGATAATGGATGTAACAAACTCACTCATTCACTTTTACATCAGTTTGTAGTATTTTATTAGCGAAACTAATGTCACAAAATAAAATTCCTACTTAGAAATATGTAATAAGTTATTTAATAAAGTTTAATGTATTTTTAATAGTTGCTCATCATAGTAATATATTGCAGATTCAAAGCCACTGAATTCAGTTCAGAGTCTTTTTTTCAGAGAAAAACCTTTTTTATACATTTTAGAGCGCATGTTGTTTCACCTTGTGGTGGTCAGTACAACACGTTTACTGCATCGATATTATCGATACTGGAGCTTGTGATAAGATATTGTTCCCTGTATCACGATAAATCGATACATTGGTGTATTATTACAGCCCTATGTAGCCGGTGATGACAAAGTGTTTGAATTAGGGTTCTACAGATTCACACTCCAGTCCAGCAGGTGGTGATAGTAAGATGGTTTGTTACTGTGTTTGTACGAAGAGTTGAGTCACGTCTTACATTACATATAATATGATGTACATTACATTTTTACTTTTTCTTACATTCCTTCTCGTCTTTGTTGTCCTTCAGTGATAAATTGGAACAAATATTGATAACATCAGAATTATCTCAGTCTGTGGTTGTCTGTGGGATTCTTGCCCCTCCTTTGATTAAGTAATATCATCACATGAGTTGTTGACACGCTGTTGGTAGATCATGGACTGCACCCACATGAACTGAAAAGGGTGAAAATGTTGAGTGAATATATCAACAGTGGACCAGAACTATGTCTTAGCTTTGGTCTCAGAACTTCATCATTTAACCTTATTATTAGGGACATAGTCAGCCTCCATCTGGGGCTTCTGATTGGCTCAAAGAGCCTTAGGAAGAACCACTGCAGTAAAATGGATTTGGCAGTTTAAAACAAGGAAGTAAAAAAATGATTTGTGACACTAAGATTCTCTTACTTACTTACTTCCTGTGCATGTGCAGGTTTACTCTGGGGACTCCAGCTTCCTCCCACAGACCAAAAACATGCTTGGTAGTTTAATTAGCAACTTGAAATAGTCCCTACATGTGAGTGTGTATAGTGGATGTTTGTCTCTATGTGACCCTGTGATGGACTGGTCACCTGTCCAGGTGTAGCCCCGCCTCTCGCCCACTGACTGCTGGATAAACACCAGCTGACCCTGAACAGGAATAAGCAGGTAAAGAAAGTGACGGACTGAGAACAAAATGAATACAAAAAAAAAAAATCAAAGACAATTTTTACTATAAAATATGGGATTTGAAAGTTTTTTTCTACTAAAGATCTGATTTAAAAATCTTTAAAATTAAGTTGAAACTTCTTTATGCAGCAAGTTGCAGCTGGAGGTAAAGGTTGAGTGGAGGTATGAGGAAAATGAGAGCTATGAGTCACTGTTTCACCTGACTCACTAGATTAATACAGACCTCCACAGAGACTCAGTCAGTATCTCTACTGGCTAATGATTTATCAACAGCTTTGTGTGTATGTGTCTGAGTGCTCATTAACATTTTTCTTTCACTGAAACACTATAACTGATCTTAAATAGAAACAAACTTAAACACAGAAGAAACAAGACGAGTACCTTGTATTTAACTAATATCTTAAAGTTGCCTAAAAGCTAGTATAACTAACTAGTATAAAAGAACAGACATTATTACTTTATTAACTTCGTTTGTGTTGAACTTTAAACAAACCAGTGAATAAAATACATAAATATGAAAATAAAACGTCTTTTTCAAAGACTAAACCTGCATCAAGTTTCAATGTGTGTGTGTGTGTGTGTGTGTATGTCAGGCGTCCATCTTTAAGGAAAGGATCATGTGCCTGTCCTGTTTACATACAGAATTCTGTCTTCTATTAAACACCTAACTGGTTTTGTAACTGTCCAGGTGTGACAGGCTCAGACCACCTCCTGCTGAACAAACCCTCTCTCAGCTGTGCATCTCTTCCTCCACCTCATCATCAGCAGACAGAACGCCATGTTAACAAATGCATTTTACTTTATTCCTAAATTTCTTTTTTTTCCCCTGAATTTTGTAACAATCACATTTTTTCACCTAAAAAGTGTTTAATTATGGAATGAATGAAACAAAAGAACAACGCAACAGGAACTTTTATTTTTTTCTGAAGGAATTTCTGCTTGTAGGAAACATACGGCCCTACATTCAAGTCTAAAAATTCCATGATATATTTTTGGTCCTCCAGCAGGCAGCTCTAAACTTGGACATGATTTATACTTGTGCACCAGTCTCTCCTGTGCAGTCCCCCTCCAGCAGCATGTGCAGCCCACCCTGAGCCTTCTGGCAGATCTACCCTTCAGTCAGTAAGGGGTTGGGCTGGTCAGGTGCCGTGATCTCAGTGACGGACTGGGACCACGACTGGGACCACGACTGGGACCACGATGGTTCACTGTCCAGCTTTTGATTTGTGCTGGTAAGACAGAAAAGGCAACTGGATTGTATTTTTTTGTTGCTTGTGAAAGTTTTCTTCATTAGCCGGTTTGCAGGTCATGTGATCGTCTGTGGACTAGTTGATTAAACCGGTTACCTCCACCAAGGAGGTAATGTTTTCATCGGGTTCTGTCTATCTGTCTGTTAGCAGGATAACTTAGAAACTAATGGATGGATTTTGATTAAATTTTGGGGAAAGGTCAGAAATGACCCAAGGAAGAATTGATTAGATTTTGGGGGTGATCTGGATTACTGTCCGGATCCAGTAATTTTTTTTAAGGATATGGACTTGGACAATGCTTTTCTAGTTGTACCTGGTTTAGTATGACAGTAGGCTGGGCTTTGCTTTTAACATCCTGCTTTTAAAAACTCTGTTGAGAATTTCATCCATTTGCAAATATGTTGGAGTTTTTGCATAAAGAGCATTGCCTCTTCTTTTTCTTCTGTTATTTCTGTAGCTGTATTATTATTTGTGCAGCAACACCTACTGATTAGGAGAGTACATGCAGAAAGTGTAACTGATTCTCAGTATAAACAGAAACTCCATCATGTTTATGTGGCTCGTTCTGTCTGTTACTACTGCATGAAACATTTTCCTAAAAGCATTAAAAAAACACCTATAAAGACAGAAATCTTATGAATGTCTTTCACAAAGGTTGAAGAATTATAACAATAGTTTGTAAGTTACTGTAACTTCATGAACTTTTTTGGAACGGTTACTTTTTTATTTATTTAAATAACTTTGTTCCAACTAACAATGAAAAATAATACTTGCGTATACAAAATGAGTTAATTACTTCTTTAATTGGAAACGTCTCTAAAATGCTTCATGCAGTAATAACACGTATCACAAGCCTTTCTGTACAGGGTTAGGGTTAGGATTAGCCATGGTCATAAAAAATGGATAACAAGACCTTATTGCATGTCAAAGTTTGTCTTAGTATTTGTTCTGTGTAACAGGATGAAAACAAATTAAATCAACATAGTAGTTATTGACTTTTAGGTGTGACCACTGTCGAAGCTGTTTCTCTCAGCCAACTCTGCTGGAAAACAAATATAGAACCAAACATGTTGAAATATTTCATTATGAGGAAGGAGACATCGGTTTAAAGTGGAAGCTTTAACAGGTGGTTCAACATCTTGTTTCTGGTTGCAACAATGTTCGGACATAAAGACTGGAAGTCAGAAGGAGACGTACGTGAGGAGAACAATGTGTTAAGACTTGAGTTAGTTGAACAAGTGTGTCGTGTCCTGTTCAACCTGAGCGCTCGATTAGGTCTTCTCTTCAGAAAGAATCATTACTTTTTTATTATTGTCCATTATCCCTCATCCTTTTCTTATGTGAAAGTCGTAGGGCCCATTTTGTCTCATTGGATCAATTGGTGCAGTGCAGGCGGGGTAATTATTGAGCTGTTGCTTTGTTGGCTAGTTTTGGTCTCATTGTGAAGGGTTGCGTCATTGACTTTTCTTCCACGCCGTGATTCATTTCCCCATTAGGTACATTCTATTTTTGAGATCGGGATTGTAGGTGGTGTGGCGCTGCGATGATCCGCTGCACACATTGACATAAATGCATCAAAGTATTTGTCCTGACAATCCTCCTCTATCTATCTATCTATCTATCTATCTATCTATCTATCTATCTATCTATCTATCTATCTATCTATCTATCTATCTATCTATCTATCTATCTATCTATCTATCTATCTATCTATCTATCTATCTATCTATCTATCTATCTATCTATCTATCTATCTATCTATCTATCTATCTATCTATCCATCCATCCATCCATCCATCCATCCATCCATCCATCCATCCATCCATCCATCCATCCATCCATCCATCCATCCATCCATCCATCCATCCATCCATCCAGAGACATGATGGATGGATACATTTCCAGATACAACAGTTTGGGTTTTGATGCCTCTCTGAATCAGCTTCAAGGCAGATTAGATCCCAGCTGAGGCGTTTAGTGTAATTTACAGTGACAACATGAAAGTGCGGCACTTCTTGATTCTTTTCAGAAGTTTTTGTGAACGTGTGAAAGCTTGTTACTAATAGATCGATGATGACTCACATTCAGAGTCCCAGACTGTTCCAGCAAACATCCAGTCAGATGGTTTCTATAGTAATCACATTACTATAATCATTAAGACCTTTGATTACAAATGCATCAGTCTATGCTGCATATAATTTATTATTATTATTATTGAATTCAATAAACAAACAACCACTTTTAAAAGTCAACTCCATGTAAAAACACTTCCTGTAGTAATTACATTAACACTCATACTTTAGATAATCATCTGATTTCCTATTAATTAGCAGATGTGTAAATCATATTGACGACCCCTGTGCTGTCTAAGCCTGGTGCCACTGAGATCTTAGAGTCTGTATGTCGGGCCCCCCAGGCAGGGATTCACAGTCTGAGAATGGATGTGTTGAATTTTGACCTTCTCCTTCAGGTTGTAGCATTAATCCACCGAGTCTCACTGAGGATCTGAATACAAGACGGGTCTGTCATGCTGATGGTTCAGTCAACACTTAAAAAACGTTAAAGCAGAACAAATCTGCACAACAATATGCAAGTAACAGTGTGGCTCTGTGCATGTTTCTTTAAATGAGTTAACAAAAGAACAAAGTGTTTGTTAGAAAGCAAATCACATTTTTAAAACACACGCATACAAAATGTCATGTGTCTGTGAGTAATTAAATTTTATTTTTATTTATTTATTTAGATTAATTACATGCAGAAATATTTGTTAAAGTCAAATTTGTGTAACAGATTGTACTTGAAATAAATGCCGCTCCCACACACCTAGAGTCAGAGAGCGTTCTCACACATCTGTTAAAATGTCAGCCACATCATAAAAATGTTGCTTTGTGATCAGAAGCTGTTCCTGAAACAGAAAGGGACAAAATTATCAGAAAAGAGTAAAAATGTTTGAGAAAATTCTGAATAATTGGAAACATTCTATTAATTTTCTCTCATCGTGGGACATGTCAAATTCTACAGAACACAAACCTCTCACTGAGTCATTTAACACTGAAAACATGCAAAAACAATTTAGCAGATTTCAGTTATTATTTAAAAGAAAATTAAATTGATAGTTCAAACTTTAAAAAATTAAATAGTAATCATCCTAGAAAATCATATTGAACACCTTTAAAGCTATAGTGTGTAACTTTTACATGTCCGTGAATGTCTGTTTCAGCCAAGCCACTATTAGAGGAGATGACACAATGCAGATTAAGCCGATCGGCTCCTCAAACATCTCACGGTATTTTTCAATATATATCATTTCTACTTTGCGTGTCGACCGGCGACATTCCCGCGCTGGCGCGCAGGAAATGACGTCTTTTACATCACAACAAGAAGGGAGGGGGAGGACGAGCGGAGAGTCTCGTAGCAGGAGATCATTCACTAACCTGTCAGTTCCAAATTAGCAGGAACCTTGTCTCCCGTTTGTAATAAGCTATTTGCGTTTCTGCGGAAAATAAATAAAAAATACAATAATTACCTCTTCCGAAGAGTCCATCTTTTTTCAACAGCTGTCCTTATTCAAACAGAATAAAAATGTTGTGGAATCGAGAATCACAGCAGCAGAGGGATAGCAGTTGGGGGAAGGGGGGTGGGGGGGGACAGGTGGGCGTACGTCATATGGAAGCGCCAGCTTCATTGTTGTAATAACGCAAAATTCCGCTAGGGGGCGACAGAAGTTACGCACTATAGCTTTAATGATGATTTCCAAATAGGAACACTGACAGAAAATTAGATTTTTTTTAGTGTTTTTTTTTTACTGCAAAAAATAGTTTGTAGTTTTTATCTCAGATGTTCACAGTCAGAGTAGAAGAACATACTATGGTGTTAAGAATAATATACTGGATAAAATACTTAAATATAGGCCCACTTTTGGAGTTATAAAAGTAGTTGAATTTGTCAAACCTACGTGTGGCTACAGCGTGGGACTGACTGCTCTTGTTTCTCACTGCTGTATGGCTGCTGTCTGTAGATCCAAAGAAAAGCTTGGAATTGGAAAGTGCTGCGCCTCCATCTGTGTTCCACACTGAACAAAGAAAGGGCAGACACAAAGGAGTGATTGAAGGTCTCAGATACAAACAACGACTGAGTGAAACAACAAGATGGTTGATACGATGTTGTTGTGAAGCTGGGGGTGTGAGACAGAAAGGCTTCTGTCAGAGGATGGAGGACGGGGAAACTGCCAGGGTCAGGCAACCAAAACACAAGCTATGCAGTTTGGAGTAAAGAACATCATGTGAGGAGGTCTGGAGAAGTCAGAGAGGGTGACAGCAAAGCACGGAGAGATCAAATCAGCTGATCTGTTTTATCTGCTTGTATCTGAAAGTGGAGGCAGACAGGCAACATTATGAAGGTTTTCCAGGAAGTATTTAGAAGGTGGAGACCTTGATGAGTGTTGAAGGTTCTGGATGTTTCATGAAGTTGTTGTTCTGTGGAAGGAATGGGAACGTGTTGCAGCCGCGACTTTACACGGGAGGCTGGACCCGAGCTGGTTCCCATCCAACGTCACACCGTCTGGTCAGAAGCTCCTAAGATACTCACTAACATTGATGACCATGAGTTCTCCACATGGGACCTCACCTGTGACGCACGGTAAGCCCATCATAGAGCTAAGTACCAACCTCCATGGAATTAGTGGACGTTCTTCATGCCAGTTGTTTGCTGTGTGTGGGGACACGAAGTGAGTTGTGGCTCATTTCATTCTTTGTCGGAGAAGCAGAATTCCCTGTGTATGTGTATGTGTGTGTGTGTGTGTGTGTGTGTGTGTGTGTGTGTGTGTGTGTGTGTGTGTGTGTGTGTGTGTGTGTGTGTGTGTGTTAGTGAGCTTTAAACATGTAACTGAAGATGCACCTTGTCAAACTCGTACACACACCAACTGGCAGTTATGACTGTGAGTGTCAGGGATAAATTTTATTGGCAGCAAACATTCTCACATGGATCCCAGTCTGAATGTTAACATGAGATTGATTTAGCTTGACAAGAGATGCGTGGCAGCTTCACAGCCCCCTTCAGTACTTCCATCAGCCTCGCCCAGCTGTGCAGATCGTAAACGAGGTAAATTTCCTCTTGAAGTTTGACAAGAACAAGGCGGAGGAAACGGATAACAAAAGACAGATTGTCCATGAAATTATTGGCTATTAAACTTTTCATCCTCCATTAGCTTGATTTTAAATCTGGTCTGAGTCCGTCATCAGTCTGGCATAAAGCCATACAAAGGTATTGCCTATATGTTCCTTAGTGTCTTTATTACTTTGATACAAAATACAAGCTCAACAATACAGAAATAAACAAGATGCAATTTTAGAACAAAATGTCATTTACACTCAGAAACATTTACATTAAAGCATATATGTAAGGATTTGCATTAAAATCAAAGTATCAACGTTTCACATTGAGGAAGCTGCACTGAGTCTCGATGAACCAACTCAATTCATAGTTCCAACTAACCATGTGATACAGCCTTAGAAATATTTCTAGATATTTTAATTGTCAATAAATTATATACATCAATTGAAAATATTTAATCTTTCCATTTATTGAGCCAGATTGTTGTGTCATTATCAAGTAGCTCACTAACCCTAAAGGCTAGTGTAACTTCTATGGATTGCAGCTGAGGGACATTTGAATTGTTAAAATTACATAATAAAGAAAGTCCTGAAATTTGTTGCATACATGTAAATATAAATATCCAACTCATTTCAGATGGACACAGAAAACTAAGGTGATGTTTTGAAGTGTTTCAAACCTTTAAAGAGGACATTTCACACAAATTTCAGGACTTTGTGGTTATTTCTTAAGTATTAACCAGTAATATGAAACATTTTATATCGAAAAAACGTCAGGAAACACTGATTAACAGACCTTTCCATCTGTCTGCATGAAGATTTGGCTGGTTTCGGGCTGCAAGTCATTAATATTCATTATGCAAATTTGCTGGACTCAGATTGGCTAACAAACTAGCCTATGAGAGCAAAGTATACTGTTTCCTGCCCCGCTGTGCATGGCAACAGCGCACCGAGTCTCTTCCTGTTTGATACGTCTTATGCTAACAGCTTTTAGCCAACAGCATGCTAGGTGTGGTTTCAACTGCGGGAGTTGATGAATACTAACAAACAAAGGAGTTGTGATGAAACAGATACAGGCCGTTAGAACTCAGGAGAACTCGGGTTTTATCACCACCTGCGTAGTTTGAGAGATAAAAACTGAAAGAGAAGTTGTTGACCTGTTTTCACCCACTATGAAGGTAAGAACACCTGTGGAGCTAAAATATTCAACAGAAACCTCAGAAACACTGTTTTTAATGGAAGGGACTCTTTAATGTTTACCCTTTAATATGTTGCTTGTCGTAGATAGGGGTCACATACGGAATATAGTGTTGTTTTTTTCGAATCACAAAATCGACCAGTGCGGTCGTATTTGACGTGAGATCAAACTGCCAGTTTAGAGAAACTGAGTTCATGTCTGATGAACTGACAAGCTAATGGCTAATCCAAACCCGGTCTGTTTTTAATGGCTCCAGTCTCCAAAACCTCTTGGAGGATCATCCAAATACTATTTAATAAAGCTTAATTCCACATCCATCTGTGTTTAATGTGACTTTTACGTAGAATTTAGCGGTTTTTTTAGGGAAAAATAGCATCGACAGCTAGCTGAAATACTTTTGACGCAATCTGGAACAATTTCCAACAGTAATATTGCATTTTTGTTGAAAAACTGAGTTATACATTTGACAGCAGTGTCAGTCTTTATAAAATAGTGTTTGCATGAAACAATATGACATTTTCGAGACTGGATTTATTTTTTGCTGATGCCAGCAATCCACTTTTTTCCAGGCCCTAATCAGACTAGCTCATTAGTTTGGTCGGAACTAATCTATATTTCTCCATGATTAGGTTGTTCCAAGAGCTTTACTCAACAGGGAGGGTCTTATTGTTCATAATCTGTTCACAGGAATTAGTTCTTGCAGATTTTGGGGCAACCACATTAAACCATGCTCTGCTTGTATTACAACAGCGTGACCTCTTTGAGGGAGTCCAGGTCTTGACCTGACTAGTCTGCAGTCCAGAGCTGTGACCCAATGAGAAGTCAAAATGCAATAAAAATCTTTAGCTCCATTTTACTTTTGGAATGACTGCAGTTGGATTTCTGTGTTCTCAAACACTTACAGTGTTGTTATGAATATTTCTGAGATCATAGCTTCACAGTAAACATATCAACACAAACCTCTGATTTACAGCTAAAATAATAATTACATCACAGGTTGATCCGATGGGATTCTGTGTGCTTTCACAACATGCAGCTGGAAAACCCAGCAACAGGTGAGCACCAGGCGTAATGTGTGTTGCAGTCTTCTTTACCACGATACTGGTGGATGAACTCTGTCACGGGTCTCTTGCTGGCGTTCCAGATTAATTCACTTCTTTAAATGCAAATCAAGATGTTGTGTGTCATCAACACGTTATTATCTGCATCAGATTCTCTTCTTAAAATAATGAAAACATTTATGTTGCTGTTTGTTTATTTGAATCCCATGTCTGTCTGTTTGCACAGATTACATGTCACAACTATGTTGCTTTTGTCCCGCAATCCCATCTTTGCTTTTAAAATCATGTGCATTTTGGATTTGTCCAAAATTTAGATGTCAAATTTACTTTAAAATCATTTTGTCAACTTGTAGTGGTCTTGTACTTCTGGTTTCCAAAAGAAAAAGTTTTAATATTATTAAATCATAAACCTGGTGAGGCTTTAAAAAAAAGTAGCTAATAGATAACGAACCCGTTTCATTATCTATTAGCTACTAGATTGTCAATCACACTTCTGTACGTACTACGGAGTTTACTCAGTGCTGGTTATTCCTGAAGTGGAGTGGAACTGAGACTGCTTCCATTCGGTGCCCTTGTTAACCTATATGATGTAGTTCACTCCAGACATGGAGGCTGTGAAGTTATCATTTCGGCATCTGGTCTATTTTTTGCTTGAGCTGCGAGCGTTCCGCGTCAATTCTGGCAGGAAGTCACACCAAGACACACGAGACAATGTTGTCAAAAATAATAGCAATTCTTCAAAATAAAATACTGCGATTGACATCGAGATCATAATTGTGTATCTAAACAGACTATAGAGATGAAAATAAACACCACACACATAAACACACACACAGTGCAACGGAGTGTGCTGACTACGTTGAGGGGGGTGGGGTTTTTGAGTGTCTAAACAAATGGGGAAAGCAGGAGTAACTAAAGAAAAGGTCTCTTCAATTATTTTTGATGTTATTTACTTACATATGGTGAAAAAATAGCTCTGAATTAAGAATGGAGCAGAAACTCTTGTGGACTGGAGCGGTGAAAGACGGGTCTGACATGAACAGGGGCTTCACAGTGTGCAGCATCAGGCTTCACAGTGATCCATGCTGCTACTAGCATTGGTAGCATAGGCGGCTGTGGCTCAGTGGTTAGAACAGTTGTCTTCCAATTTGAAGGTTGCCGGATCGATCCCGGTTTCCACCGCCACATGTTGACGTGTCCTTGTGCAAGACACTGAACCCCATGTTGTCCCCCAATTTGTGTATTTGGTTGCGTGAATGGGTAAATGTAAAATCTTGTAGTGTTAAAGCACTTTGAGTGGTCTGAATGACTAGAAAAGTGCTATATAATACAAATAGAGGACATATACGTACCATTTCAGCACTAGCAGCGCTTGTACTGACAATAAACAGCCTTTTACCATTGATGACTGAAGAAACAAAGTTGTAGTAGTTCCACAAAAAACTCCAGTGATGCCGATAGTAAGCAAAACTACGTAATTCATGATTCACGGAGGCGTTTCTTCCGTTAAGGGAAGAGGGGGAAGAGGGAGGGGGAGGGGCTACAACGCATGCGCACTACTCAAAAAACAACAAACAGCCGTTGAGCATCTCGTTCGGGGCAAAATCGTCTTTACTATCTTTAAACTCCCAATTCTGTGTAGAAGCTTCCAGATGATCACTGTGGCATGGACAACACGTACAGGATGATCTGACAGGGGCTACAGAAAAATATAATGATACATATCTGGGTAAACATACCATTGTCCAATATTTGCACTAGCTCAGCTTTAATATTGGATTTGTTAATTTTTTCTGTTTTCTAAATGGTCTTTAATGCAAAAAAAAAATCATATCTTTCAATCTTTTCCACAGCTTTACAATCTTTATTCCAATCAGGATACTGCTTTTTCAATAAAACTGTGATTCTTTACAATAAAATCCTCAGATGTGAAAGTGAAACTGCAGGAATATGGAAATATCTGAATAAAAATGTAAATGAGGAGGTGAGTGTATTATCAGACAGCCACCGCTGACACCAGAGAACATGCAGGTTTCTTGTTTGATGCTGGAAACACTTTGTTCTTTGTGTGATTTCTTCCTGCACTGATTGTGAGTGTCGCTCTCTGGAGGCATCCAATGATGTCAGCTTGAATGTCTGTTATGGGTCGAGGGCTCTTGCTTTTGTATTTGAAGACACAGTCAATGGCTCATAAACGGGGTTTATCCACATAATGCTCTCTGAATGTGACATGTTTTATTATCAGCAATCTAAATGTGAAGGATTTGCTTTTTCTGTTTGAGGTTTTCCTTTTTTAGGTCTGGGACTCAGCCGTGGTCGTGTTTTTGGTTTTCACCAATAGAAAGTGCTTCATTCTGAATAAAGAGTTGAATCTCTTTACATGTCAGATTCATTAGGGCAGTCTCTCCCTGGTCACGTCTAACTTTCTAAATCTAAAGAAAGGACTCCACAAATTATTAACAATGAATGCGTTCAGAGTGAATCACAGGGTTGATCTAAGTGATGCAGATTAAATTAGGGATAATGCGGTGCATAGATTTTTTAAGCAGATATGACACGGGATTTATCATCTAGACATCTTTATTTCTCTAAATGTCGGTTTACATAGAAATCATCCACATGATGAAAACACTAGTTGGTGTTGTGTTTGTTCCCTCCTACACTGAATCTGGTTCTGAATCCTTCAGGTGTTTTGGGCTGTATGTTTTTAGATGTGTAGTCTACCTGTTTTGCCTCCTAACTCATTTTATTCTGATGAGGTGCAAAGGATATTTATATGTTGCCTGTAACAACACAACCCCCCACAAAATGTTGTGTAAATCAGCTTGCCATTCTGCTGGGAGACATCTAGAGTCTCATTTCTAAATAAGTCTAAATTCTCAGTTTCAATAACTTTCAATAAAATAAATTTCCTGCTACTTGGAAAAAAAAATCTGGGCACATGTTATGCTCTTACTTTATTGTTCTCCAAGTCTTCAACAGCTGTAGTAATTATTGAAAAGAGAAAAAAACTGAATTGGAAATTAACATAAAGTTTCATTAAAACAGTCGACTGCATTTTAAATTATATTTAACTTTTTTGTCCTGATAAAAAAAGAGTCAGAAAAGTATGTTTTTATTGAACTGTTTTAGGTAATTACAATATAATAATTATTATTTAACTTTTTATGTTTTATTTCATTATGTAAGTACAGTAAGAATAATAAAATTGACACTTGCCACCTGCAGTACTAACAACTACCACCAGAGGGCAGATTAGATGCACAGGATATTATATACTGTTAGAAGTGTTATAGACCTGTAAATAAATGTATCAGATATGATACATATGGCATGGTGGAGTTAGAAATGAACTAGCTTTAAGCAGATTTTGTCCACGTAAAAATACTGTCAAATAATTTAGTGCATTTTAAAAAATATTTCAGATTTCCTCTAAGTCCTTTTGACATTTTTAATGCAAAATGTTTATTTAAAATTTTTGCCCATACATCATGTACCTCTCACAAAAAGACATGTTAAAGAAGTGTTTCATAATGAATCTTTAAACACACCTGTAACGTGTTTTATAGCGTATCGATTTTTTAATTCTGAAAAAGTGTGTAGGTTTTAATGCTAATTGAGTGAATCTTACAAGCTGTGTTTTACAACACTAAGAGCTCTGAGTGCTTGAGTGTGGCCCACTCTCTGTTCTATGTACTATTAATGGTTTCTATTTCTGTCTATCTTCCCTCCCTGTATGTTTCATCATACCACTAAGATGGGCAGCATGGAGCAAGTGACACTGACCATAAATCCTGTGTTTTTTAATTTCTTTTAACTTGCCCCTATAACACACGCATGCATTTGTTTCATGTTACTTTTAAATGATGAAGGATTTTCTTATTTACTGCAGTTGTTTGGCTCGTTCCTTCTTGGTAAAAATGTTTGCAGTTCCAGTGGCTGCTGGGTCTTTCTGTATGTGTTTCCTGTGTGACCGTTCTGACCCTGATACCCCGCTGAACCCCAGTCCAGGGCCGCCGGTTCCAGTTGCCCTAGTCAGACCTGCAGATGGTGTATTGTCTGACATCATGTTCAGGGACTATTGAATTCCTTCAGATACATTCTGAAGAATATAGAATGATTGACTGTGAGAACAGCTGAGTGGAAAACTCTTACAGGGCTTTTGTAGAAAAACAAGGTTGAAAATGTGGCCCATTACTTTTGATTTTCTCCATACAGTTAAACATCATACGTGCTAAATGACTGACTGTAAGCCTGATGGCTGTGTGTGGGGTTGGTAGAGACTGGTAGATGGAGTGATGGACCAGAGACTAGATACAGATGGAGCTAGTTAAGTTTACATCATGTGATCTGTGTTTAGTTCTCATGTTGAACAGTGAGTTTTTATGTTAGCTTGTCATGACGAAGCCCTTTATCTTAGAATAATGGCACTTTCTGTTCTTATCAGTTCATAATCTGATGTCTTAGACTCAGATCCTGAAAGAGGACTCAGGATTTTTTTTACTTGAATCATACTACTCCATGCATGAAAGAAAAGGAAGAGAAAGAAGTTTATCATGACGTGGGATTTTTGGTTAAAGCTGAAAGATTTCATTCCAGTCGTTGTCCCACGCTGCAGGCTGCACAAATCACCACGAGGCTCCTGGCTGCCCTGCTCTCCTGAGAAGTTCCATACAAACAGCGACCTCTCATTACCTTGGTAACTGATTCTCTGTTTCCTGTCTGACAACAGCTTTCTTTTTTGACTGTGTTTTTTCTTTTTGGTTGTCTCACTGGCTAAATCATTCTGAAGTGTGGGTTCAGCTTCCCTCTGCATGCGCCCTCACAGATCTCTGATTGCCTCCATTCTGAAGTGCTGGTTTCAGTGTCTTGCTCTGAGGTTTGAACAAGGTTTGACAACAAGCTGCCTGTGGAGGTGATGCAAGGTGCAGATTCAAAGGCTGGGTGTGTGAGTTTCTGGTATGGTGCGATGGTGTCCTTCACCTGAGAGTAATATCTTTACAAGCAACTATGTTTGCTACATGAGACATGAAACATCTGCTGATTATCATGGTGAAGAACAGTCTTACTGACGTCAGTGAGCAAGAACTCTAATGAGAACAGATCCAACAAAATGTGGCACAAACCGCAGGTTTTTGGGATAATCTGAAATATGTGAACTGCAAATATATTAAATTTAGATATGTAAATTTAAAAAATAAACAGATTCAACACACAATGTACGTCATAAACGAAAATGAAAGTAAATGTACATTTACATAAAATATTCCATATAATGATGTTAGTTGTAACTTTATAATCCAGATAAAAGTAATTTACTTACTTGTCAACAGTAAATCTGAACAAACTGTAAAATACAACCAAAGACACTTAGATATAATACTGAACTGAGTATTCAAATCACACAGTTCAATTGTTAAAATCTCATTTTTGTTTTTTAAAAGTGAAACATCTGCATGAAGAAATGAAATCAGTTTATATTGTAAACATGTTCATTTTACATTATTATTTGTTTATCTAACAATGGGTCCTTAAACCTGCTTAGAGCAGGACATCATTGGATAAGAAAGATTTTCTACCAGAACCAAACCATCATTTAGTCTCCACTGTGTTTAAATTTAACATCCTACAACTGCACATGATTTTAAATCACGTCCAAACAAATACTTTAATAAAAAACAAAGACACAGGAATTACAACTGATCACGAGGCAGAAACATAATTTAATAAATCAAGTAAATTACGTGAATTATGTGCATCGCATAATTTCTAATCCATCTGCACAAAAATTCCAGCGAGGCCCACAGGCTGTACACGTTACAACCAGAACTAAAAACAAACAAAAACAAATGCCATACCACCTTTAGATGCTTCATGTTAACTTGAGGCCTATTGTTGCGATGTGCATCAATCCACTTCCGCTCCAAATGAAACCAAAATACAGTCCATAATTGTCCACTACTGGTTGATGCATTTCCAAAAAACATGCATAGAAACTCTTTGCACGATTAGTTTCTTGAAGGAACGGTCAGAGACGGCGCTATAGTTATAGCTATGTAGTTATAGTTAAATAGTTATAAGTTATGTAGTTATAGTTATGTAGTTATAGTTAAATAGTTATAGTTATATTGTCATAGCTATGTAGTTATAGCTATGTAGTTATAGTTAAATAGTTATAAGTTATGTAGTTATAGTTATATAATTATAGCTATGTAGTTATAGTTAAATAGTTATAAGTTATGTAGTTATAGTTATGTAGTTATAGCTATGTAGTTATAGTTAAATAGTTATAAGTTATGTAGTTATAGTTATGTAGTTATAGCTATGTAGTTATAGTTATATTGTCATAGCTATGTAGTTATAGTTAAATAGTTATAGTTATATTGTCATAGCTATGTAGTTATAGTTAAATAGTTATAAGTTATGTAGTTATAGTTATGTAGTTATAGCTATGTAGTTATAGTTAAATAGTTATAAGTTATATAGTTATAGTTATATTGTCATAGCTATGTAGTTATAGTTATATAGTTATAGTTATGTAGTTATAGTTATTTAGTTATAGTTATGTAGTTATAGCTATGTAGTTATAGTTAAATAGTTATAGTTATATTGTCATAGCTATGTAGTTATAGTTATATAGTTATAGTTATGTAGTTATAGTTATGTAGTTATAGCTATGTAGTTATAGTTAAATAGTTATAGTTATATTGTCATAGCTATGTAGTTATAGTTATATAGTTATAGTTATGTAGTTATAGTTATTTAGTTATAGTTATGTAGTTATAGCTATGTAGTTATAGTTAAATAGTTATAGTTATATTGCCATAGCTATGTAGTTATAGTTATATAGTTATAGTTATGTAGTTATAGTTATTTAGTTATAGTTATGTAGTTATAGCTATGTAGTTATAGTCAAATTAACTTTTTCAACTTAATTTAGCATCTACTTGAACGCAAATAATTTTTTTTTCATAATTGTAAATAAATGTAGGCGTCAAGGGGTTTTAGACGTGTTGCTTGAGTTTGCAGTAAGTTCTTCTCCCTCTCTGAGCACATGGGTGGAACCTAAACGGCACTGAACTTTTATTTCTTGTTGTTGGTGATCTCTACAACTCTGGTTCTTTTCCCTTATGCTGAGTTAAAGGAAGTAAAACAGAGACAGTTGACTTGTGCTTCACCCCACCTGCATGCTCATGGATGTAAAACAAGCATTAACTAACCACTTTCAAATTTATTCACACCAATCAGTGATGTTACCTAAAATACCCAGAAAGGCTGTTTGAAAAAAAAAGATACATAAATAGATTTAAACCTGATCAACTCAAATTGAGGCCTGATTGCTACCAGCCTTGTTCAGTCAAATTATCTCTTGAACTGGATCATGTTAAGGAACATGAAATTGGATAAAAGGTCACACCAGTTCAAACAAAAGTCCAGAATCTAATTATTCAGAGTTTGACTTCAAAACAGAAGATCTGGATGAGTGACAGATTTATTTCTGAGGCCAGCGACTTCAAAAATCCACTAGAACAACTTTGATTCTTGTTCTTCTCAACTAAACGTTGTTTTTCTCTTTGTGTTCCTTTACTTGTTTTGCAGTTAAATTATTTTCTGACCTTCACTGTTTAACTGTGACATTTCCAAATGATTCTGATATTATCACAAAAAGGTAAGCATCTGAAGAAATTCAGCCTTTTTTAAGAAAAAGTCTTGGATGGCCCTAAAGGCTGCAGAGAAAACCCTTTTTATTGCATGTAGCTTGTGAATACTTTTTTGTGTAGCTTTAGTTTTAACTCTGCTGTGTTTCTTCTCTCTTTTTTATTTTTCTGATGACACTTTGGAACATCTGACTGACTTTGACCTCTTTTGTGTTTTAAAACTTCAGTTAAATAAATCAACCCTTGAATTTCCTCTCATCATTACTGACATTAAGGGATATAAGAAAGTTATTTTTCTGTTCTTGGCAGCTGCCGTTGAGGCTTTTGAATGTCAAGGCCTTTTAAAGTCTGTCTGGAAAAGGGTCAGTTCATCACGGGGAGCCTGAGCTCCCTCACATCTCTGTGGCAGAAGGATAAGGTTATTACCATTTCAGCAAGAGTCAATCCAAATAAGAATCTGAAATAAATGACTCATTATAGCTTACTGTTGTTGTTATGAAGCTAATTTATTGGATTGAAATTTTGAATATATTCTGGCGTCTAAAGCAGATTCAGCAGGACGTGTTTTCTGTTACAGAAAATGGATCTTCAATGTTTCTCCTTTAAAGGTGGTAAAGAGGATTTTGCAGCAAATTTAAATGTCAAATTTACTTTAAAATCATTTTATCAACTTGTAGTGGTCTACACCAAGACACACGAGACAATCCGGTCAAAAATAATAGCAATTCTTCAAAATAAAATACAGCGATTGACAAATGAGATGATAATTGTGTATCTAAACAGACTATAGAGATGAAAATAAACACAACGCACCTACACAAACACACACACAGCGCAACGGAGTGTGCTGACTACATTGAGGGGGGTGGGGTTTTTGGGTGTTTAAACAAATGGGGAAAGAGTAAGAGAAAGAGTTGAAGACAAGATGATGTCAAATTAAAAGCAGGACTAACTAAAGAAAAGGTCTCTTCAATTATTTTTTATGTTATTTACTTACACATTTTGAAAAAAATAGCTCTGAATGAACAGAAGAGCAGAAACTCTTGTGGACTGGAGCGGTGAAAGACAGGTCTGACATGAACAGGGGCTGAGCAGTGTGCAGCATCAGGCTTCACAGTGATCCATGCTGCTACTAGCATTGGTAGCATAGGCGGCTGTGGCTCAGTGGTTAGAACAGTTGTCTTCCAATTTGAAGGTTGCCGCATCGATTCCGGTTTCCACCGCCACATGTTGACGTGTCCTTGTGCAAGACACTGAGCCCCATGTTGTCCCCCAATTTGTGTATTTGGTTGCGTGAATGGGTAAATGTAAAATCTTGTAGTGTTAAAGCACTTTGAGTGGTCTGAATGACTAGAAAAGTGCTATATAATACAAATAGAGGACATATACGTACCATTTCAGCACTAGCAGCAACTGTACTGAGTAACAATAAACAGCCTTTTACCATTGATGACTCTGAGATGTTTGAAGAAACAACGTTGTAGTAGTTCCACAAAAAACTCCAGCAATGCCGATAGTAAACAAAACTACGTAATTCATGATTCACGGAGGCGTTTCTTCCGTTAAGGGAAGAGGGAGGGGGAGGGGCTTCAACGCATGCGCACTACTCAAAAAACAACAAACAGCCGTTGAGCATCTCGTTCGGGGCAAAATCGTTTTTACTTCGTTTAACCCCAAAAATATGTGCAGAAGATGGGATGTGTGTGTGTGTGTGTGTGTGTGGGGGGGGGTTTGTATTTCTGACCTCCTGGGGACCCGTTTCCTGACTTTTACTATCTTTCTGGGGTCCGAGGGTTCTTGTGNGGGACCGAAGCCTGGTCCCCATGAGGGGGACTTCCCTTTTTAGGGTTAGGGGTTAGGTTTATAGGTATGGTGTGAATAGAGTTTTAGTTAGTCTTAGGGTTAGTTATAGATCAGTAATGGTTAAGGTTAGTAAAAGGGTTTGGGTTAGGTATAAATCTAGTCACTAAAATCAATGGAAGTCAATCGACGGTCCCCATAAGGATACCAAAACACACTTGTGTGTGTGTGTGTGTGTGTTGAATCGAACTGTCAGCTTTCATTCTATTTAGATGGTTTTATAATTACCTGAATTGGTCTTGCAATTTACAGCAAGTCAAAAGTTTGGACACTTTCTCATTCAGCTGGTAGCAGCATGAGTTTTATAAATGGATAATGAAACACTGTGTAATGGAATATTATTTTTCTTAAGAAGAAGCCAGATTATCACAGATGTAGCAGGAGACACTGTGAGGTGTTTGAGGACATTCCTTTTACTGACGTAAGGTGGAAAGTCACTTTAACTTTAAGGTCTGACGTCTACCATCACATGCAGAGATGAACATGTAAATGATGTGGTTAAGCACCAGAAGGCTGGAGTTTGGACCTCACATGTGAAGTCAGTGTGTCATTTAACAGAATCTGAAGGTCACCAATTACAGAAGATGCCTCGTTAAACATCATCACCAGAACTCAGCTGGATCAGGGTTTCAGGGTGAGTTCAATGAGGTCAGGTCATTGTATCGTGGATCTGTCTGGCATGTGTGGCATGTACATGTCACATTGGGCCAGTGATGGAATCAGTGCTCCACACCAGGGAAAGATCATTGTAATACATGCAAAGCATGATATAACCCTGTGGTATCTCTGTCTGCCATCTGGAAAGGGGGTTTTGAGTCCTTCCAACACCTCGTGTTATCATGTCTCAACAACTGCACTACATATTCACCACCTCTCGTGTCAGATGCAGAATTTGCTGCATTTGTCATTGAGGCATGGATATTCGATGAGTGTCACTGTATCATATTCAGTGACGAATCTGGGATTATCATGGATGACTGTTGTTCCATTGTTGGATTTCAACTCTGACCCAGATCTTGGGGGTGCTTTAAACAGCTGTGGGCTGACTTGCATTAGGAGTGGATACATCAGCTTCATGGCTCTGTTCTGATCCGAATCTCTGCTTGTATCCATGTCAGAGTAGATGTCACACAAAACTGAGACCAACCCAGCAGTGTTCCATACTGACAGCTGTATTATCCAGCTGATCTGATATTGTAATCAGTGTAATTCACAAGTCCTTTCTACACATGCTGTTTCGTTACATTTCCACAACGCTGTCTGGATTCTTTCCTATAGTTTCATCAGTGTTCTACATGTTAATAAAAGTCTGAGTCTAAACCATCAAATATCAGGTGTTTTTGTCTGACCCTGATAGTAATTATTCATTTATTATTATTTTATTTAGTCACATTCATCCAGATATGTATTTTGTTCCCCTTCAACCTTTAAACGTTTTGCTGAAAATGTATTTTGTATTTTTTGGTATCATAGTAAAGTTAACACTCATCAGAGTTCATCAGAGATGTAATAATCAGTAAGTGTTGCTTAGTAAGAGTAAATAATATTACACATGACAGAGAATTAGAGAATAAATCTGTGGTGTCTAAGCTTTTAACTGAGATATTGTTTGGTTAGCATCAAGTTGAACAATTACTTCTGTTTACTTATGTGGGTATTAATCTTACGTTTTTTTCGCTGCTTCATTTACCGGTATTTGGAATTTTACTTATTTTAGTTATAAACTGTTGTTCTGGTCTTTTAGATGAGCTTTTTCCTGTGGATGTGTCACATGTCTGTATCTGTAAATAGGTGTGTTAAGAATTTTGCAGTATTAGATTAATTAGCTTCAGAGCTCACGTAGTTGACTGATTTAATTCCATTTGCTAATCAAGATGTTACCTAACCCAGTTAGCAAACGGACTTCTCAGAACATTCAGTTGGCGTTCTACAACCTCAGCTGATCAAACATTTGTTGCAGATGTTGAAAAGAACAATAAAAAAGTAAATACAATCAAATAAAGAACAAAGAGCAAAATCATTATTATTATTAACTATTCAGTAGTGTTTTAAAATGTTCTGAAGACTGTACAGCTCTAACCTGAGACGGCAGTGACACAACAGCAAACGCTTTCCTGCCACGAGGATTAAATCGAGCTCTGGAACAACCAGAAGCAACTGGTCTGCAGACCACAGTGCTCTGGAGGGACGGTGGAGTTCAAACAGATAAAAGGTGATAAGCAATTTAATCATTTAAAAACAATCAATAAAAGTTTGAATTCACAGGAAACCAGGGAAGAGATGCGAGAACTGGGGTCATGTGGTCATTTTTCTTTTTTCCAGTCAGTAGGCGGCAGCAGCTTTTTCTACCTATTGAAGTCATCTGACTGCAGACTGGTCCAGTAAACACAGCTTCAGTTGTCTTTAATTTAAAAAAAGATACTACTTTTTATGTGTTAAAACCTTACTGAGTATTTCAAGTTTTAATGAATATCTAAGTAATGTTACGTTTTTATACTTGAACATTTATAGAGTCAGTGGTGCAATTATTCCACATAATTCTTCTTCTTCTCATGCATACAATATCATTTATACTACAACAGCATTCTCAACACGATCATTACACTTTAACTCTGTATCAGTGGATTAGGCCTGATTTGAATATTAATTTAGCTTTTAGATGTTTCTTGTTTCAGTAAAGAGCTCATAGTCAGTTCTGTCTTTAATAAAGTTAAACAGAAACATTAAGAAACAGGATAATGAGGCTTTAAACACTTTGCGTAGCCACACTTAGATTTCATTGATGCATTTTGATAAATACATTTACAAATATCTAAGAGTGTAAAGTAACAAGTTGATGTATTGATCTCAGGCTTTATTTACATGATTTTAGAAGATAATGAGTTCAGTTCAATTCATGTTTATTTATAAAGAGCCAGTTCATAACAAAAGTCGTTTTAAGGCACTTTACAGAAACATAAAGTCAGTTGGTAAAAATAAAACATTTCCTCTCTAAGGACATGGAGAGTAAAGACAGTAGAGTGAAGACATGTGGACAGTATGTCCTCCAGCAGTCTAAGACAAAAGCAGCATAACTAAAGGGATGGATCAGGATAACCTAAGCTAACATTAACTATATGAGTGAGCAAAAAGGAAAGTTTTAAGTCTGTTCATAAACATTCACAAAGTTTCTGCCTTAATGATAAGAAGTGGAAGCTGGTTCTACAGGAGAGGAGCCTGATAACTGAAAGCTCTTCTTCCTGTTCTATTTTTAGAACATCTAGGAACTACAAGCAGACCTGCAGTCTGAGAGCGAAGTGTTCTGTTAGGAACATCTGGAACAATAAGATCTTTAATATAAGCTGGAGCTTGGTCATTCAAGGCCTTATACGTCAAAAGTAAAACCTTAAAGTTTATTCTAGACCTTACAGGGAGCCAATGAAGTGATGCTAAAACAGGAGAAATATGATCTCTCCTTCTAACTCTCATCAGAACTCTGGCAGCAGTATTTTGGATCAGCTGGAGGTCTTTAACAGAACTATTAGAACATCCTGATAATAATGAATTACAGTAATCAAGTCTAGAAGTAATAAATACATGAACTAAAGTTTTTGCATCACTTTGATTCAGAATGCTCCTGATTTTATCAATGTTATGCAGGTGGAAGTAGGTCGTCATGGTAACATGCTTCATATGAGAACTAAAGGACATGTCCCGGTCAAAGATAACACCCAGGTTCTTTACCTTCTTGTTGGAGGTCAAATTAATGCACCTAAAGTAAATAACTGACTACACAGTTTGTTCCTAAAGTGTTTAGGTCCAAAAACCAGAACCAGAACCTGAACCACAACCTGAACCTGAACCTCTGTCTATCTGAGTTTAATTACACAGAATTAAATGTCATCAAGATTTTATGTCACTAAAACAAACTTGTAATCTGAGTAACTGATTGGATTCATCAGGTTTCATTGATAAATATAACTAAGTATCATCAGCATAACAATAGACATTTATATCATGTTATCTAATAACTTTTACTAAGTGGCAACATATATATAGTAAAAAGTACAAGATTCTATTTGACATGTTTTTGTATTTGCAACCTTAAAACTGATTGAGTTTACTTACTGTCCCTAACTGTATTTGATATCAACACTTTTATTAACATGTATAGACACCTACAGTATGTAGCTTCTTGCAATTTATTCACTTTTGACAAAATATTGTGTTTAATTACTGACATAAAATCCTCATTTCAAAGGAATATTTCTACAATTACAGTAAAAACTGGACTGTAAGGATTGCAACTCGTCATCACTCTCTGTAATGTTGACCGTTTAAACACATTTGGAAAGGAAAGTTACTGATTTCTTACCTCCCTGGAAAGGTCACTTTGAATCAAGGTTCTGAAGCATATTGGATACAGTGCACACTGAAGCAGCAGTGTTGTACCGTTCCCTAGTGAGAAATATTCTTTGCACACAAATTCTTTTTTAAAAACAAGGTAGTTGGGACTTATTTGTTTTGACCCTAAACAGGCCAATATACTTGATTTAACTACCGAGTAAAAATGCATTGAAATCCTAAATTTTGTGCTGTTAAATGAGCAAAGTTCTCCATCCTCCCATGCCTCTGCTTCATGTGTGCATCAATGGCATTGCGCATGAAGACTGCAAATTTGTTTAATTCAGGAATGCAGAGAGTTGTAGCACTTGCTCATACAGCATCCTATAAGGGTTGATCACAAACAGTCACTCAAATTCTCAAAATCTTTTGAAGAAATGACATTTTATTCCTCCTTTCAAGCTGTAGATGAGATGTAAAATAAAAGATTTATTGTAACTGGGGTGTCAGAATTTAGCTTGAGAAGTGTGAGGCCTGAAGGCTTGATGAAAGAACTCAGAGGAGGTGTATTAATAGAAGGGATGCATATGTGTCTTCCTCTTCTATGTTGTCTCTGTGTAACAGAAACTGAAGAATCTGGATCAAAAGATCCCAGAGGATATTGACGCATACCTACACACATTCACTGACACACGCATGCACACGCAGAAACATGTAAGTTAGTGTCATTCTCTAAAAACAGCTGAGCACCTTTTATGTGTTTTCAGGATATGAACCACATAAAAGCAAATGGACAACATGTGAGCCCACCCTTTTGTTCACATGTTGATGCAAATCTTCTGTTACTGTGGACTCGTATTTTTCTGTGTCTTTTTTTTTCCACTGCAGCCCTGTGCTGTTAGTTAGCTCTTTGAGGTCTGCTGTTATATGATTGATTATTTCCTCTTGAGAAAAATAATATAGAATCCCACCGGGGAGTGACTGAACAAAAGCAAAGTTCAGGAAATGAGGCAAGAAAAGAGTGGCCTTTATTTTGGAACAAGAGGAAGTAAGCAAATGGGAGAAATGACCAGATTTAGGCCTAAATTCAACTTTCACTTCTGTTAGTTTTTTCTGTGAGTCATTATTTAAAATGTTCAGAATGTTCAGAATCTAAAAAGAAATATTAGTCTGAATGT
The DNA here is from genome assembly GCA_006937955.1 of Pachypanchax playfairii. Lineage (NCBI taxonomy): Eukaryota > Metazoa > Chordata > Actinopteri > Cyprinodontiformes > Aplocheilidae > Pachypanchax > Pachypanchax playfairii. The sequence goes on along the minus strand of SSNP01000042.1, from coordinate 2,789,253 downwards.
TCCTCGGCTCTCTGTGATTTAGCTAATTTATTCTGGAATGGATAGCTTTAGTATAGAAATAGTTTCTATTGACTTTGAGGGGACAGTGTTGACTTTTAGGGAACTGTGTTGACTATGAGGGGGAACAGTTTTGACTTTGAAGAAACTATTTTGACTTTGAGGGAACTGTGTTGACTTTCAGTGTTGATTTTGAGGAAACCGTGTTGACTATGAGGGGGAATAATTTTGAATTTGGGGGAACTGTGTTGACTATGAGGGGGGACAGTTTTGACTTTGAGGGAACTGCATTGACTTTGAGGGAACAGTGTTGACTTTGAGGTAAACAGTGATTACTTTGAGGGAACAGTGTTGACTTTGAAGGAACTGCGTTGACTTTGAGGGAACAGTGTTGACTTTGAGGTAAATAGTGTTGACTTTGAGGTAAACAGTGTTGACTTTAAGGGAACTGCGTTGACTTTGAGGGAACAGTGTTGACTTTGAGGTAAACAGTGTTGACTTTAAGGGAACTGCGTTGACTTTGAGGGAACAGTGTTGACTTTGAGGTAAACAGTGATTACTTTGAGGGAACAGTGTTGACTTTGAGGGAACTGTGTTGACTTTGAGGGAACAGTGTTGACTTTGAGGGAACTGTGTGGACTTTGAGGGAACTGTGTTGACTTTGAAGGAACAGTGTTGACTTTGAGGGAACAATGTTGACTATGAGGGAACTGTGTTGACTTTGAGGTAAACAGTGATTACTTTGAGGGAACAGTGTTGACTTTGAGGTAAACAGTGTTGACTTTTAGGGAACTGTGTGGACTTTGAGGGAACAGTGTTGACTTTGAGGGAACTGTGTTGACTTTGAGGGAACAATGTTGACTATGAGGGAACTGTGTTGACTTTGAGGTAAACAGTGATTACTTTGAGGGAACAGTGTTGACTTTGAGGTAAACAGTGTTGACTTTGAGGGAACAGTGTTGACTTTGAGGGAACTGTGTGGACTTTGAGGGAACTGTGTTGACTTTGAGGGAACAGTGTTGACTTTGAGGGAACAATGTTGACTATGAGGGAACTGTGTTGACTTTGAGGTAACAGTGTTGACTTTGAGGGAACTGTGTGGACTTTGAGGGAACTGTGTTGACTTTGAGGGAACAATGTTGACTATGAGGGAACTGTGTTGACTTTGAGGTAAACAGTGATTACTTTGAGGTAACAGTGTTGACTTTGAGGTAAACAGTGTTGACTTTTAGGGAACTGTGTGGACTTTGAGGGAACAGTGTTGACTTTGAGGTAAACAGTGTTGACTTTTAGGGAACTGTGTGGACTTTGAGGGAACTGTGTTGACTTTGAGGGAACAGTGTTGACTTTGAGGGAACAATGTTAACTATGAGGGAACTGTGTTGACTTTGAGGTAAACAGTGATTACTTTGAGGGAACAGTGTTGACTTTGAGGGAACTGTGTGGACTTTGAGGGAACAGTGTTGACTTTGAGGGAACAGTGTTGACTTTGAGGGAACAATGTTGACTATGAGGGAACTGTGTTGACTTTGAGGTAAACAGTGATTACTTTGAGGGAACAGTGTTGACTTTGAGGTAAACAGTGTTGACTTTTAGGGAACTGTGTGGACTTTGAGGGAACTGTGTTGACTTTGAAGGAACAGTGTTGACTTTGAGGGAACAATGTTGACTATGAGGGAAATGTGTTGACTTTGAGGGAACAGTGTTGACTTTGAGGGAAACAGGGATTACTTTGAGGGAACAGTGTTGACTTTGAGGGAACAGTGTTGACTTTGAGGGAACAATGTTGACTATGAGCAGGAACATTTTTGACTTTGAAAGGAACAGTGTTGACTTTGAGGGAACTGTGTTGACTTTGACGGAACAGTGTTGACTTTGAGGGAACAATGTTAACTATGAGGGAACTGTGTTGACTTTGAGGTAAACAGTGATTACTTTGAGGGAACAGTGTTGACTTTGAGGGAACAATGTTGACTATGAGCAGGAACATTTTTGACTTTGAAAGGAACAGTGTTGACTTTGAGGGAACTGTGTTGACTTTGACGGAACAGTGTTGACTTTGAGGGAACAATGTTAACTATGAGGGAACTGTGTTGACTTTGAGGTAAACAGTGATTACTTTGAGGGAACAGTGTTGACTTTGAGGGAACAATGTTGACTATGAGCAGGAACATTTTTGACTTTGAAAGGAACAGTGTTGACTTTGAGGGAACTGTGTTGACTTTGACGGAACAGTGTTGACTTTGAGGGAACAATGTTAACTATGAGGGAACTGTGTTGACTTTGAGGTAAACAGTGATTACTTTGAGGGAACAGTGTTGACTTTGAGGGAACAATGTTGACTATGAGCAGGAACATTTTTGACTTTGAAGGGAACAGTGTTGACTTTGAGGGAACTGTGGTGACCTTCAGTAGAACACTAGCTTTAGGGGAAAGCTTAAATTCAGAAGGTGAATGTTGTGATTAAATCAGCTGTACTGATCAACATGAGAGTTTTGTGTGTTTGCTCGTTGTGTTTATTTTTTCTCCACAGTGAAAAGAAATAAAAAACAAAAATCTGTTTTGAAGGATTTTGAGGGATATAGATTCAGGAATGACCTTGACCACAGGGATGAGCAGGCAGAGGTGTGTGTTTGAAGATGTTGTTTGTGCATTTTAAAAGGTTGCTGATAGGGGTTTAGGCTGTAAAAGCCCGATAAGCTGAGCCGCAGGCCCAATCACACTCCTGCCATCACTCCCACTGACATAGTGATTCAACATAGCTGTCAGATGTCTCCTGGATGTGTGCTGTTGGCTATTGACTGCTTCATTTTTCTTTTCTTCTGAAGTATTGGTTTGGATCAATCTACCTGTGCATGAATATGTGAGTATGTTATTGAAAGTTTCCCTCACATTACCAGCGAGGCTTTGCAGAATATGTGTGGGTGGGATGTGTCCAGCTGCCTCTTCAAAACACAAAGCAAACACAGAGATGCAGGAAAATGGAGAAGCAGAAAGCAGCACTGTCCCCTGGGATTCCTGACCCTGATTAGATTGTACTGGAATAAAATTTTACAACAGAAACAAACAGCAGGAGATGGGCAGGCCCACCTTCCTCTGTTCTTTCCACCTCTCTAGTCCCTCCTATGTGTTTTTTTCCCTCCCTCTGCCTGACTTCCTGTTCTATTAATATTATATCTTAGCTTAACAGTGGATTTTTCAGATGATTCTTTTCAACATAAAACCATTTTTATTTGTGTTGTTTTAAAATATTTATTTAAACCCTAGTAAGCCTGAAGGTGAAGGAGGTTATTTGTACTGCTGAGGGGTTTGAAAATGTAGAAGTTCAGCCCTCGTGGTTTCTTCAGTAATTTGTCAGCACTGCTAAAAAAAATTAAAACTTCCTCATGGACACTGCTGATATCCAGAGTTCAGTGGTGTAAATGTGGTAAAACAAAACCTCTGGTGACCTCTGGTGATCTCCTGAAGGGTGTGGGAACATCAGATTTGGAACTACTTCTTTTGTCAGCAACTCGTCCAGCTGAATATATCTGGTTTATTTAATCAGTGTTTTTAGAAGTTTATCTGATGTCTTGGCAGTTGATTTAAAGAAACCTTTAACTTCTATGACCAATCAGATTAATGAAAAACAGTCAGTAAATCAGTAAAAGTCTCACAGTTCCTCCATGACAACGACCTACTTGATCCTTATCAATCAGGCTTTAAGCGAGGCCATTCCACTGAAACCGCTCTTCTCTCAGTTGCAGAGTCACTACGGGTTGCCAGATCGGCTGGTCTCTCCTCAGTACTCGTACTCCTTGACCTGTCTGCTGCTTTTGACACCGTCAACCACCTCATTCTCCTCTCGACGCTATCTAAGCTTGGCATCTCGGGACCGGTCTTCTCGTGGTTGACCTCGTACCTTGCGGAAAGATCTTTCAGAGTCTCGTGGCATGGACAGATGTCCAGTCTACATGAGCTGGCGACGGGTGTCCCGCAGGGCTCGGTCCTTGGTCCTCTCCTCTTCTCTTTATACATCACCTCATTAGGCGAGATCATTCGCTCCCATGGCTTCTCATACCATTGCTACGCTGATGACACTCAGCTCCTCCTCTCGTTCCCTCCAGACGATACATCCGTCTCAGTGCGGATATCTGCTTGCCTCTCAGATATCTCGGCGTGGATGAGGGATCGCCACCTTCAGCTTAATCTGTCCAAAACTGACCTCATTGTCTGTCCTGCCAGTAACTCCTTACCTCCTCAGATAAGCGTGCAGCTTGACTCCATCACGCTGTTCCCCAAAACCTCCGCCAGAAACCTTGGTGTCATACTGGACAACCAGCTGTCCTTCAAGGAGCAGGTTAACTCCGTAGCTCGCTCATGTCGATTCGCTCTTTACAACATCAGGAAAATCAGAGCCTTCCTGACAGACCACACCACACAGCTTCTGGTCCAGGCCCTGGTCTTGTCCCGGATCGACTACTGCAACTCTTTGCTGGCCGGTCTTCCGGCGTCCTCGGTTAAACCTCTGCAGATGAATAATATAAAATAATAATATAAAATAATAAATTGATACACTTGATGTATCAGCGTCAGAATTAAACTGGACTCCAAACAGTCCGCCTCCTTATATTGTTTCCTTCTCTTTGATTTCTTGCTTGTATGTTCCCTCAATGTAAGTCGCTTTGGATAAAAGCGTCTGCTAAATGACAGTAGTAGTAGTAGTAGTAAAAGTGAAAACATCTTCTACCCTAAGAGAAGATGCTCTTCTTTCATAGAAATAATCTCTGGTTCTGATAAATATAATGTTCTTATATAATAATAATCTTTAGCAGCCACCATTGTGATTAAACCGTAAACCCACATGAAAATGAATCTGGTTTGATGGGTCTGAATCACATGTTTATGTTAATTTACCACTTGGTTGAAATCAAGTCTTTTAAAACCAGAAAGTGTTGAATTTATATATACATTTGGAATTTTTTGGCTAAATTTAATGCATCCCCTTGGATTAATGAATTGCAAAATGGAAATATGTATTTCAGTCTGGGAACAGGGCTGGAATGTGATCACACAAAGTCTGCTGAAACCTAGTTTCCCCACAAGGTAAGGCAGAGGAAAGGGGCGTGCGCTCACTTCTCAAATTACTCTGAATCAGATTTTTCCAGGGTATTTAAACAGCGTCACAATCTGTTCCTCTTCCTTCTCTCCAGCATTGTGTCTCCTCTCTCTCTTACACACACACATTTATTCTCCTCCTCCCACCAGTGTGTATCCTGCCAGACGAGTGTGAGGCGGGAAAAGGAATGCAGCTCCACTCCGTCAACCTCTTCCTCATTCTCTCGTTCTTTCACCCCTGATAAATTTAGCCTCTCGTTGCCACATCCTGCATTTCTTTTTCTCATTTATTTGGGATTTTTTTTTTTTTTTTTGCTGGCTCACTCATCCAGCTCTGTGCTCCACTGCTGTTTGATGAGGCTGGAGAGCCGGTGAGAATCCTGTGATTTGGGAAATAAGCACTTGTGACGGCGCCAGCTGCATCGGAGGAAAACTAGATACGGGGAGAGACTCAGTGGATGTTTTCACCTGCTCGCATCAATGAGACGGATTTGTGGCACCTGTGAAGTGTGGAGAAAATCTGCTGCATGTATTAACTGCTTCTGATTACCATCAGAGAGTCATGGATAAACTGATGTTTATGAAATCTTCTGCTTATCTTTAAATGTGGTAGATGTAGATCTCCACCTGTGCAGTTAAAAACTCAGGTGGTGCGCTCTGATTCATTGGTGGTGACAAAAGATTTGTCACATCTTTTAAAAGCCAAAAGATAAAACTCTTCAAATCGGAACTGAAAGACATCTGTCCTCTCTGATTCCAGCTGAGACACGGGGGAAATGAGCGGTTTGAGGTGGGACAGGATGGAGTAGAGTGTGATGTCAGACTTCACCTGGGGCTGTTGTCTCAGACCCTGCTGAGTAGTCTCAGCTGTCGAGGTGAGGCAGGTGGCGAGACATCCTCCTTTCCAGGTGTCTTAACCACGCCAGGTTTGACTCACCTGACACTGTGTCATCGCTGTTTGAAGTCAGCTTCTTAAAATCCGTCTATCACCTCGTCTTCTCAGATATATCAGGCTTCAAACACATCATCGCCTCACGTTCTCTCCCCCATGGAGCCGCTTGAAATACGAGGAAAGCGGCGCTGATTTACGCGCCTCCCAGCAATCTGAGTCGGATTCCACAGCACTAGGAATAGAAATCAGAAAGAAACATCCTCCTTAATTGTGAACTGTCATTACGTGGAACAAGAGAAGCACCATGTGGAACCAGTCGGGGTACTGCAACCACATACCTCACACTGGATATCCCTTCTACCACGCTCCCTGCAGGTACAGTACCACGTGTCTCAGCGCCTACACTCTCTCTCTTATTATTATTCTGGAAAAAGTCTTCAAGAGATTTGATTGTTGGTCTTATTTATGTCTCACTATGTTCAGATACTGTGTTTTAATCATTTAATGAGAGGTTCTACTTTAAATGATTCTATTATTTATTATGGCCAGATCCACTTCCCTTATTGACTTTGTTTCATATTTGTTAATGATAGATAAAGATAAAGTAATAAACGTTTACATATCAGACGAGGTTTGAGACCAAACTGGTTTTTCTTGAATGTTGTTTTAAGAGAACTAGAAAACGGGTTTGGCCGGTGCAGCATAATGGGAGCAAACGCGGTCAATAGTAGGAGGAAATGGTTCAGTTTCAGGTGAAGAGCTAATTGCATCACCTGAGATCTCTTCTAAAGTAACAATTCTAGACTTAGAAGTGATATTAAGAATAACCAGCTTTCTTCTTTCCAGATAAAAATAGGGATTATATAACATTTTATTGGTCCTTTTTCGTTTTACCTCCCACCATCCTGCAGCCAGAATGACATTATTACATTCATCAGCTGGTTTCAGATGTGACCCACTCTCAGACCAGCACCATCAATCCTGATTCCCTCAGGGAGGAGCAGACCTCTGCCCACAGCTGGCGTTCTGACCCGTTCTGTAACAGCCTCTAACCTCTGAAGGCTGCAGCTCAACCACCTGAATACTGATTCACCATTAGTAGTTATTTATAAAGCTGCTTGTGTGTTTAAGCATAATTACAACATATCTACCAGATGAATGACATGTAACACGTTCTGCTGGCTGTGCTCGTGATTTAATAGAGGAATGTAAATAATCATATTTTCAGTTTGTTGTGTGCACAGCTGATGTGAGTTTGTCAGTGTTGGTTCATTAGAAGTGGAATGGGTGGTCTGCACCTTGGGGCCAGATGAGTGAGTCATACTTGAGACCACTGGGCAGGTTGGTGACCCCTCAGATCTTTGAGAGAATCTACGCAGGAATCCAGGAACGAAGCCCAAAGCTGTGAAACAAACCAACTCTTCCTGCTCTCAGTACTCTGACTCACACTCTGAATCTTTCACCTACAGCTTCATAACCTTGTGGATTCAATCAAAATGAGACTTTTAGCTGAATGAAAGTGGCGTCCAGCGTGCGTTAAGGTACAGGATGAACAAGCTGAGTATCCTGCAGAAAAGGATCTGAAGGTTACATGTTTTTTTTTTTTACATTTGCTCACTAAAATCTTCCTGTTATAAAGTAATTTAGATTTTTCTTCCTACTTTTTCATTTTGATTTGTAATTATTTTCATGCCTTTCTATTTCTCCAAGGGATTCACGATTTAAATGTTCTTTTACTGGAAGATTTGGTGCTAATTTAAGTTTTAATATTACCACCTAAAACAGCCAGAGAGATTTCTCTGTTATCTCTTACCAGTTAATGTGTAAAGGAATGCTGAGTAACATTTAGAAGAGCTGATAAGGAGTCAGGATGCTTCTTTTGTCATACAAATAAAATGATATAACTCTAGCTCATGTATAAATAATACTGTTTGAACCTTTCCTGCTGTTCAGACAACTGCTTCAGTCATTTCATACAAAACAACAGACGCAAGTTCCGTTTCAATAAAGTTCAAACTGCACTTGCACCAAATTAAACTGTTGCATAAACGCAGAAATATGTTCACCGAGACCTTGCTGCAACTGCTCTGGTTAATGATTTCCTCACCTGTCAACAAGCTCATCGTTGACTCTCCCTGACTCCGCCCACATTCTGTAGCTTAGTTCAAAGTGTTTACATTTAAAAAACAAGGTGTTCATTCGCTGTTTGAGAAAGCTCGCAGCCAGACTCTCTGTTGTTTGGTCAGCTAATCCATCATAAGCTGTCGGCATCAGTCAACCATGGAGGTCTGAGGTGAGCTGGAGAGCTTAATGAGGACCTGCGTGTGTTTGCCTTCAGAGGATTGATGGTATTTGTGTTTTTGTGGGTTGATTTATGTGTTTTCTCTGTCGGTGTGTCTGCTGCCTTTCACCTGCAGATGAAAAGAGTCGATAGGGTGCACATTTTGAAAAGTTCAGGAAATGAACGGCGAGGAGGTTTTGATGTCACAGTGAAATATGGTTGATGATATTTGTTAAGATATTTCATCTTGCTGAGTTAAATAACAAAATAATTAAATATGAGTTTGACAGAAAGACTCGACTGGGTGTGACACGCAAAGGTCATGACCCAGATTCTCAATTACAGCGCTGTTCCTCAACATACCAAGACATGAGAACTATGCACTTACCTGCATGAAAGACTTGATACTGTTGTGTGTACGTGTGTGTGTGTGTGTGTGTGTGTGTGTGTGTGTGTTTGTTTAGCAGCCTCCAACAGCTCAGAGACATAAATGGATTTGGGTTGGTGTCTCAGCAGGAGGTAAAAGGAGCAGATTGTCTGAAAGCCTTTACTTCAGCTCTGAACACGAACACAGTGAAGGACTCCCACGCTTCTCTTTACAACTCTCCGCACATAAATACTCTCATTTCTTTAAACAACCTCTGGAAACTCTAATTGCCTCAGTTTTAACTTAAGAGCAAACCTTAAACTCTCCCTGATATGAAGACGACAGGTTGTGGAATGAAACTCAGCAGGAAGACGGTTCATTACAGGGACGCTATCTCCGTCATCTTAAGTCTAGCTTATGAAATACATTTGCATACAATGAATCTGTTTAAGGACACGAGACAAGTTTCTCTTGTTAAAATATTTCTGAATGTAAAGCAGAAATGTAGAAGAGATTAAAGGGTGATGAAAGAGTCAAATAGCCTGAAAGCATGATGGTGGGAAATAAACATAACTGACAGATAAATACTGCTCCTGAAAGCTAACAAAATATGAAAAGGATTTAAAGGTGTTTCTAAATGATCAGATTTAAGCTGCTCTTTGACAGGCTGTTGCACCTTCAGCAAATAAGAGAGAGGGAGAGAGGTGCATAATTATGAGTAATAAATCAACCAAAACAAGTTGCCTGAGGTTTAAATGTTGATGCATTTAGGCTCTGACTGTTCTGATGTTTTGTTTTTCGCCTGGAATAAAATAAATACAAGATAACTGCACAGAATCCGAGAGCTCTCTCTTTTGGTGTTTTGTTTGTGTAAAAGAAATTCAAAGACATTTAGGATGTTAAATGATCCATAAAGCTGAATAAATTTAATGCATCTGAAATATATGTTACATATTTTCCTGTCAGGACATCTCCAGGAGGATCTTGCTGTCCTCTCCTCTTGAGATGACTCGCTGCTCCAGCTGGATGTTTGATGTAAATGACAATCTGACAGAATGAATTTCTGACCGCTCTCTCTCTCTCTCTCTCTCTCAGTGATGACACGCTTGTGTCAGGAAGTGTCGGGCTGTCACAGCAGCAGTCTAGGTTTGGACAGTGCTAAAGAGAGAGCTGTCATGGCTGTGGTGTCTTTGCTATGGCAGTGATGATGTGGTGAAAGGATGGAGGGTAACGATTCAGGCCAACCGTCTCTCATACAAGAGGTGGAAATCAAAAGAAAAAATTACAGAGGAGATGGTGGTGTCATGTATTAAACCAAAACTAAACTTTATACGATAAATATATTTCTACTAATGTATATAGAACTGAACACTGTTTAAAAGGAACTTTAAAAGCATCCAGCGATCCAGGAGGAACAGCAGAGATTCCAGACCTCCTGCTTTTTCACAGGGCCATTAACTTACATTCAGTATTCTATAATAACCAACACCTAATCATTTTAAAAAGAAGAAGAGATTTATACTCACCTAAAGGATTATTAGGAACACCACACTAATACGGTGTTTGACCCCCTTTCACCTTCAGAACTGCATTAATTCTACGTGGCATTGATTCAACAAGGTGCTGAAAACATTCTTTAGAAATGTTGGTCCATATTGATAGGATAGCATCTTGCATTTGATGGAGATTTATGGGATGTACATCCAGGACACGAAGCTCCCGTTCCACCACATCCCAAAGATGCTCCATCAGGTTGAGATCTGGTGACTGTGGGGACCGTTTGAGTACAGTGAACTCATTGTCATGTTCAAGAAACCAATTTGAGATGATTCCAGCTTTATGACATGGTGCATTATCCTGCTGGAAGTAGCCATCAGAGGATGGGTACATGGTGGTCATGAAGGGATGGACATGGTCAGAAACAATACTCAGGTAGCCCGTTGCATTTAAACCATGCCCAGTTGGCACTAAGGGGCCTAAAGTGTGCCAAGAAAACATCCCCCACACCAGACACCACCACCACCAGCCTGCATAGTGATAACAAGACATGATGGATCCATGTTCTCATTTTGTTTACACCAAATTCTGACTCGACCATTTGAATGTCTCAACAGAAATCCAGACTCATCAGACCAGGCAACATTTTTACAGTCTTCAACTGTCCAATTTTGGTGAGCTGGTGCAAATTGTATCCTCTTTTTCCTATTAGTAGTGGAGATGAGTGGTACCTGGTGAGGTCTTCTGCTGTTGAAGCCCATCCATCTCAAGGTTGTGCGTGTTGTAGCTTCACAAATGCTTTGCTGCATTCCTCGGTTGTAATGAGGTTATTTCAGTCTTCTATCAGCTTGAATCAGTCGGCCCATTCTCCTCTGACCTCTAGCATCAACAAGGTATTTTCACCCACAGGACTGCTGCATACTGGATGTTTTTACCTTTTCACATCATTCTTTGTAAACCCTAGAGATGGTTGTGGGTTAAAATCCCAGTAACTGAGCAGATTGTGAAATACTCAGACCGTCTGGCACCAACAATCATGTCACGCTCAACACGGCTTAAATCACCTTTCTGTCTCATTCTGACATTCAGTTTGGAGTTCAGGGGATTGTCTTGACCAGGACCACGCCCCTAAATGCATTCAAGATACTTCCATGTGATTGGTTGATTAGATAATTGCATTAAGGAAACATTGAACAGGTAACAGGTAATCCTTTAGGTGAGTGTACACAGGTTGCACTTGTCTACAAGCTGCAGGTGTTCACTTTGTAACCTGAGATTTTTTTAAACTTGTAATTAAATACATACCATAAATACTTTTTTCTGAACATTACCTGTAACACAGCTGGTTAAAACATTTAAAAATACTGCAGGCTAAAAGGAAAAGTCACTGATCTCTACCTTCATCTTCCTCCTGTTGCACAAAGTTCACGTGCAGCGGTTCTATTTCCTCCTTCAACAGTCAGATCGATTATCTTTAAGATGAAAATTGCATCATGTGTGTTTCTTCATGTGTTTCCCATGATGGAGGCGTGTGCATGAAGCACAGAAGGAAGAATTTAGTTTGTTTGATTATATTCGGTATCATTGGTCAGATGTGATGTGGTGTTTTGGTGAAGCTCGTTAATCTGTAAAAATCTATTAATCAGCTGCATCAATGTTTAAACTGCAGGATTCAAAGAGTGAAAAAGTAGCAGCTTATAGTCCAGAAATGAGAGTGTATCTATATCCTGCCAATCCCATACATGATTTGACCCTTGACCCCAGTGTTTATTCATGTTATCTTTGTTTCTGATCTTTAGTTCTGGTAGATTTAAGTTTCCATTCTCTTTGATTCTTGTATGTAATTTTCTCTCTCCTCTCTTATTCATTGTTTTGTTCATATTCTCGGGTTATTCTCTGCTTTGTCTCAACCTTTAATCTGTTTCCTGTTTCCCCGCCTTGTTCTCAGTCTGTTTTCATGTTCCTGCCTTTCAGTTTATTCTTCTAATCTGATTGATGTTGTATTTATCTACCATCATGTCACGTGTTCTGTCATTCACTCCCTCGTTAAGCCTCATGCCTCTCACCTGTGTTTAATTAGACCTCATGTTTACCACCTGTAGTCCTCTGTATAAATGATCTCTCTAATCTGACGTCACTACGCAATGACATGATACTCTCGGTATCCGTTTGATCATCCAGATAACTCACAATTTTCTTCCTTTGCATGAACTGTAGTTTTATTCTTTATAGTCAGGGGTGCACATAAGTGGTCCGCAGGTCCGCACACTCTGTCAAAATATAAAATGCGCACCAGATGAAAAGTTGCAACACGCGTTTGCGTACTTAACATTGGTTTGGCTGAGCTGCGTGAATTTTTAGGTTAATCAGAGGCGGTTCATTGTCAAATAAATGAAGAATCCCGTTGACTTCTTTTGTTTGACTGATATGTTTCTCAGCCAGAGCGCCGAAGTTCCAGCTGATCAGCTGATGCTGCGTCTCTCTCTGTCTCTGTGTATCAGTTTGCCAGTGTGACGGTTTTTCAGTCAGTCAGATCAGTGCAGCTGACTGCAGGATTCTGCATCGCGTCAAAACTGAAAAAATTCACTGAATAAGACAAATAGACCATCGTGGCACAGACGTGTAGAACTACCTTTTTGTGCTATAAAATACAGAAAACCACCTGTTTTAATCAACAGTATCAGCGTATTTGTCTGTGATCCGCGCCATTTTGAATGAGCGCAAAGCACTATGGGATATGCAGTCAATGCCCCATAACTGTCCAGTGTATCTTTTTATCTGACTGCATCACATTACAAACATCCTCATCATTTCAAAACAAAAAACAGTTACAGTAAATGACAGAAGCTCCAACAGCTGACTAATAAATTTCAACATCAAACTGTTAAATGTAGATTAAAGTGAACAATCAAACCTGTAAACAATCCAACCTGAACTCTGAAGGGTTTTTTTTTACCAGTATTTTTATATTTTACTGGTTTCTCTTGATTTTTTCAACAATTAAAGGATTTTTATTGAAACAAATATAGAGCCAGGTAAAGTAAACAGACTGAATTTGAAGCTTGATGAAACCAAAAACAAAGCAGAGGAGCTCGGAAGAGACACAGCGAGACACATTTAAAAATGTGTTATAATTTATAATGAGGTCTGAGTATTGAACAGTGGATATTTTAGCATTAGCTGTTTGAGTCAAAGAGGAGTGCAGACTCAACAATTCTGTTTAAATGCAACACAGATTCTCAGATAGAATCTCATCTTTCCTACGTTATTCTGCCTCAGTGTAGAACTCACCAGCTCATTTCACATTCTTTTGTAAGTGATTGTGTCTAAATGTCACTCTTCTTTTAATTCCTGACTTGTTTCAACATGTCTGATTTTTGAGACGAAAGGAAAAGGATAAGAAAGGAATTTTATTATTTATTTAACAAACCTGTCTAGATTCTTAGTTGTCCAAGACATGTCAATCCTACAAGTTTGTTTTTAAAAAAGAAAACTGGACTTTTTCTTTCTTCAAATCTGGTTAAAGTTTCAGGTTTTTGAGTCTGTTTTGGGACAAAAGGATGAATGGGGTCACTGAAGTCCTGAGGATCACTGACACACCCGTCCGTCCTGAGTGATGTCTCTCTGCTGTTCAAACAAAGCTGGTTTCTGTTGTCATCCTCTCGAACTCCCTCACCACATCTAGGATGTTCCTCCCAAAGTGCAGGACAACAAGTCTGTGCAGATTCGTGGCAGCTGAAGACACAACGATCCTGAGAGTTCATCTTAAAGAGGATTTTGTAGCAAATTTAAATGTCAAATTTACTTTAAAATCATTTTATCAACTTGTAGTGGTCTTGTACTTCTGGTTTCCAAAAAAAAATGTAATAATATTAATAAATCATAGACCTGGTGGGGCTTGAAATAAAGTAGCGGATAGATAACGAACCTGTTTCGTTATCTGTTGGTTACTAGATTGTCAATCACACTTATACTCCTAAAAGTAAAAATAACCAGCCCTTTACCATTTATGATCCCGACATGTTGGAAGAAATAATAATGTAGTAATTCCAGAAAAAAACTCCAGCGATACTGATAGTAAACAAACAATGAGGAGACTCCTACTCAAATTACTAACTGAAGCGTTTCTGGCATTGAGGAAAGAGGAAGGGGAGGTGTGTGTGTGTGTGTGTGTGTGTGTGTGTGTGTGTGTGTGTGTGTGTGAGGTTCTGTGGGTTCTGTGAAAAATGACAAACAGCCATTGAGCTTCTCATTCAGCAAAATCCTCTTTACCACCTTTAACCAGAATCCACCTTGATCTGAACTGAAGAAATCTTTTGGAGGAAGGGTGAAGTGAAAGTCTCCAGCTGCTGCAGGTTATAATCTGTGTTATTGTGTATTTTGGGAGGAACAACCAGACTCTTTTGGAAGTTATGTGAAAAAGTTGTAGGTTTTATATTTTCATAAATTTGATATTTAAATTATACTTAGTATAAAGGAATTAGCATTTGATATTTTATTAGTACTTTTGTAATTGTGTATTTTTTAAAGAATCCTAATAGATTTTTAACTAAAGTCTTCTACATTAGAGACGCAGCATTGCATCAAGGAATAATAACATTTAACAGTAAATTAAAAATAACATTTTGAACTAAAAGGTTCTGAAGCTACAGAAACCGTGACGGCTCAGGTTAGTGGTAGAAATCGTACTACTAACCTATTGTCCTTATCTGGTCTTAGCAGGGGAAACTTGAATAATTTGGGTCAGTGGTACAGAGCCTGATACAGCAGGTGTGTTGTTATATTACTGATTGTTGTTAATCTCAGGTGTTAACCAGCTGGCTCTGGTTGTGCTGGTGCTCCATTGTTTGCACCAGTGACTGTGTGATGTCTCAGCTTCCTTCATGTCGGGTCTTAATGCTGCTCTAACATGGTGCAATGGTGATAAATGCATAGAAACATGTTGCTCACATAGATTTAGATGAAGTAATTTATATCAGGTCAGTCACTGAACAATGTTTTGTTTTTTTATCTGTTTTATCTCATTTGTGTTTCTGCTGCCATCTTTAAAAATGAACAGTCTTTTGCAAAAACAGACTCATCATGCAAAAGTTTGTTTGTTTCAAGTAACATTTTATTTGTGCCTCCCAACATGTACATTCCTTGGATGAATGTGTAGGATTGTGATACCGGGCTGCTCCGCTCTCCATCTGTTCTCCTTGCCAGTCTATTGAGTGTCACATTACACCCCAGCTGGCTCGGTCCATGTGGGCAGCAGAGCTGTAATCCCTGTCTAATCTGAGACAGCTTTGTCTGCAGTCAATGAATACACTGTACATGCATGAGGAGGCAGACGTACTAACAGCTTATGTACACTGTGTTTATTCATTTCAAGTATTTCTACTGAGTGTAAAGCTGGATTATAGTATCTGAGGCCAAGTTAGCGAAAAAAACTAAAAAATTACAAAATGCAGTTCACATTGAAGTCATGGAATTTATTAGTAATGAATAATTGATTAGATCTTATTTTTTTATGTCGCTTTATGCTTGATAGTTAATAATATTTACTTACGACTCTGTGTTTGACATGCAAGCGTTATGTTGTTGTGGAGAGAAACAGTAAAGTAGGACAAATGGGACAATCCCAACAGATTTCCACTGCATGTATTTCACTTCCCACCTCGGCGACTGGAGTGGAAACAGTCTGTGTCGTTACGGTCTCACTGGACTCGGTGTTGGAAGCGTAGGCTGCAGTAGCAATAGAATGATTCTCCTTGGTGTCACTGGCTATGTTAGATATCTTTCTTCACCTCTTAATGAGGCTGAAATTGCCTTTTTATACCTGTGTTTTGGCCCAGAGGCCTGCAGCTTTAATATTTCAACAGCTGTTGCTCTAAAAATAGATTTGGACTCATGTATCAAGTAAATTTAAAAAGGGAGCAACTTGAGATGTGAAAGGATGGACATTATTCTTATTTAAACTTTTATTTTTGATTCTGTGCTCCATGTGTAAAATTTAAGAGACATTTCAGGTGAGTTTATTGTTTAAAGGATCAACAAGCGATTTTTTACCGCTAGGTGTGCTGTTGAGTACAGGATTGAGACCAAAACAAAGTCAGACATTTAGCCGCTACAGACATTTAGCCGCTACAGACATTTAGCCGCTACAGCTACAAGGTAAAAGAGCAGAACTGAATACAAGCAGTATAAAGGACAAAGTCGACAACTTTATGGCTTTCCAGAGCGAGTCATTACAGTAACACTAGATTAAAATAATAATTGTTCCTTACCTGTCCAGGAGAAGAAAATCCAGCTCCGAGTCAAATGGTAAATTATCTCGTTCTCTCAGTGCTCTCCATCTTGGAAAAGCAAGACCAATGTTTATCCTGGTTTTGTCCCTTGCTTTACCCGGTTTGTTTGTCATTGGCCGTGGCTTCTTGGATGATGAAATGTGTTCCCGGTCATCTTCAGGTGAACGCTTTGCTCCGCCTTCCGCCATTTTGCTTCAACAATGTGTGTCGGCTGTACTGAGCGAAGGGAGGGCCTTCGCTCAGTACATGAAGGAGGCGGAGTTTCACATGCACGAACATGCACGCGGAAGGAGACCACCTTTGTAAACAAGAGGCTCGATATCAACACAGAGAGATGGTGTGTGACCTCATGCTATGTTCCAGATGGAATTACACATCTAGAGCTTCACATTGCATATTTTGAATTCTTTCAAACTGGAAATGATGAATTTTTGCTTATTGCTCCTTTAAGGAAAATTGATTTAAATTAAAAACATGTGTAATGTTTAAAGAAATGCTCTGGACCCGCTGTTATCAGATTTGGGATTATTTGGGCACATTGTTGTGATTTCTATGTCGAGCTGCATATTCGGGAACGCCTGAAACACCTGGCTGAGGTTTGGTCTGATTCAATCAAAAGTAGCTGTTAATAATGCAAGAAAAGACATAATCTGTGTTGTAGCTTGAGCTGCTGCCGCATCAGTTTAATCACTTCATGCTCGAAGTTTTTTAAAAGGTTTTGGGATTCCTTATCAGTCTGTGCAGGTTTAACTTGTTGCAAGTGGGAGTGGCTCAGTCAGAGCTGAGGCACATTAACTCAGTGACAGTCCAACCGTCCCCACTGAGCGGGAGGTTAATGTCTAATGTGCAGAGCAGGAGGAAGCTTGTCCTATTATCAAAGACTCAACATGCAGTTTACTGTATATTTGATTTGGTCTCGCTCAGAGATGTTTTAATCACAGAGATTAAACATGCTTCATTACCTAAATTAAATGTGGGAGCCGGGGTTTTGACTTCGTCACATTCAATCATAGGATGCTGCCCTGGATGATCAGGAAGCAATTTACATGGTATCTGAATCAGTAAATAGCCTCAGGGACTTGGTGTGTATGTAAAAGCATCATGTTTAGGGTCCTGTGAAATCTGTAGTATTTTTATTCAATTTAAATTTCCGAGATGAAGTTTTTTTTCATGTGTTTCTTGTGAATTCTGTGTTTTACATTATAAATGTATTTATTCATCTAAATAAAGTGTCTAATTATAGAATGGATGAAAAAATGAGATGAAAAGACCGTTGTGTGATACTGAAATTCCCGAACTGAACCTGAAGCAACCGTGCTAAGCCAATAATCCTCCTTCTAGTATGGGCACCTGCTGGTGGGATTAGAATTTGATTTAGTCACGTTTGTATTGTTTGTGATTCTTTGTGATTCTGTCCGTGTCCATCCTTAAAGTTCATGTCTGTCATCTGTTATTCAGGATGTCTCTAGATGTCCTTTTGTTTTCTCTGTCACCACATTTTCTCTTATGAACTCGTTTGCGTCCAGCTGACCAATCACCTGCGTGCACTTTGGTTTTTGATGCACACTGTCAGATCCTCATCAGCCAGTGGTGTCTCGATCGTGTTCATATTGATAGTTTTTGTTTTTTGATTTTTTTTAGAAGTTGTCTTTTTTTGTTCTTGTTTTACTTTATTAAATGAAAATAATTGTATTTGTTTATTTGTTTGATCAGTTAAATCTTATTGTTGTTTATCTTTTTTCATTCTCTCTGAGACTGGACTCATGCACATCTTACATGCATACACATTCACTCATATATACAGGACATAGAAACTCACGTCGTCTTCTCAGACGGGCCTGTCTGGATGCTGTGAAGTGTTTTGAATCTGAATGTGCTTCAGACTTTTCATTAACACGTCAGGCTGTCGGCTGAATTCAACCTCAGATTTGCTGATCAGAAGGGACTTAAAAAAAATCCATGCATTTATGAATGTACCATCTTCTGCAGAATTTTGCTGTTGTTTGATAAAATGATGTGACACGGATAAATACTTATCCAAAGCCAAAAACTGTCTCATCCTGACATTTCCATAGCAACAATATGCCCCAAAGCATTTCCTCAAGGCTTTAGGGTTGGAGGGTTTGTTTCTGCCTGGTGACATTAACAACAGAGATGGACGCCGGTCTGTCTAGTATCTCTGATTAGTTGTGACAGACATGTCTATTACACCCGCTGCCATTCCTTTACCCCTCTCTCATAAAATATAACCACAATCTAGACAAAATGGCTCATCAGGGATCCAGACTCCAGTTATATCGCTCGATGGAGCTGAAATTGACTGACAGAGCTGCTTTATAATCCGTCCATCTCAAGAGGCAACATTTATAATGTGACATGAGCCTAAAGAGCAAAACGCTCCAGAGTGACGAGGAAAATAAATAAATAGTTGCAGTTTGTTTGTCTGGAATAATTTACAGTTTCTGACAAATTCAGTTTGCAATGAGAGAAAGTTTATTAAATTAGATGATTTATAAATGTACGTGTTCTTTTAGGAGACATAACGGTTGATTTTCATATAATCAATGAAAATAGGATCATATTAAAGTGAAGGGCAGCAACAATGTCTGATGTGGAACAAGATATTTAATTATTGGGATTTGAAAGGAACATTTTGCAGATCTGAAGAGTAAAACTGAATACTCTGACTTATTGTCAGTTTTTTTCTTCCTTGTTTCAAAAATCAGTTTTACAGATTTTGTTAATAAATTACATCATACCACAAATATTTAGGTTATATTTGTCTGTTTCTTCAAATAGTTTTTCTACTTTAAAAGCTGGTCAGTCATAGAATTTCCTGTATCAAGAAAAATACTCACAGTCTAAAACCCCCCAGTGACCCAGGAGGGGTTCAGTTTGTACAGTGGTGGTCTATCAGTGTTTTACTTTGTATGGAGGCAGATGGGCCCCAGAAATCCTATGTTTAACCTTATACATGTTGAATAATAGTGTTTTAATGCAGCTTTGGGAGAGTCCAACATTTAGTGAAACACATTGAACCACCAGCTACACCCCCCCGACCCTTTTTGGGAACAGGCAGATTTAGAGAATGAATTGACGGATAAACATTGAAATAACGCAGACACAGGACTCTCTGGGATCGCTCGTGGTCCCTGTGGACATGGACGAAATTTTGATTTCAGAGGTGGGGGGGACAGAAGTGTTTTTCATAAAACTAATCTTTCAGCTTACTGTGTCCTCCATTGTTTCTTTTAGTTTTCTATTGCTACTTTTAAGCCCAGTTTTTCTTGGTTTGACTGGTTGTAAAGCATGTAGCCAAACATTATCACCCATTTCTGTGTTTTACCTGAGTCAACATCACACCAACTTAGTAACAATTTTGCCTATTTATGGAATATTATCATTTAATTAGCACCACCTACTGGTGGGCAAGTCAAACTGGCATTACATTTGGGAAGAAAAGGTGTTGAAGGACGGCTGGAACACATTTCTTTGAGTAACTTACAGTTTGACTTCTAAAAAAGTCTCTTATGTCGCCTTTTTTTCTCTTTGACATCATAAACCCAAACGCCGGCCAAACGACAGTTGCACAGCACTCCTGACTGCAGGTTAGCTTGCCACCACACCGGTCTGTCTG
Organism: Pachypanchax playfairii; assembly: GCA_006937955.1. Classification (NCBI taxonomy): domain Eukaryota; kingdom Metazoa; phylum Chordata; class Actinopteri; order Cyprinodontiformes; family Aplocheilidae; genus Pachypanchax; species Pachypanchax playfairii. The sequence goes on along the minus strand of SSNP01000042.1, from coordinate 2,769,195 downwards.
TCTGCAGTGTGCAAACAGGCAAGGGGGAGTGACAGCAGAAACAGCCAATCACACAAGAGGAACTGGTAGGCGGGGCTAAACTAGGGGAGACGGGCTTCAGCTTGAGCGGCCGTTTTCTGCTTGGTCCTAGTGCTCAACCCATCTCTGTTTAATGTAGCGAAACATTGTTTTTGGACAGTTGCAGAGTACAAGGGACCAAAACGGCCTTTTGAAAAAGTGCAGGGGACATGTCCCCTGTGTGCCCCCCTAAAACTACGTCCATGCCTGTGGATGAGCTGTTTCCCCCGTGATCTGGTTCCACACAGTTAAATGTTCTCAGATGAAGTTTGATGAGTTGTGATTTTTTTTTTAATGAATTAAGACATATCTTGTAAAAAGTAAAAGTTTTAGTCAGAGTTCAGAGGTTGACCTTTAGACCTCTGGTTGTACATTTTGCAAATTTAAAGTTGTGTTTAAGAGTTTTCTTTTTATATGTATTCATATACATATTCTTTCAGATGATAAGGCCAGTAACATTTCCCGTCATGGTCCAATAACACAGTTGACCTTTTGGCTACATTTTCTGTTCAGTTTCTTAAACATCTTGCTACTTTTCCCTTTCTGCAGATTGCGGAGTTATTAAGGACTCTCTCGGTACGTTTTAAACCAGTATTCATGTGTCATGTGACCTAATGTCCCAACTAAATCCATTAGTTCAGGAGCAAGGTGTAATAAAAGAAGTATGGGTCTGTCCTTATGTCCCTCTGGGCTTTGGGACAGAGCTGCTCATGCCAGTGATGTCAGGGATGTTTGTGTCAGCCTCAGTTACTACTGGCACCATGTTGTTCTTAGTGTGCCAGCGCTGCTGAGTGACTGCTTTGGCTCTGTCAGGCCCAACGTTGGCCCCCTCTGAGCTGCTGGAGATGCTCCTTATTTTACTGGGTCATGCTGAAACCAGAGATGAGGAAACTGTCTGGAAGCACAAACATAATGATGTAATGAGCAGCTTTGTGTACCAGGTGTGGGATCCTTAAAGTCATTCACTGGCACCTCGTGGTTGCCAGTCCTTCCTGTGTGACAAAGACAGCCTGGTGGAAAGAAGATAAAGCTGAAAGAGAGCAGATTATCCAGCAAACTAATGGTCGTCGTCTTTGTGTTCCTGTTGTACCGTCAGGAAAAAATCCAGGTCAACACTTTAGTAAAATAACTCTGAAAAGCTTTTAACAAAGTCATTAAGTCTTATTTTTTGTCATTTTAAAGCAAAAGTATTACTAATAAAAAGTAAATGATATCAGTGTTTTTAGTGCACATAACAGACAACAGGTCCTCTAAGCCCAGTATGCTGACCTGCATGACACATGTTGATTAACCAAGTGGATAAAAAATGGATTGAATGGTAGAAATTACACGGCAGTCATTGTTATTATAGAGCAACATAATAAAGTTGGACCTGTCTGTCCAGTTTGTCTTTGTATTAATAGAATAAAACAAGCAGGACACGTTGAGTTCAAACTTTTATTCACTCAAACATTCAAAATGTGAGTTATTAGTTATTCGTCACGTTGTTGCCTCTGGAGTTTTCAGATATTACTCATCTAATATCCATCATGATGTCGCAAGTGTTTTTAGTACTTTAACTGTATTTTAAATCTGTGATGACACTAATCAGACACTCACTCACTACAGCAGAGGGAGAAACTCGATTAGTTCATTGTTTAGGTGTCAGTTTTAGTAACCAGTGTGTTAGTGAACAGCAGATGGATATAGACTGTAGTAACACCTTACTGACATTAAAATGATCCAACTTTCAGTCTTTCTTATTGACACACAGATCCTGACCTTTTCCTTTCTTCCATAGTCTTTAAAGGAAATATTTGGGCAAGTCACATCTGCTCAGTATTCTGATGCTGAAAAGCAATTTCATGACAAATTTAAAAAAAACAACAAAAACCAAAGACCCGTTCAGCGAGTTCTGGAACCATCAGCAGGAAAATTAGAAACACAGAGATGATCTCATTAAAAATACATTGTGATACTTATGTGTTACGTTTATCTTACACACATTGTTCACATTCATTCACTCACACAAGTTCCACAACATTCAAACTGCCCAGTAGAACTACAACTATATGACTTTCTATAGAAGGGTACAAATTCTTGTCGTTGGGGGTGTACCCTGTAGTCCAGGTCCATTTTTGTACCTTATGAAGTTGTTCCACTAAAACAGTTAAATTACGCCACATTTTGAAGTTTTAAACCAACATTCTGAAACATAATATTGAAAATGATGGAAGAAATAAAATAGAGATTAACCAGCCTTGACCAGGGTTGCAGGTGCAGTTGAAATGGTACAAATTTGTACTTTATATCAATTTGAACCCTCAGAGGGGCATTTCTGACCTTTTAAAGACCAATATTGTACTTTTGAGGGAACAATTTACCTATAGGTACAAAAATGTTCTTGTCTCGTACCTCTATTTCTGAGAGTGTAGCTACAGAGCCGTAATGGTAGCTACAGAGCCGTAATGGTAGCTACAGAGCCATAATGGTAGCTACAGAGCCGTAATGGTAGCTACAGAGTCGTAATGGTAGCTACAGAGTGTAATGGTAGCTGCAGAGCCGTAATGGTAGCTGCAGAGCCGTAATGGTAGCTACAGAGCCGTAATGGTAGCTACAGAGCCGTAATGGTAGCTGCAGAGCCGTAATGGTAGCTACAGAGTCGTAATGGTAGCTACAGAGTGTAATGGTAGCTACAGAGCCGTAATGGTAGCTACAGAGTGTAATGGTAGCTGCAGAGCCGTAATGGTAGCTGCAGAGCCGTAATGGTAGCTGCAGAGCCGTAATGGTAGCTACAGAGCCGTAATGGCAGCTACAGAGCCGTAATGATAACTACAGAGCCGTAATGGTAGCTACAGAGCCGTAATGGTAGCTACAGAGCCGTAATGGTAGCTACAGAGCCGTAATGGTAGCTACAGAGTGTAATGGTAGCTACAGAGCCGTAATGGTAGCTACAGAGTGTAATGGTAGCTACAGAGCCGTAACGGTAGCTACAGAGTCGTAATGGTAGCTACAGAGCCGTAATGGAAGCTACAGAGCCGTAATGGTAGCTACAGAGCCTTAATGGCAGCTACAGAGCCGTAACGGTAGCTACAGAGCCGTAATGGTAGCTACAGAGCCGTAATGGTAGCTACAGAGTGTAATGGTAGCTACAGAGCCGTAATGGTAGCTGCAGAGCCGTAATGGTAGCTGCAGAGCCGTAATGGTAGCTGCAGAGCCGTAATGGCAGCTACAGAGCCGTAATGATAACTACAGAGCCGTAATGGTAGCTACAGAGCCGTAATGGTAGCTACAGAGCCGTAATGGTAGCTACAGAGCCGTAATGGCAGCTACAGAGCCGTAACGGTAGCTACAGAGTCGTAATGGTAGCTACAGAGCCGTAATGGCAGCTACAGAGTCGTAATGGTAGCTACAGAGCCGTAATGGCAGCTACAGAGCCGTAATGGTAGCTACAGAGCCGTAACGGTAGCTACAGGGCCGTAACGGTAGCTACAGAGCCGTAACGGTAGCTACAGAGCCGTAATGGCAGCTACAGAGCCGTAACGGTAGCTACAGAGTCGTAATGGTAGCTACAGAGCCGTAATGGCAGCTACAGAGCGGTAATGGTAGCTACAGAGTGTAATGGTAGCTACAGAGCCGTAATGGTAGCTACAGAGTGTAATGGTAGCTGCAGAGCCGTAATGGTAGCTACAGAGTGTAATGGTAGCTACAGAGCCGTAATGGTAGCTGCAGAGCCGTAATGGTAGCTGCAGGGCCGTAATGGTAGCTGCAGAGCCGTAATGGCAGCTAAGGAGCCGTAACGGTAGCTACAGAGCCGTAATGGTAGCTACAGAGCCGTAATGGCAGCTACAGAGCCGTAATGGTAGCTACAGAGCCGTAATGGTAGCTACAGAGCCGTAATGGTAGCTACAGAGCCGTAATGGTAGCTGCAGAGCCGTAATGGTAGCTACAGAGTCGTAATGGTAGCTACAGAGTGTAATGGTAGCTACAGAGCCGTAATGGTAGCTGCAGAGCCGTAATGGTAGCTGCAGAGCCGTAATGGTAGCTGCAGAGCCGTAATGGAAGCTACAGAGCCGTAATGATAGCTACAGAGCCGTAAGGGTAGCTACAGAGCCGTAACGGTAGCTACAGAGCCGTAATGGTAGCTACAGAGCCGTAATGGTAGCTACAGAGCCGTAATGGTAGCTACAGAGCCGTAATGGCAGCTACAGAGCCGTAACGGTAGCTACAGAGCCGTAACGGTAGCTACAGAGCCGTAACGGTAGCTACAGAGCCGTAACGGCAGCTACAGAGCCGTAATGGTAGCTACAGAGCCGTATTGGTAGCTACAGAGCTGTATTGGTAGCTACAGAGCCGTAATGGTAACTACAGAGCCGTAATGGTAGCTACAGAGTGTAATGGTAACTACAGAGCCGTAATGGTAACTACAGAGCCGTAATGGTAGCTAGCCATGGTTAATGGAGGAGAAAAGATGAATATTAATGACAGTTGTCGCTTTTGTGTCAAAAACTTGTGAATACGAGGTGTCATTACACACTCGGTTCAGGTATTTGACCGCCCCAAGCAAACACTGTGCAAACACAGAAGTAAACACTTCATCCACAGCCGAGTCCGCCATGTTGAATGTTGTGCTCTGGGTGGAAAACGCTAGTTCCATGTTTTCAGAATGACGCACAACAAAGGTGACATGTAATTGGTCCGTCGAAAAATGTGATGCGGAAATGATCGGGTGCGGCTCTGGTGTCAGACCCTTCTGCATTTGAACATAATGCAGGAGGATCTGATTGGTCAGACTAACAAGAACCTGGAAGTTGAAGAAGAAGAGCAGCCCCTAGGGGTCGGTTCCAGTACAAGCTCTAAGTCCCACCTCCTCCCTGTAAAAAATAAAAACACAGCTCAGATCATTTCTTCAGGTATTGATAAACAACGTTATTAACTTGCTGTTTATTTTTAAAATATTTATTTTCTTATATATTTATTGTATTTAGTTGTAAAACATGATTGTGTGAGTGAATCAGGTATTTCAGCCCCACTTGCACCAACTCAGGCTCCCAGAATACAACATGGGATCTCACGTAAATGTAATATTTTACCTTTGCATATCAACAACAGAAGAAGGGGCCATGCTTGGTCTCAGTCTCATGTCTTCAGGTTAAGAGTTCACAAACCAATAAAGGATTTTGAAATGATAAAGGAAACTTGATTAAACTTTAAACTTTATTATTCCTCATTAGTTCATCTGGATCCAAACTGCAGGTTGAACAAGGATGTGGTCTTATCTTCTGGACTTTGATGTACCTTTGTTACATCTATCAAGGGCGTCATAGTGAGAGTGTCTCAGTCTCAGTGGGAGTGACGGAGCTAGCATGAGAGAGGTGGACAGTGAGAAATCAAATGAAACAGGCTGTTTGTTTGTGTTTGTGATGTGTGGGCGGGCTGCTGGTTGTTGTCGGCTGTAAAAACTCGGAGCCTGTAGCTGAACTCAAAGTGTCACTACTGTACATCACGCTCGCCAGTCCAAGGAAGGAATTTACTGGCAGCAGTGGCCTGCTAAGAATTTAGGTGGGTGATTCAGTGTGTGTGTGTAAATGAATTTGTGTGTCAGGTTGTGTTTCATCTTCTTACCTCTTGGCCAGTAATAGACCCATGCTAGCATGTGGACCCTCCCTTCTCGCTGGTGCACATGAGAAGAACATACAGAACATGCAGCATTCACACAGAGGGACCGTCATGGAACCAAAGCTCTGATCTCAGGTAGAGTAAAACAACATGGGATATTTTTTGAGTTGCGTTTTATTGTGCTGAAGAAGCTTCCTGCATCTTCTCATGAATGTTTTTCTGCAGTGCCAACATTATAACAAGGTGGTGCTGGACTGTAATGTTACTGCAGCTCCACACGGCTGCTGGCTGAATCCCTCTGTATTTACTGCCAGGAACCAACAGAACCACACCACGTGTCTGCAGCCATCGTTTGGACCGTCTCTGTTTGCACGTGTCCAATTTGCTTTGAGGATCTTTGATTTTGAAGAAAGTGGAGGGGTTTTGTTCTCTCATTGACTGTTGATCTGAGCTGTGATGCCAGTGCTCCACTGTGCAGATGCAACATCAACAGTAATGATGTTTGAACCTATATTTGGGCTGCAGCCAAATTGGGACACTGCTTGCAGCTGTGGCATTGTGGGGCTCATTTGTGCATTGTTCCTGTAATCATTGCACAAAAGCACCGCCTGTGTCTCGGCAGCGCTCGGTGTGTGTGTGTGTGTGTGTGAGTTTTCACTGCTCCGAGGGAATTCCTGTGTGTGAGTGTGTTCTCAGATCAGTTAGTGGTGTTAATCGATAATACAAAATCACATTAATTCCATAGAGAGTTTGTCTGGAGGAAAGAAGCAGCATCACCTCAGAAGTTTTTTTCCTGAAACATAAATTCTCACTTAAACAGACTGTAAAATACAAGCAGCACTTTTTTCCCTCTTCACACTTTGTGCACACGCTCTTATACACTGTTGAACATGCACAGCGCGCTCCGAATGGAATGACCTTGCTATGTTTTCCCATACTGCACCGACAGCACTCCTCCCCCTCCTCCCCCTCCTCCCTCCCTCTCTGCACTTCAAACACATTTCATCTGGAAAATCCCTTTAAATAGAAATGACCTTTGGCTGAACGAACATCCACTCACCACATCGTTTTCGAAGCACACTGTCAGCTACACATCTGTTGTAACAAAGTCGAGAAATCTGAGTTTAAGGCAGCACTTCCGTTTTGTGAGACAGGGTCAGACAGAAAGGGGTGTGGCTTGTTGGTGACACATTGATCCATAAACAAAAATACATTTCAAGCTGTGTGTGTTTTATCAGTATGAGAGACTGAGGCTGCTTTGTTCCACAGTATAAAGGCTTACGTTCCTAATTTTAATAATAAAACATAGTTGTAATGTCATTATAAGTTAGAAACAAACTTACAAAGTGGGCGGAGCTCCTGATGCACAAACAGACCCAGAAATCACATCTTCCTGCAGGTGCCATGTCTGCAGCCTGTCAGTAAAAGGGAGGTGATGTGTGTTAGTATGTGAGCTGAGTGAAGTCTTGCATGTATCACCCGTTCCTCAGAAATGTCACGTGGTCATTGACCGGGTCAGAAAGGTCGACCTCCAGCTGACAGCAGTCAGGACTGTGGTGTAAGAGGAGGCTCAGTGTGATTCCCTGATGCAAAGCCTTGACTTTCACTGAGTCGGCCTCAGTTCAAGTTCTGATAAATGAAAATCAATACGAGTCCAAAAGAAATGAATTATTAAACCTGCATGAAAGCAAAGCTGCAGGTTTGGGTTGGTGCTGTTTCCCAGACGTCAACGTAATGAGTCACTTTGTCTGAACAACTTGTTTGGGTGTCTGTTTGGTCCAAACTGAAATGCCACGGCTCATAGATTTTATATTTCCTGTCAGATGTTTTATTATAAAGCTCAGATTTCAGCCATGAGTGAATGAATGAGATGGCAGCACATCGATGAGTCACTCCATCTGAAGTTTGTATCTGGATTCTTTTATAACAAAAGCTTTTATGCTAATAATCAAAGGGAAGCAGTTCTTTCAAGATACACATGAAAGACTGTGTAATAATGTGACGGTTTAGACACAGATACAAAACACTAAAGAAGCAGTAAGTCTGAGCTCAGGGGATGAACGTGGTCTTTGGTTATTTGCAGGCGGTTTGAGTGAAACACTTACTGGTAACAAGTAGAATTCAGCAGTAATACGGTTCTGATTTCAATATAATTACCACAAATCAAAGCTGCAAACTGACTAAATGTCTGTTTTATATTAAGGTTAACATTATGTTAAACCCAACATTAGGAGGTGTCGTGGTTACCAGGAAACACCTGACAATGACCATGAATCAGGTCTGCAACCACAGTAATATCTGAATAAAGACACAGACGTGGATAAGAAATAATGGATCTACTTAAAAATGTTTTACTGCACATAAAAGTAACGAGCAACATCAAGACTGAGCAGATGTTTTAAATCTGAAATGCACGTGCTCTTAGCTGACTCACATGGAAAGCTTTTTAATTCCGATTTGTTCATGTTAATTAAATTACAATAACTTATACTCATCCTTTTTAAAATGGATATTCATCACAGTGAAATAAAAAAAAGACCTTATTATGTTTAAATAATAGAGTTTAAAGCAGTCTGATCCTCAGAACTGTTAGAAAGCTCATATCCTCTTCAACAATACAGAAACACGCAGAATCAAAGCAGGAATATTATGTTTGACCTGCTAATTATGAGGGTCTCATCAGTTAACAAATAGATTTTACACCTTATGTCGAATCGAGCCTTATGTTGCTTCTTTTATTAGAGCTTGTTTTCAGTAAACTGCAGTGCAGAAGTCATTGTAGTAAATGAAACTTTTTAATTTGCGAAACATTTTGCAGAATGGCACAACGGTCTTTAGACGACAGAGAAATGAAGTCAAACAAACAGTCAGTGTGAGTCTTATTGAATAAGACGTGAACCGTGAAGAGTCGAAGCTGCTGATGGTCACAGAGTGTGTAATGTTGGAGATACGACAAGATAGAGATACACTTTACTTCCTGTTTTTAAGAGAAAATTCAGAGTTGAGATACAGAGTGATGATGTGGATGTCACACGCTGCACTCTGATGGGGTCTAAAAGAAAACTGTACTGAGACACACACACACACACACACACACCCACAAGTGTGTTTTGTTATCCTTATGGGGACCGTCCATTGACTTCCATTGATTTTAGTAACTAGATTTATACCTAACCCAAACCCTTTTCCTAACCTTAACCATTACTGATCTATAACTAACCCTAAGACTAACTAAAACTCTATTCACACCATACCTATAAACCTAACCCCTAACCCTAAAAAGGGGAGTCCCCCTCATGGGGACCAGGCTTCGGTCCCCACAAGAACCCTCGGACCCCAGAAAGATAGTAAAAGTCAGGAAACTGGTCCCCAGGAGGTCAGAAATACAAACCCACACACACACACACACACACACACACACACACACACACACACACACACACACACACACACCCACAAGTGTGTTTTGTTATCCTTATGGGGACCGTCCATTGACTTCCATTGATTTTAGTAACTAGATTTATACCTAACCCAAACCCTTTTCCTAACCTTAACCATTACTGATCTATAACTAACCCTAAGACTAACTAAAACTCTATTCACACCATACCTATAAACCTAACCCCTAACCCTAAAAAGGGGAGTCCCCCTCATGGGGACCAGGCTTCGGTCCCCACAAGAACCCTCGGACCCCAGAAAGATAGTAAAAGTCAGGAAACTGGTCCCCAGGAGGTCAGAAATACAAACCCACACACACACACACACACACACACACACCCACAAGTGTGTTTTGTTATCCTTATGGGGACCGTCCATTGACTTCCATTGATTTTAGTAACTAGATTTATACCTAACCCAAACCCTTTTCCTAACCTTAACCATTACTGATCTATAACTAACCCTAAGACTAACTAAAACTCTATTCACACCATACCTATAAACCTAACCCCTAACCCTAAAAAGGGGAGTCCCCCTCATGGGGACCAGGCTTCGGTCCCCACAAGAACCCTCGGACCCCAGAAAGATAGTAAAAGTCAGGAAACTGGTCCCCAGGAGGTCAGAAATACAAACCCACACACACACACACACACACACACACACACACACACCCACAAGTGTGTTTTGTTATCCTTATGGGGACCGTCCATTGACTTCCATTGATTTTAGTAACTAGATTTATACCTAACCCAAACCCTTTTCCTAACCTTAACCATTACTGATCTATAACTAACCCTAAGACTAACTAAAACTCTATTCACACCATACCTATAAACCTAACCCCTAACCCTAAAAAGGGGAGTCCCCCTCATGGGGACCAGGCTTCGGTCCCCACAAGAACCCTCGGACCCCAGAAAGATAGTAAAAGTCAGGAAACTGGTCCCCAGGAGGTCAGAAATACAAACCCACACACACACACACACACACCCACAAGTGTGTTTTGTTATCCTTATGGGGACCGTCCATTGACTTCCATTGATTTTAGTAACTAGATTTATACCTAACCCAAACCCTTTTCCTAACCTTAACCATTACTGATCTATAACTAACCCTAAGACTAACTAAAACTCTATTCACACCATACCTATAAACCTAACCCCTAACCCTAAAAAGGGGAGTCCCCCTCATGGGGACCAGGCTTCGGTCCCCACAAGAACCCTCGGACCCCAGAAAGATAGTAAAAGTCAGGAAACTGGTCCCCAGGAGGTCAGAAATACAAACCCACACACACACACACACACACACACACACACACACACACACACACACACACACACACACACGGCTATGCTTTGATGTGTGAACAAAATTTATGTCAGACGTGTAAAGTTTCCTACTCTAAATTTAGAATGTGTGACATCATCATGTAGATACTTGCAGGCTGCTTCGTGGACGTGGTCCAGCTGTTCAGTCGTGTCTCCTACCTCCTATTAGTAGATGATCTTCAGTCGTACGGCTCATTTAAAGCTTCTGAAGTTCACAAACGAAGCTCCTTAATTAACTTGACACAAACTAAACAGTGGTGAAGTGACATCAGCCTCCAGCTGAACTCAGAAAAACAGAGACACTCATTATTGCCCTGGTCGGCGCCATTCCCTCTATTAAGCACCACTTAGATGATCTGAGCCTCATGACTAAAACCAAACTGGAATTTTGGCTGATCTTTGATGAAACTGTGTCACTCGATCATCATTCAGGGCAGTTGTTTTCAAACAGCTTCTTTCAGCTGTGTAATATCACTGATCTCAGACCCACGGTGTCCAAGGACGAGCGTGAAAGGATTATTCACACGTCCATCACAGCTGGACTACTGTTACAGCCTGTCCACCTGTCTCAATAAGTAATACACCTCCAGTACGATCAGAACTCAGCTATGAGGCTGTTGACCAGCTGTAACAGGACGTCCCACACTACATCAGACTCATCACTGGCTTCCTGTTGTGTATTGGGTCCAGTTAAAGTCCTGGTCCTGACCTCTCGAGCCCTTCATCATCAGGATCCAACTGACTCTGGAACGACCTCCAAAACACATTTGTTTTGACGCGTGTTCTCGTCCAACTTGACTCACTGTGCTGTCTGTGAACAGCTCTACACAAATAAAGCTTACTTACATACTTATTACAGTTTTCTGTAGACCACATGTTTCAAAGTCCAGCCCAGGTGGCCTCTGTCCTGATGTTCCATGTCTGATTGGATCTTTGAGTCAGCTGTGTTGGAAAACATCTAAAACACGTGGATCAGTGAACCTCAGGGAGTTCGACTCTGCAGATTTAGACAGTTTGCTTATTTTAATGATGGTCGTGTTAGAATAATGTATGCTTTTCAACTTGTCTGACAATTTATAACTCAAGCACAATTTCATAACTTAAATAGAACTTTTTGTCATATTTCTTGACAGGAAGGAAATCAGGCTGTTTTCTGCTTCATTTGTCAAGAGTCTACTGTTCCTGGGTAAAAGCAGCCAGTCTGTGGCGGTGCAGCGTGTCAATCACTGTCACGTGTACAGTTTTACTGGAACCAGCATGCACAGAAGCCTAGTGACACAAAACGTGACCAATAAAGTTTTAATTTATTTGAGTGCCACAAAGCGCCGAGGAGTTTCAGAAACATAGTAAATGTTTCTCTTCCTTTACAGTGATAAAGGTCACGCTGAGAGTTCCATATTAAGATTATAATTCTCTTTTACACTCAAGGTCATCACTGCGTTTTCTCAGAAAGGACACCATCACATATATAAGATCTATTTTGAACTTTGCTGCAGAGTGAAATCACTGCAGCTGATTAACAGCTTGTCAGGATACTTACGTGCTTTTTCTGTTTGGAGCCTGAGTGCAAGCTGACATGGTTGTATCAGCTTCCCAGGAGACGAGCGCCACGCAGCAGCTCACAAACAAACCAGTCTGTGTGTGAATGGGCAGATCGATATCCAAATTTACTGCTGAGTTAATAGCGAAGGGATCTGAGGTGACTTTGGCCTCGGTGATGATGGATTTCTCTTTACACTTTTATAGACTGACAATGAGAGTTAATGGGTTTAACATGGAGCTTTTAATTTTAGTAGATCACTATGAATTCTGAATGCACCTGTTAGTTTTAACACTGTTGTGTGAATGAAAGTGTCTGTCATCACTGCTAAATCATATTATTATTTACACTGAGAATGCACGCCTTCCCAGAATGCATCAGGTCCTTTAGACGTTTATTTACTACGTTATCCTTCCAGTTTGAGGAAATAACGTCTATGACATCATATTTATGGTATTAAGATTGTGTTCTTACTTCACTGAGAGCAGGTTGTAAATTCTTTTAAACCCAGACACACGCACACGCACGTGCACACATCAGCTGGATCGATCAATAAAACAGCATTTACACACCACAGCTGCTGTTTAAGTAAAAGCTGTTGGTCTCTGCCAGCAGAGCATCACAGTCATAACTCATCACTCAGCGATCTGTCAGCATCTCTCTTCATATCACAGCTGATTGATTGTTAGTTTCCCTCTTCAGGGAAAGTTGGAGTGCTTCACGTTACTGTAGTAGAGAAAGAGTTCTTTGTTCTTTTGTAGAAAATATTTCAACTCTAGTTTTCATACATGTATTTAAATGTGAGTTCTAACTTTGAAACCTTCATTTTAAACATGCTGTTTAGAGAAAGGCACCAAAATGCTGCAAAGGAAAACTAAAATGAAAATAATGCAGCTGGTGACAAACTGAGAGTTTAATACATTCAGTGCAAGAAAACACACAGTCCTCTGCTGTATGTCCAGAGCTTTGGCTACTAATTTAGATTCAAGATTATTCTCACACAATCGATGCTGGGAGAGAGAAATAGTTCTTTCTGCACACAATACGTGTTCTTCTTCTTCTCTAATCAGTATTAAATGAGCTGTTCCACTGGTGGACGTCCCTAATGACAGGGACAAGACAACAAGACTTAAATGGAAGAAACTTGGGACAAATTGAAACCTGAGATGGATGTTGAAGGTTTTTATTTTCTAGTTTAAGAACAAAAAGGGAAGAGTCACAAAAATGAAGAGTTTTTGATTCTATTCTCGATGTTAGAGTGAAAAAACTCTTACAGATTATAGTGCTGGTGATACATTCTCTAACTTCCCAATGAGGAGTCTGATTCATGTACCAGTGTTTGTTTGTACTTTAACAGTAATGTTAGTGTTCTTCAGGTACCTGAGACAGAGGAAGAGGACAGCACAGTTTACTTCCTGTGTCCAGATGTGTTTAGGTCTCAGTTTGTGAGTTTCTCCTGTGGGGTGTTCTGCTGCCATGTCACAGGGTCTCCTGGGAAACCCTGTTCCTCTGTAGGATTAGCTCCTCTGATGCATCAAACGTTTGTGTAAAGCGTGAGTAATGTGAGCTGCTATTTGCAGCTTAGAAACAAAAGATCTGTTTTACATGAAGAAGACAAACATTTAACATGGAAAAAAGAGTCAAAAACTCCCAAAACCAATCAGTTGACAGTGTTTTTCACCTGCTTGGACACACGCTCGTGCACACCCACACAGTGACCTGCCGTGCCTCCTGATGTTGTTTACCCAGTCCAATGCTTTCACACTCTGGTTAAGGCTTTGAATAACTGACCAATGACTCTGTGACTGATGGAGGCCCAGGCCTGCAGCATTTGTGCTGAGCCTAACACTTTGGTCCATGCACGCTGAGCGGGATGTGCTGGGTGGGGTGAGGGACGGGGTCCTGCGGTCAAGCCCTCACATTCTGCACTCTGTTGGGAAAGTCCAGGCCCGTCAGAGTGGAGCGGTTCTGGGAAACGATCTACTGTGTGTTGTTCTGTTATATCCTGATATCTGCAGACTGTTTACAGTTTGACACAAGTCGCTAATATTACCTCCTCTCTCTCTCTCTCTCTCTCTCTCTCTCTCTCTCTCTCTCTCTCTCTCTCCTGTGTGACTTCAGTCATAACGATAGGACCACGTCGTTCCGCCATCCTGTAACCGGACAGATGTCCTCAGAGAACATGGACTTCCTCCTGCAGGATCAGTGAGTTGATACATTTTATATTTTTCTGCTGTTTCTACTAAAAACAGAACATTGGTTGTTGAAATAAAAACAAAACATTTAATGGTTGAAACCTTAAGCTGCGTATTTTATACAAGCTCTTACATAAAGTGTTTATATTGAATGTTAAGCTTGAAACTTTTAATAATCAAATGATATTGAAAATATGGGAAATCTAACAGGGTTAAAGGAAATCTCTATTTCTTTGTGAGTTTTTGTCGGTTTCAGGATTTGTCTTAAAGGTTTTTCTTTTTTTTAAAGTGCACCTGAAGTTGATGCAGTTACGCGTTCTCTGCATCGTTTCAGGTTTTCATTTCTGTTTTCTTTCTGAGAAAAGAAATGAAAGAAGAAAATGTTGATGGATGTCTCAAGGACACACAGCGATGCAGGTGTGAATCTTCCATCTGGTGGCACCGCTGCAGAAAAACACCTGTAGTTAGAAGGTGTAGCTGAATGTATTTTTAGTGTGCTCTGTTTTTCTTCTTACTCTCAGTGTCCGTCCTTAAAGTGTGACCCAATAACAGGATGAGCCAAAAACTGCATGTTGGCTGGTAAACCAGCTTCAGTCACTTCAACTTGTAGAAAAATGAAAAGCCCAAAATGTTTGCTGAAAGCATCAGATGTGGTTTGAAGCATCTAATTAAACTGTTGCAGTTTGTTTAAACTGATTATTCTACGTTTTAATACTAACTAATAATCAGTTTTATTTTAATACTTATTTATGTTCATACCGCCATAATAACAACAAACATCTGGCAGATGTTTATAATGACAGAACACAGAGTTAGGAATAAAAGACGTTTGTTTTACTGTGTGGGGGACAGAGACGGGGACTCAGGTCATGTAGTCTGAACTCTAGGGCTGTAATCAACCAAAGAAACTGTTGGTCGACTGAAACCCATAAATTTCTAAAAATCAACTAATGGGGGGGGGGGTAGATAGTAGCCCCTGATTGCCGCATATACGCACAAAAGGCGATTCGGGGAAAATTATCTTTATTGATATGATGCCGTTGTCGCGGACGGGTGCGCCGGCATTTAGATGAATAAATTAATTTTAGACTAACATATTGAAATAATTACAATATTAACAGTCAATAATCGCCTACCATTTTTAGATGATACGCCATGTTTGTCGTCGAGCTGTGATATGCAAACTGTTGTTTGCAAATTTTGCATTCGACTTTTTTCCCTCCATCTATTTTAGGAAAAAGTCTGCCACACTGTCGATGTCTTTGACATGGTTGGTAGAGGACTCACTGTAGGATGAAACGCTAAAGGCCCAAATATTCAGCAAACCACCGGACGTGGACGTTTATGACCTCCCCTCCCCCACAGTCTACTGTATACACTATATGAAATTAACATGGCATAAAATCGACCAATCAGAATTTTGGTTGACTCAGCACACATCGACCAATCGACTTGGACTTTACAGCCCTACTGGACTCAGACTGGAAGTTTGGATCTCGAGTCTTTTGAACAGAGTTTTTATCTCATATAATCAGGAGTGAAAGTTCAGACCTCACTGGACTGCTGCTGATCCTGAACAAAGCTTTGAGTTCAGAACATATAGCAGGACAGAGATTCACTTTAGTCATGAGAGACTTGAGACTCGACTTCAACCTGGAGAAAAGACTTGTGAACATCTCTGAAGTGAACTTTAGCAGATGCCCTCTCGCAGTGTTACTCATTAGCGGAACAAATCGGAGCCGGGTGGGGGGCGGAGCAAATGATCGGGACCTTAAAAAACGAGTTTTACCCACAATGCACTTTTAATGCAATGTCAGTGATTAACTTGTAAATTTGCGCGTCATAAAGCTCAATGTGAGAGTGAAAATAAAGCCAGTGATGCAGGACAATGTTTATTCAATATTTTACACCTGCTACATCACTAAAGTCTTGTAAAGCTTTTAGCACCATGACTCAAACCTGACTGGGCAACACATATAAACCCTGCATGAATCAACATTTTGTGCGGTTCTGTAATTAGAACCCTCGCTCAATCCTCCGCCGAGTGTGAATTTTAAAAGGGAACGTGATCTCGCCTGTCTTCCCTAGTTTTTTTCAGATGTGGAAGAGGCCCGTCTCTCACATCATATCTCTAAGCCGGGCCCCTCTGATGTCCGGGCCGGGGGCGTACCGTCCTCCCAGCCCCCCCTGAAGCCCCGCCCCTGGTGTTACTGTAGCTGCAGTAGTACTCTACTTCTCCAGCAAGTACTACTACTATTTAATTATAAATGGTTGGATGTTGATCCCAAATATCTAAAACTTCAGTAAGATACTTGCATTATTAAACAAAGGGGAATTTGCTGTGAGTTCTGCTTCTGGTGCACAGAAAGTAGTGAGACAGAAAATAACGCAGACTCAGTTTAGGATCCCAGTTAACCTCATGAACATGGTTACAGATTGCAGGCGGTAAGTAAAAAAACCCACTCAGGCACAGAGAACATGTAGACTTCATACAGAAAGACTCCGGGCTACTGCTGTGCTCAAACAGCGCTACCGCTGCACCTCAGAGCCGCCCTTTTTATTGATGCTTAAAAAAACACTCGCTTCAATCTGTTTTTCAGGAAATACATATTTGTCAAGCTGTAACCTTCTCAGTTAGTAAGTGCTTAATATCATACCAGTAAAAAGGAACGTGGACAGAGCTGTACATGTTATTATACATTAACAACACATGATACTTTCTAATAGGTTGACTTAAAAATCCTAAAAACAAACATAAAAACACACTAAATAGAGGCTTCAAATAGACCTTGCAGAAGAAATCAACTGATGCAGAATTCAACAGTTATTGATTGACCTAAAAAATTTTGACTGAAGCACCAGCGCTGATATTCTCTGAATAATATTTACTTTCTAACTCTACACTGTTGTGTATTCTCTGCTCCATAAACAACAGGCCTTTTTCTGGCTATAGTGTTTTTACCTAAAATCAGAAATGATACACTTTTCACCTTTTGTTAGTACAAAAATACTGGTTTGTACTGAAAACTGATGTTTATTTTGGTTATGATAGGAATTTTTAACGTACCACTATAACGGTGAATAGCGAAGAACACCCGGAACTTCAGTAGGATCATATTTCTGAGGGGACTGATTTCAGTGCTACATGCTAAGACCACACGTGAAAATAGAGTTTTGAATTAAGACTGGCTGCCGGCGGGGGGACGACACAGATTACTGACCCAGAACAACATATTCCAAAAAGAGGAGTCACATCTGTAGTATGGAATGTCTTAGACCTCAAAAGGTTAGACTTCATATGCGTTAGCTGGCAGCGGTAATGCTAGCAACTTAACTTAATTACTGCCCCCTACTGGCAATCATATTCTGAAGCGGCTGTTGTTTGTTGTTTAAATCACTTTTAGCCATATAACAATGAAAAGTATTGCTTATGTAGTGCAACTCTAAACAAATAGGTAAAAATATATTAGAAACTGTTAAAATACTCTAAATTACAATATAACATGTCTTCCTAAGCAGACTGTAATACACTTAACTCACTGTAATTTTAGGGACGCTTAACCAGACAAACACCATCCAAGTCTAATCTGCAAGTAGTACATGAACACTGCTGGTGAACGTAACCATGAAAGATACTTCAAAGAGTTTCAGTATATGGATTGTAGATTATTTTTCGTAGTAACATGTCATGGTCATGTGTGTTGCAGCTCCGCCTCCTTTTCCCCTTCATGATGTCTGCAGATTTTCTTCATATTCTCTGACAACTTGATAAATACTGAAGTTCAGAAAATATTTCACATCCAATGAAACACAGAATACCAGTAAACTGTATAAGTGTTTTTAGCAGTAAATCACGCCAGTTTACTTTTTCCTTTTTTGCTAGTGATCCCATATTAATGAGATCTGATGTAATTTCTAGTGATGTGCAGATCGATACCTCTGATTCCAGCTTTTTATGTTTTGGAATCAATTATCTTATTAAAATATTGATATTTTAGTAATTTTAAGTCAATATGTAGTTTGTCATTAACTGGAAAATTGTATAAATCAAGCTCAGTTGGTTGGAACTACTTCTTCTTCCGCCTAGCAAAGTGCGTGACGTTACAGTATAAAAGCAGAAGGATGCAGAGCGGCACTGCTCACCTGTTGCTGCAGTCCGCTCGCTGTCCGCTGGAATTAACAAACAGAACAAACACCGTCGTGTGTGGAGCAACTTTAGTGTCACTAACAGCATCGATGCAGTATATAATGTAGATGAAGACTGTGAGTTGTTCACTGGTAGCATGTTATGGTAGCACGAGAAGTCTACTGTGTGCACTATCAAAATAAAAGCACTAACTTCCAGTCAAGCGTTACAGATGGTGTGTGGAATATTAACTTTCCTTCTGCAGATGGACGCAGTAACTCAGTGTTCCTGCTCTTAAAATGAATCAACACGTAGAAACACTATAAACTGAAATTTTTTTGGTATCGGATCTGAAAGAAAATCAGTGGTATCACACATCACTAGTAATCTCTCTGTTTGGCTTCAGTTTTGCTTGTGTCATAAAACTGCAACGATTGGTTTAGTATTTTAAGTCTTATTCCATTATTGGTAAAAAGCTCAATCAGCTGTTTACTTGTAGCAATAAAGAACTTTATAATGAAGTTACACATTCCAACTCTTCATTAAAAGATGCACTTTTAGAGTGGCAGCTGCATTTTTTAATGTTTAATTAGAGGTGCATCAGCTGCCTGAATGTTTCCTGCGTGAAGTTCAGTCACTAATTTGATGAGGAACAATTATTCAGGCCTCTGCAGCTGCAGGTCTGATGAAGAAGAGCATTAACATGGACTGAAGTGTCACTGCACAGAGTTCAGAAATCAAGGACAATTCACGATACACTCAAACTTATGCACATGGTTCTAGTTTTTAAAAATCAGGTAAGTTTTACATTGTATAATAATTCCATCCTGGATAATATGATATTATATATAATATTTTAAGCTCTTTAGACAAATAACAAATGAACTCTGTACTTAACCACTTCCTCTTTAAACTCAATGTTCTTCCATTTTGTGACCTTTCAAGCTCTAATAATGTGACATTAAGTGTTTTTAACTAATTCTGTGCTAAATCAATCTTTTGATTTATTTCTACGATAAATAATGATTAATAATGCTTACTAATATTTAATGGAATTCTGTTTACAGCTACAACGGTTCATCGTATGACTGTCTGTCTTTATCTGTTTCTGTTCTTTTATGATCTCATATGACACAAAGTGCATCTCACTCAGCATCACCTGTTTATTTCTAACCCTGATGTACATCTTATTATGTCCTCGGGTCTTTTATCTCCTCTCATGTCTGCAGCAGTTGGTTTCTGACTTCTCTCCTTTCACCAGCTCAACTTTATTTTCCTCCTTTACTCTGCACCTCTCTTCCTGTTTGTTCTCCTCATGTCTCTGCTTTATCCCCCTTTTCTCTTCATTCATGACGTCCTTCTCCTGTCCCTCCATTCTAGATGATGAAGATGCTGGTTGCATTTTCTCTGACTAACTTCTGATGGATTGTTCTTATTAGCAGCTGTGTAGGCGCGAAGAAGGCCTGTTCTAACCACTATGATAATATGTCAAACACTTCCTTTACCACATCTGAGTTCATGTGTTCATATCTACACATATCAGTTAGAAAGTGGGAGTGGAAACACATACTGACCTCGGTACAGCAGCAGCAGTAAACAGGAAGTATGTAGGTATTAAATTAAGTACTATAAAACTAACTTACCTGAAATCAGGAGCTTAAATAAACAATAAACAACCCTAAAAAGATCATCATGGTATCATACGGTTTCTAAACAACGTGTAGCATCATGTTTAGTGAGTTGTTCAGCTCAGCAGAGAAAAACTACATCATACATCTTCTTTCTTCAGGCAAACTGATCACATGATACTTAAATAACACCTGAAGTATAATAGGTAGTTTATTCTCTGATAAGTTTGAACCGTAGCAGCGAGAGACTTGAGTCAAATCTCCTGAAGAGGAAAACAAGACTTCATGGTGAGTTCAGGTACATCTTGTAAATTAGATTTTTAGATCAGAGCCTGCACTTCATGGTTCATTATTGTACACATAATTACAGACATCTGTATGTAAATGTTTACCATAGTTGTTTACAAAAAAAATTCTGCTTCTTTTGCCTTTTGACGTTGACCCCGTTTGATCTGATGTTTGAGGGGAAGGAAAAATACATCCAAAATCATTCAAGCCAAACTCAAAGTTTGTCACTTTATTATATCAGCTACATTTTAAACAATAGTGGGCTTCAGGCTCCACTATTAACAGAAAACACAAAAAAGTCAGACTGGTAAGTTTTACTGATGAGACAAAACTGGAGATTTGTTTGTTAATATGTTGTGTACAAACATTTCTATTTATTATCCAGTTGATTTTCTCAGTCTTGGGATATTCAAACTTTACCTGCATCATACACTATATTACCAAAAGTATTGGCTCACCTGCCTTTACTCATACTATGAACTGAAGTGCCATCCCATTCCTAACCCATAGAGTTCAATATGATGTCGGTCCACCTTTTGCAGCTATTACAGCTTCAACTCTTCTGGGAAGGCTGTCCACAAGGTTGAGGAGAGTGTTTATAGGGATTTTTGACCATTCTTCCAAAAGTGCATTGGTGAGGTCACACACTGATGTTGGTCGAGAAGGCCTGGCTCTCAGTCTCCGCTCCAATTCATCCCAAAGGTGTTCTATCGGGTTCAGGTCAGGACTCTGTGCAGGCCAGTCAAGTTCATCCACACCAGACTCTGTCCTCCATGTCTTTATGGACCTTGCTTTGTGCACTGGTGCACAGTCATGTTGGAAGAGGAAGGGGCCCGCTCCAAACTGTTCCCACAAGGTTGGGAACATGGAATTGTCCAAAATGCTTTGGTATCCTGAAGCATTCAACGTTCCTTTCACTGGAACTAAGGGGCCAAGCCCAGCTCCTGAAAAACAACCCCACACCATAATTCCTCCTCCACCAACTTTCACAGTCGGCACAATGCAGTCTGAAATGTACCGTTCTCCTGGCAACCTCCAAACCCAGATTCGTCCATCAGATTGCCAAATGGAAAAGCGTGATTCATCACTCCAGAGAACGCGTCTCCACTGCTCTAGAGGCCAGTGGCGGCGTGCTTTACACCATTGCATCCGACCCTTTGCATTGCACTTGGTGATGTGTGGCTTGGCTGCAGCTGCTCGGCCATAGAAACCCATTCCATGAAGCTCTCTGCGTACTGTACTTGGGCTAATCTGAAGGTCACATGAAGTTTGTAGCTCTGTAGCAATTGACTATGCAGAAAGTCGGCGACCTCTTTGCACTATGCGTTTCAGAATCCGCTGACCCCTCTCCGTCACTTTACGTGTCCTACCACTTCGTGGCTGATTTTCTGTTGTTCCCAAACGCTTCCATTTTGTTATAATAGAGCTGACAGTTGACTGTGGAATATTTAGGAGCGAGGAAATTTCACGACTGGATTTGTTGCACAGGTGGCATCTTATGACAGTTCCACGCTGGAATTCACTGAGCTCCTGAGAGCCGCCCATTCTTTCACAAATGTCTTGCTTCACAGTCTGCATGCCTGAGTGCTTGACTTTATACACCTGTGGCCAGGCCAAGTGATTAGGACACCTGATTCTGATCATTTGAATGGGTGAGCCAATACTTTTGTGCTTGCAGAGTGGAGAGTGTTTGTATAAATAATGATAGAGAGTATAGATTTAACAAATTGAAGTTGATTGTTCTAACAGACTATTTTTCTGTTAATTAAGCGCCTGTCAATACAAAACTTTGTAATTATCACATAAAAAAGTTTGAATTCTCAGCTCACATTTTCTAATATTCATGCTGGCGCCGGAATAGCTCTACAACTGGTGGAAGCTTGATGGAGTAGCTCTGTGACTTTGCTAGCACCTGCTAGCAGTTTTTGTTCTATTTGATTATTTCTTGCTACTTTTTTCTTGTGGAAATATCTTCTTAATACTTTTCTTCTGATTTGGGTGCTATGCTGATTGAGTTTTTTGCTTGATTTGTCACTTTTTTGCCACTTGTTATGATGCGTAACCATGGCAACAAGAGACTTGTTTACAAGACAGAGCAACTAACTGACATTTCTAAGGCTGAAAGAATCCTCAAATTGAAACTCTGGATCCCTGATGAGCTCAAAAGAAGAAGACGTGGATGCAGAGCAGGAGCAGAGTGAAGAGAGAGAAAGAGGAAGTTTAAACCTTCACTTCCATCAGTCATATTGACAAATGTGAGATCTCTTTGTTAACAAAATGGATGAACTAGAAACTTTGTTGAAGACCCAGCCAGAGTATCAGGAATGCAGCATCATGTGTTTTACTGAGACATGGCTAAAGGAACATATCCTGGACTCCAGCGTGTTTCTGTCTGGCTTTCAAACAAGAGGAGTTTGTCAGCTGATCACATCTGCAGTCACCTGTTGGGGTGGAGCATCAGAGCAAGTGACATGAAGAGGCTGAACAGATTGATAAAGAGGACTGATTCTGTCCTGAAGACTGAACTGGAGTCTCTTGAGTTGATTGTCCAAAGGAGGATGAAGAACATGATGGAGAACCCTCATCATCCTCTTCAGAACACAGTAACTCAACAACAGAGTGTCTCAGTCAGAAGATTCTTCATAATCCGCTGCAGCACAGACCACTACAGGAGATCCTTCCTGTCCACACCTAGAACCCGCTACAGGAGATCCTTCCTGTCCACACCTAGAACCCGCTACAGGAGATCCTTCCTGTCCACACCTAGAACCCTCTATAGGAGATTCTTCCTGTCCACACCTAGAACCCTCTACAGGAGATTCTTCCCAACCACACCTAGAACACTCTACAGGAGATTCTTCCCAACCACACCTAGAACCCTCTACAGGAGATCCTTCCTGTCCACACCTAGAACCCTCTACAGGAGATCCTTCCTGTCCACAGTTAGAACCCTCTACAGGAGATTCTTCCTGTCCACACCTAGAACCCTCTACAGGAGATCCTTCCCAACCACACCTAGAACCTTCTACAGGAGATTCTTCCTGTCCACACCTAGAACCCTCTACAGGAGATTCTTCCTGTCCACAGCTAGAACCCTCTACAGGAGATTCTTCCTGTCCACAGCTAGAACCCTCTACAGGAGATTCTTCCTGTCCACAGCTAGAACCCTCTACAGGAGATCCTTCCCGTCCACAGCTAGAACCCTCTACAGGAGATCCTTCCTGTCCACAGCTAGAACCTTCTACAATGACTCCCTGAAGAAGAACTGAGCTGCAACAACACTTAATTTGCCTTTGGGGATTAATAAAGTATTTTTGATTTTGATTTGATTTGATTTGGCAGCATAACACCCTCTGCACGACACAGTGATCAAACAACAGAGTGTGTTCAGTGAGAGGCTTCTTCAGGTCCGATGCAAGACCGAAAGATACAAAAGATCATTCCTGCCTGCAGCCATTAGCCTCCACAACAAGAACAGACCTTGATTTTTATTATTGTATTGTTGTCTTCATTGTTGTTTTTATTGTTGGACAAAAAAAACAAAAAACAAAAACTACTACAACGTTGAATTTCCCTTCTGGGATAAATAAAGTATTTTTCATTTCATTTTCATTTCATTTCATTTCATTCATTTCATTCATTTCATTCATTTCATAACCATGTGGCTCACCTCAGTCTTTAATTTATAGAAATACAGAAAAGGTTTTGGGACAATTTATGTGCATGAACTTTTCTCGGTGAATAACAACCAGGAGGGTTGACTTCCTGGAGTCTTGAATCGTCTCTCAGTTGCTAGGGAACAAGTGGAGCAGCTGCAAAAAGTGGTACATGAACTTTAAACAATTTATGTTTGTGAGCGGGTTAAACAAATGTGATCAAATCTGTTTAAAGATTCTCTAAAACAAATATATTTAACTTACTTGCCCTTGAGTCTGTAAATTAATTTGCCCCATTTTCTTCTTTCCATCTAACTTACATTGGATGTTTTAACCCTTAAGACGCAAGTGGAAAATAAGGTTGTTACCATAATTGGCTCCTTACATTAACATCAGAAGAGCTTCTGCTTGTCAACATCAAATGTAATGGAAGTCTTCAACCCGGGTCCTTTCATCAGTTTATAAGAGTGATATTGCTGGGGGGTGTTTTATTTTTAAATCACATTAGTATGAATAATTATTAAATATAACACATTTCTGTCCTTATAGTTTTACCTGAAGGATTTTTTAAAATTAAAAAGTTCTTCTCACTGTCCTTGAACATTTTCGTTATGAGTTATTCTACATATTCAGTGTCAAACTCTTGTAAAATTCCACAGTCTAATTACATTGTCATTGCTTTATACGGTACAAAGTAATTTGCATGTGTGTAGAGAGGAAGGTTAGATTACTCCCACCCACGGCCTGCTGGAAACACTAATTATTCAGTTACGGTGCCGTGATCCAAACAGTAAGAGAATATTTCAAATGGTCAGGCTTTTAAAATGGTTCTCCATCCTGATCCATTAAAAGAGTCATTTTACATCATCAAGAACCACCAAAAAATCCACAACCAGCTCTCAAACATCACTGATCTTCTGATCCAGAACATTTAGTGCTGGAAGCACTTTCACATCATATTATAGAATCAAGTCAGTGTTTATTGTAAAATATTCATGTACACTAAAACAGATGACAAATTATTGCACTTTTTAGTGAAACTGAATGACCAACAACCTTAAATAGTTCAGCTCTTTCGGTTTTCACTGAGGCTGAAATGTTACTGTAACATTTGTTTTACATTAAAGGGACTTTTTGCTCGAAGAGTTGTTCTTTCACAGCATGACTCTGTTCAACATTCACACACTGATACGTATATTCTTTCCTGTTGGCCAGCGCTGTTCACTCCCAGCTAACCTTTAGTAGTTGCCACCTATAATTGGTATAATAGATGAGGACTTAGTAGAGCTCATCGTTTGTTCCTATATGTGACTTTCAGCTGCAGCTCAACTTGCAGAAGCAACACTCAGTATTTGAAGGATTTTATATCAACATCATCACATCATTCTTCTCATCCTGCATGTTTGAGATGTTTTCCTGCTTAACCTTTTAATGTCCCTTGTATCATATTTGCTACATAGTTTTGATCATTTCTAACATTGTTGCTCCCAGTAAATGATCCACTTGCCTTTTTTTCAGGTTAAATCATCATTATTATATGGATGAATACATTATTATTAACTCACTTTTTATATTACAATTAAACCGTAAAGATGACCAATGTAATAAATGTGATACAAAAAAGCTATTATAAATATCATGATACAGCAAAAAACGTTTGTGAATTTTGTTCTAAGGCTTCGTAAACGTCTCAGTTCCAAATAATCAGAATTTTCTGGCTATTTTTTAATTAGTTGGGTCTTACAGTGTTAAACACATTGGATTCAGATGATTGCAGGTCAGCAGGAGCCTGATAATCAGTCATTCATTGAAATCAGGTGTGTTGAAGCATGGAAACATTAAAACATGTGAGATAAGGACTGGAACTGAGAATCAGTCCTAGTAGGTATTGATGTATAACATATGAATCAAGACCAATGGACAAACGTTTTATAGGGGTTTTATACAATACCGGTACCAAATTGATACTTTCAAAACAGTACTGGTTCCTAAACGGTACTTAAATCGGTACTTTAAAAAGTAAAAATCACTCGCCCACACAGAGAAGGTGTTAATATGTTAATAAAATATTTAAAAACTCTGAAATAATAAATACAAATAAAAAGAAAACAATTCTACATTGTACTGTACATTAACTCTCGTATCTGTTTTTTTGAGGTTTGCAAAGTCTGTATCTGATTAACCCACCTGGCTGTTCTGGCTGAAGTATACAGCATCTTGTTGTATACTTGCACTCTGTTCAGTCGATGTCACGTGATCGTGCTGCATGCACATGCGCTCATTATTTCAGAATGTTTAGGAGGAAGTAGGTCTGAAAAGCTTTTTTCTGCAAGAAATATTGGTGACAAAACTCCATAAAGCAGCTCAGGCAGGTCAGAAATGTCGCTTGGCACTTTTTGGAAAAAGAAAGTTGCTAAGGGGGTCTGAAAAGTTGCTAGCAATAGTGACAAAGTACCGAAATAGAGCACCGAAATTCATGTTAGATTTCTGGCTATTACCTCCGACGTTCGCCCCGGTACCTTAACGATACTGAGTTTTAGTACTCAGCCTTAGGTTGGAGTTCAAGACTTTTCAGCATTTAGAACAACTTTATCAGAAGCAGCAGGACATGTGGAACCTTTTGGTTCCTGTTAAAGATCTCAGATGTTATTCTATTTAAAGCAGAACTAAGTAAGTTTTTTCACCTCAATAAATGTTTTCTAGAGTCCCTGTGGGGGTAAACAAGGACTTGGCGGGGTGATTCGTGGGTCCCTCCCCTCCCTCCGGGGTCTGTGTCCTGAAAGCAGCACTTGCAACTTTCAGTGGATCGGACCCGACTAATCTCGCGAGAACAAACCTGCTTTACGGCACTCACACTCACGTACATAAATACAAGCATGAAGCCCTTGCCGTTGTTAGCAACGCCACCCTTAGGAGCGCAAAGATGACAATAATACTCACCTGTCGAGACATTTTCTTGGTTTTGTTTTTCTTCTTGCAAAAGCGTTCTCTGCGCGTTGTTGTTGGGGGGGCGGCGGGGGGGTGGAGTGGGAGGGGGGGGGTCTGCGGCGGCGGCGGGGGAACGTTACGACAGTGAGCTTTCACAGGGGACCAGTAGGGGGAGAGCGAGAGCAAAACTTACTTAGTTCTGCTTTAATATTTAGCATTTTTTAATCCCCAGATTCTCCCGCCTCATTTATAAGCATCAGCTAAGTGAAGCAAAGTAAAGACCAAGTTTTACAGAATCAGAATATGTAAATCAGTTAACAGCATTTCTCATACAGTATCTAATAAATCCAATATTAATTTGGAAGAAAATGATTGGTTGAAAATATTTATGACATCAGGATCATCAGCTGAGTTCCTTACTGTGATCTTCCATCTGCCTCCATCTTCTTTAGAGGCTCTTTTCTGTTCTTTTTCGAATTAGAGGAATTTTCTACTTGTTTGTACTGAGATTGAAAATGGAGATTTAAGTTGAGCTGTGGCAGTGAGTGATGAGGTCTGACATGGCGATGGGCTGGCGTTGCAGCATCGCAGCGGTGTTTGACAGTTGCCATGGCAATCTTGTGCAGTTAAAACGTGGTATTTCGGTTGAACAGGGAGAGTCATGGAATTTAGCTTTTAGCATTTGCTACTTAAAACATGTTAAGAAGTTCTGAGCTGACTATCAGCCTCTCTAGAGATCTTATTTATTCATGTACGTCTATTAGGTGCTTATTTCTGTTTCTTACAGACTGTAAAACTATTGTCATACAGATGTGGACAAAATGGTTCCATTTAAAGAAGAAAAAATGAAAACGGTCAACGGGAACTCGAAACCGACAAAATCAGAATCGGAAACTGTCATAAAATGAATTCTGCAACTCAGTGAGACGTCTGCACCTGTCCACAGGTGTTCTGACCTGTTCCTCATGAACAAGCTGCTCCAGCTGTCTCAGGTTTAGATCTTTCCACAGATCTCATCAATAAATTCATTATGTATTCTTATACATATTTTCCATCAGCCCCGGACAATACCGAAGGACAAATACATCCTCACAACAGAATCCACATCATCATTCTACCAGCAGCTGAAGGAACGACCAGTAATAATGAACACAATATGAACAGAAGATGGAGATAATGTACAAAGAGAAGGGAACATGAAATTTAAAAAAAAGTCTCACAAAAGGAAGAAGTCTCAAACTGAAACCTCTATTAGAAAGTAAAACATACCCAGGACACAACTCAGTAGTAAGAACCTTGTTTGAAGAGACCAACTGAAGAGGAGGACAGACTGGAGGAAGAAGAACACATAACACAAGCACTCACACACTGTCAATATAAAACAACAAGTCAGGAGGAAAGAAAAGAACCGAGTCAAAACAAAAATCAGATAAACAGATTAACATAATACTGAAATACATCAGAGGAGTTACAGGACGTGTACAGACAGCCATGATGAAACATCAGTGGTCTAATGGGGAAGGAGGTTGTCCTCTAATCGAGAGGTTGGTGGTTTGATCCCTGATCCCAGCAAGCCATGTGTCAAAGTATCCTAGGGCAAGATACTGAACCCCAAAACTGCCCCCTGGATGCTGTATCAAAGGCAACCCTCTCCTCTTCAGTGATGGTTAAATACAGAGAACTAATTTCCCCTTTACCCAAAACTGGGCTTAATAAATCAATAAATCCAAAATAAAATAAAAAAAATCCTAAAAGACAAACTAGAACTGGACTAAAAATACAACGTTATCTAGGAATTACTTTGTACTTCATGTGGGAAAACATACATAGAAACAGGAAGAACATCTAACAAAAGGAAACAGGAACATCAAAAGGAACTTTGGAACGTTTCACAATAATAAAAAAGAATAAATCAGTTGAAATCAGCTTGTACCTGCTTGTTCCTGTTCAGGGTCAGCTGGTGTCTGTCTCCAGCAGTTACTGGGGGAGAGGCGGGGTCACACCTGGAAAGGTCACTTGTCCATCACAGCAGCCATATCAGATTACTGCAAAAGACTAAATTACAGAATGGACTGGGAAACAGAAAGGTTATCGAAACAAAAAGCAGCAGATACAAACGTTGGATAAAAGAGTCAGTCGAGATCAAGAAATTAGTCGAGGGGACCATCACCTGGGAAGAGGTGGCTTATTAGTTCTCACATACCTGGGATTCCTCCCCCAGAGACCATCAGACAGCAGTGGGCGTGGCCAGCATGGCAGAACTCACATATCTGCTTGTTTGGTCACGCCCACGCGGAACAATAGCTAATGAAGACACGTCACATTGACACCTAGTGACACGTCTGAGGAAGACTGCAGGTAAAAGTCAAAACATGTCAAAGAAAACATCCTTATTTTTGTCTGAGATGAGCCTACATGGATGTTCAACAGGTTCAGATCAGGGTGTGTGTTTGGAGTCAGAATCCTGTTAAACAGTGTTAATTTCGTTGACTAAAATATTTCGTCATAATTTTAGCCACGAACATATTTTTGAGGACGAAAACGAAACGAAAACTAAAATAGACGGCCCTATTTGAGACGATTATTATGACATGAATTTATGTTGATTTTTGTTGACAAATAAAAGACGAGACGAAAATGGACAGCGACGAAATCCAATCAGAGGAAAAGAAAGAAAGATGCAGAGAGGAATCAGTCAAAAAGCTAACAGCTGGGGCTACTGGGAAAAGAACCAATCAGAGCTCGGCTTATTGAGCGGTGAGCAGAGGCTTCCGTAGTTGTTTGAGATGCTCCCGGGAAAATGCCAGATGAAGTGTGGAATGGTAAGAAAATGTCCATGTACTATATTGGAGTTGTTAAATTAATACTTCAGAAAATAGACTTATTTTCGTCGACTAAAATTAGACTACAATTAAAACTAGTTTAGTGACTAAAATTGAAAAGAATTTTAGTCAAAAGACTAAAACTACATTAAAATTTCTTGCCAAAATTTACACTGTTGTTAAAGGCCCGTGATCAACCTGTCTGACACATTTCACTCCAGAATGTCTTCGTAGTCTGCAGATGTATCTGTATCTGTCACAGACATCACATTCCAGATGTAGCAGAGCAGCTCCGAAGCAACACCGAGTATTTCACTGTACAGGAGTCTCATCATGCAGCCAGAAACTTTGTGGTGTTGCACTTTAAAATGTGCTTTCAACAGCAACGTCCTCCTTGGTTCTGATGTACCTTGAAGTTCACCTTTAACCTTTGTAGAAGTTGTTTTAGGCTTTTTGGAGCCACTCATATAATCCATCAGTTTTCCTCTTGTGGTTCCGTCCATGCAGGTTGACTACAACGCTGTGGTCATTAAACTGTTAAATAACATGCAGCTGTAGTTCTAGGAACATCAAGCTGCTTGCAGCAGTGTCTTACACTGCAGGCTACATACTAGATGCTACATACCAGCTGGCCACATGTCGCTCCCGCCACTCACAAGTGGTAATGAAGTTTCCAACTTTTCTTCTGGAACCAATGTAGCACCCTGCATGTTGTAGAAGGAGCCAGACGTTCTCTTATTTCATGTCACTTTATTTTCAGGGCTTACAGACTGTCTGACATCACCATGACCCAAAAAACAACTGTCTCATTCCTACTTTCCGTCTACCTGTCTGTGCTCAGTTCACTCTCACTGCACATACACACACAGTCCCTCTCCACCTGTCTCCCCAATCACCATCCGTCACACACATCGTCATGGCAACCAGCTGATGGGCAGTTCTAACAACCAGTGAGGAGCAGGATGCGTTCAGGTACCTCGGTAATACCAAAAACAGTAACAGAACAGACTAACTACTGACTCATACACCCCCAGCGACAAGAAGGGTACACATTCTTGTCTCTGGGGGTGTTCCCTGTAGTCCAGGTCCATTTTTGTACCTTATGAAGTTTTTCCACTAAAACAGTAAAATTATGCCACATTTTGAAGTCTAAAACCAACATTCTGAAACATAATATTGAAAATGATGGATGAAACTTAATAAAATGGAGATTAACCAGCC
This sequence comes from Pachypanchax playfairii, assembly GCA_006937955.1. Lineage (NCBI taxonomy): Eukaryota > Metazoa > Chordata > Actinopteri > Cyprinodontiformes > Aplocheilidae > Pachypanchax > Pachypanchax playfairii. Next base: position 2,738,373 of record SSNP01000042.1, on the reverse strand, counting down.
TTGACCAGGGTTGCAGGTGCAGTTGAAATGGTACAAATTTGTACTTTATATCAATTTGAACACTCTAAGGGACATTTCTGACCTTTTAAAGACCAATATTGTACTTTTAAGGGAACATTTTAAAACAATTTACCTATTGGTACAAAAATGTTCTTGTCTCGTACCTCTATTTCTGAGAGTGTAAACAAACTGAACAACATCTGGTCTCTTACGTTATTTTCAGTTTATTCTAGGGTTACAATCAGTTTAGTTCAGGCCTGTTTATTCTGTTCAACAACAAGCCAAAAACAATGTCTGATATTTATTGGCTGATTTTCAGTAATTTTAAAATTATTTGTAGTTTTATCATTTTCAGGTTACTTCATTGATCTGTGTGTTTTTTCTACAGACGCTCTGTGTGTCTGTTATTTGTGCTCTAGGAAAAGTATAGACAAACTTTGTTTTGAATTAGAAATGATGCCACACTTCATTTGCCAAAAAACAACAAAAAAAATCTGTGATTCTGCTGAAAGAAGCCGTTAATTGTCAAATAAATTATTGGAACCTTGTTTCTGTTTCCGTTGGCAGAATTCAAGCTGAAGGAAACTATATTTAACTGTCATGTGCCTGCGTGGGCTGCAGGCCGGATGATTTCTGACATATTTTCAGTTTTATCTTTTGTTTTATATTTGACCATGACATTAGGAACCTGTTTAGGGACTTTTTCTATCTTTCTTTTAAGTCATTAACTTTCAGGTAACATGTTTTAATAAAATGTCAGTAAATGTGTTACAGCTGTTTTCTGTGTAGTGAAATCAGATTTGGGGTTCTGCTGATTTTAAAACAATAGTTCACGTCATCAAAAACTAAACGAGGACACAGATAATTAGCACCAGGAGGGTATACGTTCAATGCTATGACTTTATTTATTTGTCTGTTGTTTATTAGGATGACTCAGTTATAAATTAATATGGATAACATTTTTTAGGATAAGTTTGGAATCGACCAATCAATTAGATCTTAATCCTTGAAATCAACATTGGAGAAAAATAGTTTTTCATGAATAAATATTGAACTTCTACCAAAGTGATTCCAAATGTTGTGTGTATGTTTTCATGGTCAAAGTGTCCAATAAGGTTCCTAAAATGATTGTAAATCTATTAATATTCAATGTAAATCCCATTATGGAGGTAATGAGCTTGTTTTCTTCTAGTGCTTTTTAGTTAATATACATTAAAATACTCTTCTCTCTATTAATTTGTGGTGAATGCTGCATAGTGAGATGTTTACTTGGCTTGTGCCTTCAGACTCTGATGTGGGTGCTTTACTCTGTTTCCACTTTTAAATAAGGAACAAAATGACAATTTACACCTCCTGCATGGCGGGAGAAAAAAGGCCATATTTAACTTCAAAATATCACAATGTTGGGCTTTTACTGTTTACGTCTGAGTCACCATTAGTTATAAACACTGTTTTATGAATTTCAGTGATGCAATGTTGAGTATGAGGTTGTGGTTTAAATTTAAATGTGTAGCGTTTGATGTTACTTCAAAGAATCAGCTTAAAGTTATTTTAATTTTTGCAAATAAGTCTTTTTTAAATTTATAAATATTTTTTTGTCAAGTTTTTGCCCTATCACTTCACTGTGCTGCAGCGCGTCTTTTCGACTGTCTGCATTAGTTGCTGAATGTTCTCCAGTGGTTTCGAGCTGCACTTCAGCGAAGGCAGAAAATCAGAAATGATCAAAATCAAACCAAATGTGACAGAAATATCTTTTTACTCTCCGGAGAGGCAAAGCTTCATTAAACATAGTGTAAAAGCTAGTCATTGGAACCGTGTGTTCCAGCCTTACAAATCCCTTATGACTACTCTAAACACAATGTAATGCCTGTGGATCAAGTGCTTCACCAGGATTATCTCATAGAGAGCTTATTATTTGTACAGTTTATAATAGGACCACACCCTCACACCCTGATATAAGTCATTTCATATCACCATAACATAATATATCCCTAATACTAACACCAGTTTATGTAATAACTGCATTAAAATACTATTTCTGCTTTGGATTGAATTATATAATCCAAAATGAAGAGTAATCATGTTTTATTTAGAATATCAGGGCAAAGGTTTTACTATATTTCTATATTAATACACTCCCTGCTGGTTAGATGGAGCGGGTGACACCGGAAGCGTCTCCAGCCATTTAACAGAGTGTCTGATGTTGGATGAAGCACACAGTGAAGCTTATAGAGGGATTTTTTTTACTCATCTACACTTCCTGTGTCTGTTTTACGTCGTGCCGTGAGTAAAAACCCAGTTCTAATGATTGACTTGTTTATTCTGAAAATCTGATAAATCTTTCCTGTTTCACGCTCCACAAACATCTCAGTGATTCTTCTGCAGAGGGAATCAGAGGTTTGTTGTGGTGCATCTGTAGTGTAGTTTGGGCCGTGTGAGACCATGTCCATGATGCTACAGAGCTCTTTGTTTAGGAACAAGCTACCTGGTTCATCCTTCAAATCATCATCCAAGTGATGGAAACACAATGTTGTAAACAGTTCATTTTGCAATATATTAAATAAATATATAATTCTAAAGGTAAAAGTTTTATTTCATCATCTAATCTAATCTACAGGTTGGGCTGCTGTTACAGTTATAAGAGGAACACTGAGCTAATGAGTCATCTGCGTGTGCTCGCTCCCTTACGGGAGACGTGTAACTGCTGTGGTCCTAGAAACGAGGTGCTTTAATCAGTTTTACTCATGGCTTGCTTGTTAAAATCCTTTTGCTGTTTTAACTGGGAGTTAGAACTCTTCACAATAAGAGCTCGGGGGAAATGCGCTGCATGTTTAACTAAAAAGAGAAAAACAACCACAGCTGATAACATTCAAAGCTCACTAATGATCAGTCTTTTCTTTGCTTATATAAACTCAACAGGCTCAGTGCTGGTTACAGCATGTTCTGATCCTACAGAATTATATTCGCTTTATTCATAATGTTTATGTTACAAATAAACAGAGCAGATCTTTTCAATAAATTATCATTTTTATATTAAGTTAAAAACAAATCAAGTGTCATGCTGTGACTGCACTAAGTGTTATTTTTAAACTTAAGAAAAGTAATAGAATCTGAATCCGGTTCATTTGGCCAAGTAAGTTACACTCACAAGAAATGTGGTTTATAAATGAACAATAAGAGTGTGTTTATTAAAAAAGTGAGAAAAATAGAAGGAAAAGAACGAGGAGTGTTATAAAACCAGTGGAACCAGCGATGCTCGGCCCTCACGCTGATGGAGACTAAATTAAAAGACAATTAGCCATCGGCCTGTTTGTTAACAGCTCGTGTTTCACTGTCAGCACTATTTCCCCAACTACTGCCCAAATAAATAAACAATTCTGTTTATTTTACTTGGATCACTGTTATGTGGTTGTTTCTTGCCCTCCATCTCCAGTTTAGTCCTCATATGAAAGTTCTGCTCCTGGAGCGGCTTGATGAAGCAACGCACCGTTTCTGTTTCATTGACTTTATTCATCTCGACACTGAGGTTTTGTCTAAAACAGTTGAACCATGTCCAATAAAGATTCCTAACAGAACAGAGAACATTGTCTGTGGTTACATGTCAGCTCCCTCCACCGAGGCCGTGTGTTCATCCCCAAAATACCTGGTTTCAAGGCTTTTTGCTTTTATTTGTCAAGTATCAGTAACATGGTGTTCTGTGGGGCATCGGGTTAGAAGTCAGAGAGGTATGACGTTTGCTGCCTGGAGCTGCTTGTTGGAACCTGGTAAATATTTCTTGCCAAAAGTGATACCAAAGTATGCTGATTTAACTGGGGCTTACCTTGTGTGATTGTACCTTTATCAGAGCTTAAAGGTCAGAATTGTCAGGAAATAGTAAGTAGATGAATTAAGCAAATTCAATTTTCTGCCGTTAGCCACTGCAATCAGCATCCTCTTGTGCAAAACACTTCAATCAAAGCGGCTGCACGGTAACTGCCTGGTAAAGTAACATTACATGGAGGTTCAACGGTCTAATGTTAAAGTTTGCTGTCTGTTCTTTTGGATGACGCCCTGCAGCCAATCAGCAAGCTGAGAAAAGATTCAAGTCTATTAAACAAGTAGATGAGACATAAAACAAATACTAAGCTCTGAAGATACGTATAACTCAGGTAATGAAAGACTGATCGACTAACGGAAACAATAATTAAAACAGTCTCCAACAACATTATCCTCCTGATTACATAATAATAATAATAATAATTTATGTCATTAAAATCTGTGTTTTAAAATGTTTTTACTTTAAATTTGAAACAAATGCAACTCCAGTAACCCAGAAATAAATAAGCAAGCAAGACACGAATGAAAACAGGAAACACAAAAACCTTCAAAATAAAATCACAAGAAACCCTGACAAAAATAAAACCCCATCATAAATTGAAAGAATGAAAAGATCCCTGAACTTCTCTGCGATAAAAACTGACTGACTGATCAACATCTGATAATCATCTCAATCAATTCTGAAATGTTTGTTTATTTTTGACGGATTTCTACACATAAACCCAAAACTTACACCGTCATGGTAATCCAGACACTTTTCAGCTGAAATAAAAACCCTGAAGAGGGAATAAAAATCAGATCTCAAACCTGTTTCAGTATCTAATGCATCATTTACTGACTCCTTGTTTTTTGTTCTTTTTGTTTCTGCTGTTCTTGATCACAGATAATGAGTCATCGTGTTCAGCATGTTTCCGAGGCTCGAGCATCATGAGAATCCCTCTGAGACTCTCATTCATAGCCGTGTTTAAAATATCATACGGAACACGCTGTAACGTGTGTTTGTACAATCTGGTCTGGCATTTATTTAAATAAAGCTTCAGTGGTGAACTTGTCATTAAAACAACCCGGTTTTGTTCCACTTTTATAATCTGTTTATTTTTCCCTTGTTACAAATGTGTTTGTCAGATATTTTAACATGAGCTTAAAAGAGAAGAATGAAGTTTAAATCAGGATTGTCGGACCTGTTTCCTGTTACCACAAATCCTGAAACACATAAAAACAACAGAAGAAAACTCTTTGCTGTTTAAAACTGTTTATTATTCTGTTTGTTTTAGGTTGACATATTTAGTTGCATTTGGAATGAGGCGGTGTTCCTATGTGAAGTTGTAAGAAAAATATTCTCTTTTTTAATATGTTTTGGTGAAACAGTCATGGAAGGTTAATACTGGTTAACTGTAAACAAAAGAAAAATAAACATGTTTCTATTTATCTATACTGGATTGTTTTGTTTCTGTTTAAGGATGTTTGGGACTAAACTGGGACCATGTTTTGTCCTCTCATGTTTATCTCCTGTACATATTGTTACATATTAACTGTGTTGCATGTGTTTATCTGTGTGTGTGTGTGTGTGTGTGCGCGCGTGTGTGTGTACGTGTGTGCAGGCCGCCGGGTGTTCGCATGATGTCCAAACCTGCAGGTGAGCTCTCCAGCACCACTGTGAGCGAGGCCTCCACTGCTGTCACATCCTCCACTGTGGACACGTCTTCTGCACCCAAGGTTAGTGTGTGTGTTTGTGTGCTTCTTTTACATGTTACGTTAAAGAGGCCCTTCCATTAAAAACAGTTTTTCTGAGGTTTCTGTTGAATATTTTAGCTCCACAGGTGTTCTTACCTTCATAGTGGGTGAAAACAGGTCAGGGTTAGGGTCTTTCAGTTTTAATCTCTCAAACTACGCAGGTGGTGATAAAACCCGAGTTCTAACGGCCTGTATCTGTTTCACAACTCCTTTGTTCGTTAGTATTCATCAGCTCCTGCAGTTGAAACCACGCCTAGCATGCTGCTGGCTAAAAGCTGTTAGCATAAATTCGTATCAACAGGAAGACTGCCATGCACAGCGGGGCAGGAAACAGTATACCTTGCTCTCATAGGCTAGTTTGTTATCCAATCAGAGGCCAGTAAATTTGAACAATGAATATGAACGAGCTGCTGACGAAGCCTGACGGAAGGAGCCGGAACCTTCCGAATTTTAACGCTGACAGATTGAAAGGTCTGTTAATCAGTGTTTCCTGACATTTGGTTAATACTTAAGAAATAACCACAAAGTCCTGAAATTTGTATGAAATTGACTCTTTAAGACCACCTATCTAAACTCAAATGTTCCCAGAGCTGTTTAGAACTGAAACAGTTCTGCATGTTAGACACTGAGGCATGTCCCTTTGTGTTGGACGCTCATGTTAGATTTCAGTCTGGTTACTACTCTCAACGTTCACCCCGTTACTGTACCAATACCAAGTTTCGGTACCTACTGAGGTGTGTCCTTTAGTGTTGGACACTCACTCGTTAGAAATGTGATGGACTGATGACCTGTCCAGGTGTAGCCCCGCCTCTCACCCAACAACCTCTGGAGACAGACACCAGCTCGCCATGACCCTAAACAGCAACAAGCGGGTAAAGAAAGACGACTGATGACAAAATCTCTGGCCCCCGTTGATTGTGGGCGGGGTTTCGTTGAAGTGATCTTGCTTCCCATCAGATCCCATAAGTCTGGTTTGTTTGGTGTTTGTCTGTGTCTCACTGGGCTGCAAGTGTTGGTGACAGATTACAAAGACATTCACAAAATAGTTTTTACAACATGTCTCCAAAGGTTTGCAAGACTTATGAGTTTCCTCCACAAGGCCTCCCTCCTTGCATGTTAGAAACATTTGCAGGACAAACTTTTAAAATAGTTGCAGACATCTCGAGCCCATCTGGAATCCTTCAGGGTTGAATTTCCATGAGTCAATGCAAGAAATGTGAGACAACTTTGCAGCCTATGAAACAAAGTTGTGACTGATTGGAGACAGAAAGGAGAATCTGAGAATCTGCAACATAATGAATGAAAAGAGGATAAGTTGCAACTAAATGAAAACATCTTTGTGACTGAGCTGCTACTGGAACGTTTGTGTGACTTGCATGTGAATGTCAGGTTTGACATTTGCCACAGTGTCCTTCGTACCCTGTTCAATGTGATTCTACTCAGAGATGATCATATTTTATTACATTTTTCTTTTTTCCATCTAATCTGCAACAGTTACAACGTAGTGAGAGACAGAGACACTAATGTCCTTCAGACTGAGGTGGCTGGATTGACATTTTTTCATGCAGAACATCTTAAAACTCCCGTTTCATTTACCATCTATGTTGATAAAAACAATACAACAAGATTTAGTGGTATTTGCTGTGGAAGCTGTTGTTTTTTCTCCGTTCTTGAAATCATTTTCTTGTTACCCTTCAAGCTGTCATTCTCAGACAATTTACTGCAAAAATGAGTAAATTTGCTGAAGCAATTCCTGGCAATGCTGATGAATTCTAATGATGTTTCTCCAAGTCAGATCACGTATACATTCTGCTCTATCTGATTTCTGCAAAGTAAAGATGGCCCCTTCCTTTTTCCTTCTGTCAGTCTTTATCTTAGGCTTTTGTTTCCAACCCACCCACCAACATGCACACACACATGCACGCACACAGCTCCACAGTTGGGTGAAATCCTGCCCCATCAACAGGTGCTGCTGGGCTAAGATTGAACACGTGTCACAGAGTAAGGCGTGAAGCTGACAGGGCATTCATCACGACACCCTATCACACCTTCCAAGCTCTGTTTTTTGTGGCCTGCAGCCGTCCCAGATGCTCCGGCTCATCACCGCTGTCAGAAAACAGCGTAGAAATATCTCGGAATCCTCCTTCTGACAAGAGCGACTTTTAAGAAAAGAACGATTTCAATGGGAAGATGAATCATTCGGTTTCCCCTCTTGCACAGTACCAGCATGAAATGAATCCACACGTTGAAAAAGTCACATCAAAACATCAGACGGGACACTGAAACAGAAATTATCCATCTGCCCCCCGAGAGTCTGGTACTACAATCAGCTCGTCTTCCTGGTTGCTTGATGCATGTGAAGTGATGTTGTTTCTTTAACCAGCCTGATGATGTCGTTGGGATTTATCAAAATGAATGTCAGGTTGGAGTGTGTGCAGGATCCCTGTTCCATGTCAGGAATCACTGCACCTCATCAGTTTCCTGTCTGATTGTCTATAAATAACTCAGTACTTTAATGGCTGCTTTAGGTTGTAAACATGTAAACAAATGATCCGCCTAAGGTTTGTTTAAGGTAAAGACTTGATTTATAAAACCTCTCATTTCACTTTCTTTATTCATTTAGTAGAATTGATTTAATACTTCAGCTTGTCTTTACTATCATGTGGGTGAAACGCAACAGTAATATAATATTTCCAGAGGAATATTATTACTGTTTTTACTTTAATTGTTTTAATTGTTTATGCCTCTGCTGCTAATCGTCCCAGTTCATGCTGAAAGTCTTGGTTTGATGTCACCAGAATCGCATCATCTGCAAAAGGCAGAGATGAGACCTTAATGATCCCAAACCAGACACCCGCCTGTCCCTGGCTACATCTTCAGATCCCGTCAATAACCACAAACAGGACCAGAGACGAGCCTTGTCCCGGTCCTGACAGAGTCCAGCCCATACTGGGAACTCTGTGCTGAGACTGCAGATACAAATGTACATCTAAATGTAACTGGTTTAATGAAGTAGTCTACTTGATGATTGGTCAGTTTGAGATCATTTCTTAATGGGGGGTGGTGCTTGTTGAGTGGTATGAAACTGAGCCATTAAGGATAAAGTGTCCAGAACCGAACTCACACTGTGCAGTGATCTTTCAGCTGGAGTAAAAGAAGACAAGACATGAAGACAGGACGTGTCCATCAGACCTATTCTGTCTCACACTGGATGGGGGGGGGGGGTCGCAGACCTTTAAGAAACAAGAGCATATTATAGGAAACTCAAGCAGTGATGTTTGTAAACTGTTGTTTTTCATCTCTCTCATCATCTTATTCATTAACTTTATTATTTTTATTCTTTGAAATATGAACATAAGAATGAAATACAGTCGGAATGAGTGAATCTAATCTAATCCTAATCCAGCCATCCATGTTCTACACTTGTTTACACTGTCTGAAGCTAATGTCAGTAGCTACATGTAGATAATTAGCAATAACCCTCAATAATTAAAGTTAAATGTTAGGCTTTAAATAAATATAACTTACCTTTTTATTTCATGTGGTTTTATGGTAATTTAAAAAATATGTACACTAATACTATAACATTAACAGTTAGAATTCGACTTGATTTAGCTTTTCTAAGTTAAACACTTAAACGTTGAACTGTTCCAGCACATAAAACCAACAATTTAAAATTTTTACTAATTAAAAAGTAATTAAATACTTTCACTTATAAAAGTAACAATATTTTTAAAGCATTTTTACTTGATTCACTAACAAAAGCTTAAAAATTCCGAAGGTCAGAGTCACCTATAGAAACTACAGTTAGGTGTCTACTAATGGAAGAAGAAACTAAGTAGAATTCTAAAGGGAGCAGAAGGCATTACTCCTGTTTAATTACTTTACACTTCTGGATAATTCTTGTCTGTCGGGGGACACAAACTTCCAGCCTCCTGGTCTCAGGATGGACTCTCTTGGCTTTTATATTGTCTAATTGTGTGCCACTCATGTAATAAGGGGCTGGATTGACTCTCAGTCACTCACCTACAAGACAGAGTGCTGCTGTGCAGCAGGGACCACCGCCTGTTCCACAAAATTACTCTCAGCCTAAAAATAGACCGCTGCATTGTGCACATACAAGTGAGCGCTCACACACACAAACATGCAACACTCAGAGATATACAGAGTATTTACAGCTTAGAGGCTCCACTGTGACAATCAGAAAGACGCTCTGTGTTTTGGGTGACCGGATTTTTTTAATTAGTAGTTTTGTTTGCTGTTCTGCTGCGGTGGAATCCTCCCACTGCTGCTGCAACACATCCATATTCATCCAGATAAAACACCAAACGTCTCGTCTCATTGGAGAGCGAGTGACCGGACTGATGTTGGTGACTTTCAGACTGGAGTCTCGTGTTCTTGAGGATTTTCTGAGCTATTAAAAAGATGTTATATTGAGTTTTCAAGCGCAGTACACCATCATGTAGAGCAGCAGTTCAGTTATGAGAGTCATTAATTTTGAATTGAATTTCCCTTCTGGGATAAATAAAGTATTTTCATTCATTCATTTTTTTCATTTTCTTTCATTTTCATTTTCATTTTCATTAGTGTTGCAAAATATTATTATCTTCACACTGTCAGTTTGTGCATATCACTCAAAGTTTGGACTTTAATAAATCAAAGTCGTGGTTCATGCTGGACTCTCACTGTCCAGGTGTGGTGGCCACACCTGGATTAGATGATAGCAGGTGAGATGCTAAAGAGCTTGTAAAGTGTTGTGACATTGTAACAAAAGGACAAAAAGAATTGAGTGAATTAAGAAGAATAATCTCAAGAAACTGGATTAAACTAATCCAATAATTCTTACACCTGCAGAAAATAGTCTTATAAAGAAGAGTTGAGTTGGTTTGAGTGTTGATGCATTTTATTTTGATCTAGAACAGGATTTTTACCATTGCACAGGCTTGTATCTTCTCTTATTATAAAAGTCAACTTGGATTGTGAAGATAACATGTTTCATTTTAACATTCTACTAAATGTCACTGAAATATTTGCTAAATATTTGCAGCTTTAAACATTTGAGGTAATTTTCACTTTTTGTGCAATAATTTCTCTTCATTCTTTTACTAAAAATGTTAGTTTCATCAGTTTTGCAGGATTTCCTGTACACATTGCAGATAGTGAAGTACTCCTGGAGTTATATCACAAGCTCACGTTTGGGCTGCCAGTCTCCAGAACTTTGTCCATGTCTGACAGATGTTATAGTAATGTTGACTTTCACTGTCACAGAGATCAGGCAGAACATTGTCTGTGCTGAAATAATGGCTTTAATCAGGTAACAAGTGGGGCAGAAAGATAGAAGTACCTAAAAAAAGATAATGATGGGGTGGTTGAAAGCCCATTCAGCCTCGGTATAAGTAAGATTGAGTGGTCTGATGAGGTGCAGGCGGCCCAGATCTAATTATATACTACTGTGACCCAAACAACTGTCTTACTTTTTAACAAAAGTTTGGCTCTAGAAGTTCAGCATTCTTTATTAAGGGATACTTTATCGGTTCTCAAATTTTAATTGTTAAAAAAAAGTTGTGACATTGTCTAAAATGTAAGTAAAATCATAATGCACTGATCTCATAAACGAAACAGAACAAAAAATCTGGTTATCTGAGATATTTTACCATTTCAAATATAATATTAGTTTATTCATCTACAGAAAAGCTGGAACAGAAGCATCAAAAAAGTAACTGATACAATTCAAAAACAAGTGCAGCGACATTTGATAACTAATTGGGTTAATTAGCAACAACTCAGCAACATGAGTGAATGTAAAATGAACATTTTAGAGAGAAAGAGTCTATCAGATGTAAACATGGGTAGAGGTTCAATAATCTGAGAAAAATACACCTCAATGTAAAATTTAGATCTCTCTCTTTTTTTTTCACATGAAAATCATTTATTCCTCTTTTTATGTGTTTCAGACGTCTCGATCAAGCAGCAGAGTTCACAGCTTTGGGAAAAGAGATCAAGCCATCAAGAGGAATCCCAATGTGCCAGTGGTGGTTCGAGGATGGCTCTACAAACAGGTAACAAAAAGAAAGGATCAACAATTCTGACTGATTAGGATTATTGATTTAGATTTCTTTCTCTACACTTATTGAGTTTACAGATGTGAACTTTACTGTCAGTAAAGCTGGCTGCATCAAAGGGCCCGATGGTGCTGGTGCCTGGCTGTATACGAGGGCCTGGTGGTGCTGGTGTCTGGCTGTATCAGAGGGCCTGGTGGTGCTGGTGTTTGGCTGTACCAGAGGGCCTGGTGGTGCTGGTGTCTGGCTGTACCAGAGGGCCTGGTGGTGCTGGTGTCAGCTGCATCAGAGGGCCTGGTGGTGCTGGTGTCTGGCTGTATACGAGGGCCTGGTGGTGCTGGTGTCTGGCTGTATCAGAGGGCCTGGTGGTGCTGGTGCCTGGCTGTATCAGATGGCCTGGTGGTGCTGGTGCCTGGCTGTATCAGATGGCCTGGTGGTGCTGGTGTCAGCTGCATCAGAGGGCCTGGTGGTGCTGGTGTCGGCTGCATCAGAGGGCCTGGTGGTGCTGGTGCCTGGCTGCATCGCAGGGCCTGGTGGTGCTGGTGCCTAGCTGCATCGCAGGGCCTGGTGGTGCTGGTGTCTGGCTGTATCAGAGGGCCTGGTGGTGCTGGTGCCTGGTGGTGCTGGTGCCTGGCTGCATCAGAGGCCCTGGTGGTGCTTGTATCTGGCTGCATCACAGGGCCTGGTGGTGCTGTTGCCTGGTGGTGCTGGTTCCTGGTGGTGCTGGTGCCTGGCTGCATCAGATGGCCTAGTGGTGCTTGTATCTGGCTGCATCAGAGGGCCCAGTGGCGCTGGTGCCTGGCTGCATCAGAGGGCCCGGTGGTGCTGGTGTCTGGCTGCATGTGTGTAGTTTATCACCACCAAATATGTGAATGACAACATTTGGGCGTAACCTGACCTACTAATGCACTATTCAAGTTCACACTATTCACCATTAAAATGGTTTATATTGAACAAAATGTGATGTGGGTTATTAAGTTGTTGACTTCACCCTCCAGCATTCTTCAGCAGTAAAGTTTTATTCGATTAATTTATTTATTTGACTTTGGCAGTCTGGAGTGTTTGCAGCTGATTACAGACAGGTTGATCTGGAGACTGTTTGCATAAATAAGTTTAGCATGTATTGTCTGTCTGGAAGATGAGTGCCCTTATAAGACAAATAGTGAGTGGAGTTTCTGAGTGGATTTCAATCTGATGGCTCACACAGTGACACAAGATAGACAAACATATGCTACTACTACTACTACTACTACTGTCATTTAGCAGACGCTTTTATCCAAAGCGACTTACATTGAGAGAACATACAAGCAAGAATTCAAAGAGAAGGAAAAAAATATAAGGAGGCGGACTGTTTGGAGTCCAGTTTAATTCCGACGCTGATACATCAAG
>SSNP01000042.1:2652014-2725365 GCA_006937955.1 Pachypanchax playfairii | reverse complement strand
TTTTTTTTTTTTTTTTTTTTTGTGAGAGATACATTCTCAAATCGCTATCATAAATCACAAATTAATCCTACATTAACACTGAAAGTGTTCTTTAAAGAGGTGAGTCTTAAGTCTGCTCTTAAAAGTAGCTGCAGACTCTGAGGATCGGACCGAGTTTGGTAGGTCATTCCACCATCGGGGGACAACAGAGGAGAAGAGTTTGGAACATGATCTCATGCCACGTTGTGGTGGAAGCGCTAGGCGTCTTTCAGCGGCTGAGCGTAGCTGACGCGTGGGAATGTAGGTTTGGATGAAGGAGTGAAGGTAGGTAGGAGCTGTGTGTGTTAGAGTCTGGTAAGCCAGAAGCAGAGCTTTGTATTTGATGCGTGCTGCAACTGGAAGCCAGTGCAGGGAAATGAGCAGCGGAGTGACATGAGCCCTCTTGGGCTGGTTGAAGACCAGACGTGCTGCTGCGTTCTGAATCATCTGCAGAGGTTTAACCGAGGACGCCGGAAGACCGGCCAGCAATGAGTTGCAGTAGTCGATCCGGGACAAGACCAGGGCCTGGACCAGAAGCTGTGTGGTGTGGTCTGTCAGGAAGGCTCTGATTTTCCTGATGTTGTAAAGCGCGAATCGACATGAGCGAGCTACGGAGTTAACCTGCTCTTTGAAGGACAGCTGGTTGTCCAGTATGACACCAAGGTTTCTGGCGGAGGTTTTGGGGAACAGCGTGATGGAGTCAAGCTGCACTCTTATCTGAGGAGGTAAGGAGTTACTGGCAGGACAGACAATGAGGTCAGTTTTGGACAGATTAAGCTGAAGGTGGCGATCCCTCATCCACGCCGAGATATCTGAGAGGCAAGCAGATATCCGCACTGAGACGGATGTATCGTCTGGAGGGAACGAGAGGAGGAGCTGAGTGTCGTCAGCGTAGCAATGGTATGAGAAGCCATGGGAGCGAATGATCTCGCCTAATGAGGTGGTGTATAAAGAGAAGAGGAGAGGACCAAGGACCGAGCCCTGCGGGACACCCGTCGCCAGCTCATGCAGACTGGACATCTGTCCATGCCACGAGACTCTGAAAGATCTTTCCGCAAGGTACGAGGTGAACCACGAGAGGACCGGTCCCGAGATGCCAAGAGATATGCTGCGGGGGAGCACGCTGTAAATATGCACACACTCATTCACATCCACCCACTCTCAACATAAGGCCCACTGACAACAACTTTGTACACAGGTTTCCATTATCTCAACCAAATGGACAGAGTGTTTTATCCCTTTTATCTGCCCACACACACCAGAGCTACATGGTTGCAGCTTCATACATCTTACGCCAAAGGATGAGTATTAAGAGCTGTTTGGCTGAAAATAAAACCATTTAAAGAGCAGAAGAGGAAAAAATATCACCTCAAAGAGCCTAAATGACAAAATGAGCTGTAAAGCTGTCATGCCCAGTGTAGCAAGCTGACAAGTTCTAATAAGAACATTTTTCATCCTTCTCTTTGCTGCTAAGACTTTTTTCTCTGTCCATCTTCATCTCAGTTTATGTGACTTCAGTTTTCTTTTTCCTCGTTATATTTTTCCCTTTAATTTTCATTTTCTTCATTCTTATTTTCGATATATGACTTTCTTTTTGTTTTTCTCCTTTTCGGCATCAGTTTTATGCAGTTTATTCTGTTTTATTATTCATGAATTCCTTGTTTACACTTTGATGTTCTTCTCTCTGCAGGACAGCTCTGGGATGCGTCTTTGGAAGAGAAAGTGGTTTGTCTTGGCTGATTTCTGTCTGTTCTACTACAAAGGTGAGTTTTTCTATAATGTCAACCAGACTACAGTCATCACTATACGTACATGGTTTCCCTCCTTTATGCAAAGGGATGGAAAAGTTTAGCATTTAAATAACTTACAGGTTTAAATGTTTATAAAGAGAATATGAGAGAAATTTGGTTGATTATATGTAAACATTTTAAAAACAATAAAAAATACACCTTAAATCTTTTTTCTATGGCTTGATTTATGTATTTTAACTTTGTTGTTGTATGTTAAAATTATCCATTTACCTGTAATTAGGTTTGAATGCTTAAAAACACACATCTTTTCAGCCCCAAATCTCTAATTTGGCTCCCAGAATTCAACGTGGTAGTGCTTGTAAATGAGATTTTATAGCTGGAGATACACTATATTCCCAAAAGTATTTGCTCACCTGCCTTTACTCATACTATGAACTGAAGTGCCATCCCATTCCTAACCCATAGAGTTCAATATGATGTCGGTCCATTTTTTGCAGCTATTACAGCTTCAACTCTTCTGGGAAGGCTGTCCACAAGGTTGAGGAGAGTGTTTATAGGGATTTTTGACCATTCTTCCAAAAGTGCATTGGTGAGGTCACACACTGATGTTGGTCGAGAAGGCCTGGCTCTCAGTCTCCGCTCCAATTCATCCCAAAGGTGTTCTATTGGGTTCAGGTCAGGACTCTGTGCAGGCCAGTCAAGTTCATCCACACCAGACTCTGTCATCCATGTCTTTATGGACCTTGCTTTGTGCACTGGTGCACAGTCATGTTGGAAGAGGAAGGGGCCCGCTCCAAACTGTTCCCACAAGGTTGGGAACATGGAATTGTCCAAAATGCTTTGGTATCCTGAAGCATTCAAAGTTCCTTTCACTGGAACTAAGGGGCCAAGCCCAGCTCCTGAAAAACAACCCCACACCATAATTCCTCCTCCACCAAATTTCACAGTCGGCACAATGCAGTCTGAAATGTACCCTTCTCCTGGCAACCTCCAAACCCAGACTCGTCCATCAGATTGCCAAATGGAAAAGCGTGATTCATCACTCCAGAGAACGCGTCTCCACTGCTCTAGAGGTCAGTGGCGGCGTGCTTTACACCGTTGCATCCGACGCTTTGCATTGCACTTGGTGATGTGCGGCTTGGCTGCAGCTGCTCGGCCATGGAAACCCATTCCATGAAGCTCTCTGCGTACTGTACTTGGGCTAATCTGAAGGTCACATGAAGTTTGTAGCTCTGTAGCAATTGACTGTGCAGAAAGTCGGCGACCTCTTTGCACTATGCGCTTCAGCATCCGCTGACCCCTCTCCGTCACTTTATGTGGCCTACCACTTCGTGGCTGAGTTGCTGTTGTTCCCAAACGCTTCTATTTTGTTATAATAGAGCTGACAGTTGACTGTGGAATATTTAGGAGCGAGGAAATTTCACGACTGGATTTGTTGGCATCCTATGACAGTTCCACGCTGGAATTCACTGAGCTCCTGAGAGCCGCCCATTCTTTCACAGATGTCTTGCTTCACAGTCTGCATGCCTGAGTGCTTGACTTTATACACCTGTGGCCAGGCCAAGTGATTAGGACACCTGATTCTGATCATTTGAATGGGTGAGCCAATACTTTTGGTAATATAGTGTAAGTTGTTCATCTTTAGATGTATCATTTAGCACCGCCTGTGTAAATTGGTGAAACTAAAACATCCAGTATAATCTTATAACTATCAAATTCAAGCAAATTTATTTCCCTTAAAAACACTGAAAACCCCCCAGAAAGTGCTTTTTTAAAAGTAATGACATCTTTTATCATCCAAGCAAAGATGTTTCAGAATAAGGAGGTGCACAAATTAATTTTGGAGGGTTCAGTTAAAATTCATGACAACAAAAGCAAGTGGGAGCAGGAATCCTGGCCGCCCCTGAACTGCAGCTAAAACTCAAATAACCAAATATTAGTGTGTCTGAGTAACTGATTTGTATAAACTACAGAACACTGACCCACAACCTCCTGGACATTATTTAGCAGCATCAATAGAATTATAGAAGAATATGATTCATTTGTCAGCGGTACAGTTATATCAACTATGGTGGGAAAAACAGATACGAGCCAGAAAATGTGAGTTAGTAAAAGTCTGAGGTTTTTAAAGACAGATGCATATCTGAGATGTTATTGTCAAACTGCTGTTAATTCACTAGCAGCCTGTTGTTGCTGCTCATATTACTGGGTGTCCACCTGGATTAAAGCTGAATTGTCACCACTATGTTTACTTATTTGACAGCTTTCAACATAAAACTTAAGGGAAAATGTCAAAAGCTGCAACTGAGTTTTAAATGTGGAGACAGTAAATCAACCCTGACAGGTATTAACCGGATTTTTCTTAGTGAGTTCCAGCTGAAACTCACATGTGACAAACGCATCACACACTCCATCACCACTGGGCTCCATCTTCGACTTGTCTTAATCTCCCTCTCCTCTTCTTTCTTTTTCATCTCCATATTTTTATCAGAACCTTTTGGGAGAAGCTCTTCTGTCGGTCCGCCTCAACAGGGGGGAGAAATCAATTCTGTGTTGTTTCATTTTCTTTTTTTTTTTTCTTCCATCTTCTTACTCAGTTCAAAGGTTTCTCCTCTCAACATGAAAACAATTGATTTGTCCCCAGCCTCACTTAGTATCTCCTCCTTTCATCTATAATTGTTACACTGTTTCTCTCTTCTTCCTTTATTAGGTTTATATGTTCAGTGGTTTCTGCTAGAGTGACTCTCTTTATTAATCTAGCTTATTTTTGTGTTTACCTTAAAAAGATTCATAAAAAATATTTATTAAAATGAAACTAATGGTAGAATGAGTTCTTTCTTAGGTATGAACCATCTGTTCTGACTGTAATACCTGTGTGACAGAAGTTAAGTCAGCTTACCTGTCCACAAGGGTCCACCAGGTCCCTCTGCAGATTAGTGAGTGTGACCCAAATTTTTCTCACCCTGCTGTCTGCATGCTGCATTAAATGTCACTTCCATTTAAAAAAGGTGGCAGCCAAAGATAGAACAGACATAAAAGACAGAAAGTGGTGGTGGTGTTGGTTTATTTAATGGAGTCATGTTAGTCACCCAGCTGGGGCTTCAGGTGACATAACAGTCTGATAAAAGCACTAAGGCTAAACCAGTTTCACCTTTGACCTGTTCAGGTTTCAAACCTTTTCTGCAACAGACTCTGAGAAACCAACTCTGCTGTTTGGCAGCTTCATTGTCATAAATATAACTTTAAAAATGCCGGTCACTCTAATCAAATGCATGTCAGGGGCCGGAGGGGGTGACATCAGAAACTGATGGTTAACAATAAACTTAAATATAGTAAAATTATGGTTCGTGTCAGCTGTAGTGAAATCCACTTATGCCAGATTTGTCTCTGGTTCCCTCCCAAATCTGATCAACACTGGCATGTTTAGCAGCATGTGGTCACTTATCAAGAATTTTTAACTGTTTCGTCATACTTATTATTGAGTACTGATAAAGTTAATATAGTAGGAGATATAAATATTTATGTTGAAATACCAAAGCATTGTTGATCTATTAGACTCAGTTGTCCACAAGACTACTGTCTTCATAACATCCGTACGGTGTAGAGAGAGACCTCATGACTCGGTCTCATGTAAACAGAGTTAACACTGATGGACTTCACAGCCTACTACAGATGATTTATCACAAAATGTTGTAACAAAATGTAAAAAATCTGTTCCATTTTTATGTCCTTTAATGTCACAAAGCAATATAATTGAGGGCAGCAACTAAAATGTTATTTTCTAACTAATTATCATATTGATAATGTTCCAGCAACATGAGTCATTAGACAGTGTTGCACCTCTGAAAATGAAAGTAGTCAGTCAGAGGAGGCTCCTTTGTTTAGTTCAGAGCTATGTACTTTAAAACAACGTCCATAGACCGGTTGGAAAGAAAATGACTCTCCACTAAGTGGGAAAAATTTAATGTAACATACGAGAGATTTCACCAAGTTACAGTTCAACTGAATATTACTCATTATTTAATGGAAGAGAACAAAACTAATTCCAGGTTTCCAGACTGCAGCCAGACTGATCAAAGCTCTAATCAACCTTGTATCCCTCGTTAGTAAAAACCTTTGTTGTGACTGGTTCATTATCAGGTGAAGCAGCTTTAGAGATTACATCTGATTTGTGTTTAGACAGTCAACTAAAGAACAGCTTCATATAGACCATCAGCATATACAGTGGGGCAAAAAAGTATTTAGTCAGCCACCAATTGTGTAAGTTCTCCCACTTAAAAAGATCAGAGAGGCCTGTAATTTTCATCATAGGTATACCTCATCTATGAGAGACAAAATGAGGAAAAAAAATCCAGAAAATCACATTGTCTGATTTTTAAAGAATTTATTTGCAAATTATGGTGGAAAATAAGTATTTGGTCAATAACAAAAGTTAATCTCAATACTTTGTTATATAGCCTTTGTTGGCAATGACAGAGGTCAAACGTTTTCTGTAAGTCTTCACAAGGTTTTCACACACTGTTGCTGGTATTTTGGCCCATTCCTCCATGCAGATCTCCTCTAGAGCAGTGATGTTTTGGGGCTGACGCTGGGCAACACGGACTTTCAACTCCCTCCAGAGATTTTCTATGGGGTTGAGATCTGGAGACTGGCTAGGCCACTCCAGGACCTTGAAATGCTTCTTACGAAGCCACTCCTTCGTTGCCCGGGCGGTGTGTTTGGGATCATTGTCATGCTGAAAGACCCAGCCACGTCTCATTTTCAATGCCCTTGCTGATGGAAGGAGGTTTTCACTCAAAATCTTACGATACATGGCCCCATTCATTCTTTCCTTTACACGGATCAGTCGTCCTGGTCCCCTTGCAGAAAAACAGCCCCAAAGCATGATGTTTCCACCCCCATGCTTTACAGTAGGTATGGTGTTCTTTGGATCCAACTCAGCATTCTTTCCCCTCCAAACACGACAAGTTGAGTTTCTACCAAAAAGTTCTATTTTGGTTTCATCTGACCATATGATGTTCTCCCAATCCTCTTCTGGATCATCCAAATGCTCTCTAGCAAACCGCAGACGGGCCTGGACGTGTCCTGGCTTCAGCAGGGGGACACGTCTGGCACTGCAGGATTTGAGTCCCTGGCGGCGTAGTGTGTTACTGATGGTAGCCTTTGTTACTTTGGTCCCAGCTCTCTGCAGGTCATTCACTAGGTCCCTCCGTGTGGTTCTGGGATTTTTGCTCACCGTTCTTGTGATCATTTTGACCCCACGGGGTGAGATCTTGCGTGGAGCCCCAGATGGAGGGAGATTATCAGTGGTCTTGTATGTCTTCCATTTTCTAATAATTGCTCCCACAGTTGATTTCTTCACACCAAGCTGCTTACCTATTGCAGATTCAGTCTTCCCAGCCTGGTGAAGGTCTACAATTTTGTTTCTGGTGTCCTTTGACAGCTCTTTGGTCTTGGCCATAGTGGAGTTTGGAGTGTGACTGTTTGAGGTTGTGGACAGGTGTCTTTTATACTGATAACGAGTTCACACAGGTGCCATTAATACAGGTAACGAGTGGAGGACCGAGGAGCCTCTTAAAGAAGTTACAGGTCTGTGAAAGCCAGAAATCTTACTTGTTTGTAGGTGACCAAATACTTATTTTCCACCATAATTTGCAAATAAATTCTTTAAAAATCAGACAATGTGATTTTCTGGATTTTTTTTCCTCATTTTGTCTCTCATAGTTGAGGTATACCTATGATGAAAATTACAGGCCTCTCTGATCTTTTTAAGTGGGAGAACTTACACAATTGGTGGCTGACTAAATACTTTTTTGCCCCACTGTACATGTATGTACGATCTGTTCGTATAAGTGCAGGAGGCAGGTAACGACAGTGGATTCGAAATAATAAAAGCTTTTAATACAACAAAAAGTAATGGCTGGTGGAGCAGCAAAACTTACATGACTGATGAACGTGGTGAAGGTAATCCAGACAGGCGTGTACAAAACATCATCCCCGAACAAAGACAAACTGAAGACAACCCACTTAAATACTAAACTGAACTGATAACTAAACTCAAAACACCTGGGACGACAATCAAGGAGAACACTGGGAGGAAAAACACACAGGAAGTAAACAAGATACACTAATCAAGAAACCTAACGACAATGGAGGAGAAACAGGAAGTACAACCGATAACAAAATAAAAGCAAAACCGGAAACACAGGTACTCTAAAAAATAAAAGCACATCATGAAACTAAGACACGGGAACCAAAGAGCTGAACTAGAGGGGAATAAGGAGAGGAAGACTAAGGCCAAAATAATCCCATGAAATAAAACAAACCCCAACACTAGAACCTAAAACAAACCTCATAACCAAAACCAGGAGAGAAAGTAAAACCACAGAAAACAAACCCACTAATAACCTAACAGTATGTTAGAACCCATTAAAACACGACTGTTTAAAGAGGTTTTCCTCCCAATCAGCACCCCCATATTAGACCAGATTAGTCTGACTTTAGTAAACACCAAACTTCAGAGAGATTTAGATCATCAGAGCTCTGAAACAGCACTGGTGAAAGTTTCTAATGATCTTCTCATGTCCTCAGACAGTGGACATGTGTCTTTGTCCTGTTAGATCTCAGTGCTGCGTTTGATACTATCATGTTATTCTAATACAGATGCTTGAATATGATATTGAGATTGATGTAAGTAATGAATTTTCTTCATGTACCAGAGTCAGTCATGGAGTTCCTCAGGGTTCTGTTCTTGGACTAATATTTTTAACTTTATATGAACTAGTATTAACTAAAATTATTAGACAACAGGGAATATATTTCTATTGTTATGCTGATTAAACTCTGATATATTTATCATCAAAACCTGATTAATTTAATCTAATTAGATTACAAGTCTGTCTTAATGACATAAAAACTTGGAAGACACTTAATTACTACACTTGATGCTTTTAACATGATAAAAAAATTAAAAGCAAATCATTAATGAACATACATGTAAGAAATGAACCAAACAATCATTTTGTTTCCCATCCTCAAAAGTTCTGAAGAATCCAGAACTGATATTACTGGTGTGCACTGTGAGAAAGCCTTTGTCTGTGTTCACTCCCCAAAACGAGAGTGAGTTCACAAAGTCTTAAAAATCTTCACCAACAACCTCCATCAGAAGGACTTTCCAGTGTTGTGGATAGAAGTCAAACTGATTTTTTGGACGGATTTGCTCAGTCTGTATAAGCTGTGTTTGTATTAATACATGTGTTACTGAACAGGATAAAGCAAATAAAAGGACCTCAATGTCTCACCCACCATTTAGGGAATGTCTCCTCTAAAGGTCCTTGTTTTATTTTTAACCCATTACTCCTTTAATTCAGAGTGTCTCCTTATCACCTCTCAGTTCAACCACACACACATACACACACACACACACACACACACACACACACACACACACACACACACACACACACACACACACACACACTCACATTCAATGCAACAACATACAAAATACAAATGCCCTGAGGGTTTTTATTTTATTTACAGATATGTAGAACTGAAGGGCTGAGAAGGTTTTTAGAGTCAAATTGATCGATTAAAGGATTTAGACTAATGTAAGTTTAGGTTAAAATAAAAGATGTTCCAGTAATATTGAGGAATACGTTTGTATCTGTGTGAGTATCAGGCTGCTGTCTGGAGCAGAGGTGCTCTGTGACATTATAATGAAGAGGTCAGTTAACAGTTGGCACAGCACCGTTGTGTGAGTGATGGCACGCAGGTGTGGAAGTGTGTCAGGGTTCTGATGCCAGGAGGCAGGCGGGATGAAATTAGTGGGTGATGAGTGATATTTATTTTATTCCTCCCTCCTTTCTCTTCATTTTTCTCTCTCTCCCCTCCTGAATGTCCCCTGCCTCCCCTACCTCCCTTACCTTCTCTTACCCTTTTCTGTCTCTCTCCTCTCAGACAGCAGAGAGGAAGCGGTCCTTGGCAGTATTCCTCTGCCCAGCTATGTCATTTCATCCGTAGGACCTGAGGATCACATCAGTCGCAAGTATGCCTTTAAGGTACGCCTCCTTTTTACCAGGTTCTTCTTCTGTGATGTTTCTCGGATGTAATTACGTTTATCTGGATTTAACTGGAAACCTGTAGTTCTGTCTACTTTCTCAGGTCAGGTGTGTTTAATGAATACTGAGCTATACGTTTAGGAAAACATCAACTCTGATGCTGTTGAACAATAATCCATCGTGTTTTACTAATTCCAACTTGACAGATGTAGATGATGGATACTGTTTCAACTAAAGCCACTTGTGATAAATATATCACCTTCATCTAACTGCTTTCCTCTGAGTTACTGATGTTCCTCCAGGTGAGAGGGTCAGTAGATAAAACATACAAATAAATCAACAGGAAGTCTTAGTGTTCAACCTGTTTGTCATCATGCAGGTATGATAGTGTGACCTTTCACCCGAAGGGATTTATTTATGGCTTCCATCCTGTTGGTTACTGTACATGAGACACATGTCTGAACTAACAGCTGTTTCACCTGTTGTCTGTGGAAAAATCAAGGATTTAAAATCCTTGGAACTCTTCTTTAAATGACAGAAAAGATAAACACAATAACTCAACCGTGTTCTGCAGCGCTGCTCAGATGTCATAGTTGTTACAGCTGATTGTCTGTCAGTGTCTCTACTGAAACAGACACAAGCACGTCTGGAAAGACATCAAATGTCTCCATCCTCCAGAGACGCAGGTTTTACAGCTCAGCCAAATGTGTGTAAAGGCTTACAGTTCAGCACACAGATCATTCTACCCGCTCAGCTCCATGAACCACTTCCAAAAATCCACAAAAGAAAACTAGAATTTCAAAGAATTTTAATTAGCTTTTGTTTTTCTGTTTGAAACTTTAACTGCAGAGGTTTGTCAACATGCTGTTAAACAGCTGGGCTTAACATTTATCTTTGTTTTGTCTTTCTTTAACTATAAATTGTTAGCAACAGGTCACCAAAAGTTCTGGGTGGGTTTTGATACTTAGATTTAAGTGAACAGAGTTGTGCCTGCATGTTTGTTTCAGATAGAAAAAAGCAGCAGTAAGGTTACAAAAATGACAAATGCTGGATTTTAGAATTTAGAAACTGTTGCATAATTTCATATATTTTAATTATTATACAAGTCTAAATAGGTCAAATCTTTTTTTTATCCATTGTCCAAACAGGCTCTGTTTATGAAAACATGATCAAAAGTTTAATATTGGATTTTGACATTACAACTTACACAAAAATCACCAAAATCTTCCTGAAACTGGTTAAATCTGCACCAATCAGCATGAGACCGTCTGTTTCATGTTAACTGTGAGCTACTTAATAAATGAAAGCTATAATTTGACCTAAAACCTGCATCTATTTTTCAAATGTCTGTTTTTTTTCTTAATTTCATTGAACAACCTAAAAGCAGTTTAAATTCATGAATTTGGCCTCTATGAGTTTCATTTCCTCCCCACCTGCAGTGATGTGCAGGTATAAACCCGAGTGAAATCACTATTAGTTACAACCATGGACGTAGTTTTAGGGGGGGACACAGGGGACATGTCCCCTGCACTTTTTCAAAAGGCCGTTTTGGTCCCTTGTACTCTGCAACTGTCCAAAAACAATGTTTCGCTACATTAAACAGAGATGGGTTGAGCACTAGGACCAAGCAGAAAACGGCCGCTCAAGCTGAAGCCCGTCTCCCCTAGTTTAGCCCGCCTACCAGTTCCTCTTGTGTGATTGGCTGTTTCTGCTGTCACTCCCCCTTGCCTGTTTGCACACTGCAGACAGACAGACCGGTGTGGTGGCGAGCTAACCTGCAGTCAGGAGTGCTGTGCAACTGTCGTTTGGCCGGCGTTTGGGTTTATGATGTCAAAGAGAAAAAAAGGCGACATAAGAGACTTTTTTAGAAGTCAAACTGTAAGTTACTCAAAGAAATGTGTTCCAGCCGTCCTTCAACACCTTTTCTTCCCAAATGTAATGCCAGTTTGACTTGCCCACCAGTAGGTGGTGCTAATTAAATGATAATATTCCATAAATAGGCAAAATTGTTACTAAGTTGGTGTGATGTTGACTCAGGTAAAACACAGAATTGGGTGATAATGTTTGGCTACATGCTTTACAACCAGTCAAACCAAGGAAAATTGGGCTTAAAAGTAGCAATAGAAAACTAAAAGAAACAATGGAGGACACAGTAAGCTGAAAGATTAGTTTTATGAAAAACACTTCTGTCCCCCCCACCTCTGAAATCAAAATTTCGTCCATGGTTACAACATTAAATAAATAAAATAAGTCAGTGAAAAGCTGTTTTTCAGTTTGTCTGCAGTGAACTTCTCTAAGATGTTTGACATAAACAAACTTTAGATGAAAAACAATGTCCAGGTCTCAACAGGTCTGTATCCATAACCAGCAGTCAGCTGGGAATTAAACCTTCAACCTCACACCCCACGTCCTTTCCTTCCCACCTATTTACCGAGTCCTCTTCCCTCTCCTGTTCCCATTGGCTGGCTGCCTGACTGGGACTTCCCTCCCTGTGAGTGTGTTGCACCATCCAGTGAAAGTCCTCCCAAACAATAGGTACTATATTGATCTCGTGCTTTGCTAAATGTAAACCTTATATTACTGTTGTTGGCTGTCGGTGTTGCTTGAACATGGGAGAATATACAGCAGCTGTGTATATTCCTTTGATTTTTGATGCATGTCTTTGGAACAGCGTGTTGTTTTGGTGGAAATGTTTTATTATTCTGTCAGTGTTCTATTTCTTATTATTTTATTCCCCTTGTCTTGTTTTCTCCATCTTTCTCCTTGCCTTGTTGTTTTTGCATTACGGATTGCTGGACTTACCTTATCTGGTCTTGGGGTTCCTGTTGCGCCCTGATCACTGTCTCCTTCATCCCTCAGATTTGCTTGATTGGCATGCAGTTTTTTTTTCTGTTTGGAACTTGTTCAGTCTGATATAAAGTGGAAACAGTAAATATTTTAAAGCTGTAGGAGGCTAGTTTCAGACCATTAATATTTGTATTTTTCCAAAGCAACTTAAGCTGCCTTCATACTGGATGCTGATCCTGTATGATCCTGTATGACTGTTGGTCTTCAGCTGTGTATTAAGAATACTGGGTTACTCAGTGCATGAGGAGCTGAATGGATTTGAGCATGTACAGAACGTGGTGCTGTTGTGTGTCTACCTGTAAGAATCTTTGTGCTGCTGATAAACAGCTTGAGGACATGGAAAATAACAAGAACAAATCAGTTTGGTAAGTATGCAGACCAGCAGCACCATGACTTCCTCACACTGAAGGAGGTTTTCCAAATTACTGGGATGCTGCAAAGTTCCAACAGGTCACAGACAGTGTAGTGATGTTGTTATCCAAAGTGAAGCAGCTTTAAAGAGTCCCTTCCATTAAAAACAGTGTTTCTGAGGTTTCTGTTGAATGTTTTAGCTCCACAGGTGTTCTTACCTTCATAGTGGGTAAAAACAGATCAACAACTTCTCTTTCAGTTTTAATCTCTTAAACTACGCAGGTGGTGATAAAACCCGAGTTCTCCTGAGTTCTAACGGTCTGTATCTGTTTCATCACAACTCCTTTGTTCATTAGTATTCATCAGCTCCTGCAGTTGAAACCACGCCTAGCATGCTGCTGGCTAAAAGCTGTTAGCATTTGACGTAGCAAACAGGAAGATAGAATGTTTGACGTTACCATGCACAGGGCAGGAAACAGTATACCTTGCTCTCATAGGCTAGTTTGTTAGCCAATCAGAGTCCAGCAAATTTGAATAATGAATAAGAATGAGATGCTGCTCGATGCTGATGTTTTTTAGATATAAAATGTTTCATATTACTGGATAATACTTAATAAATAACCACAAAGTCCTGAAATTTGTATGAAATGGCCTCTTTAAATAAACTGACCTATTTTCTCTCTTAAGCCTTAAACCAGGATTCTGTTTCCTAAAACCAGTAAAATAATGATGTTCATACGGGAGTTTTTCACTGTAAATGGAGTTTCTACCTTATCAGGAGCTTTGTGGTTCTCTGGCAGCTCAGGCTTATCTGTATGAGCACAATGACTCTTTAAATAGTTCCTGTGGTCTGTCCCAGGTTGTCCACAGCACTGGATTGGACAGCAAGTCTTTGTGACTGTCAAACTGTGAGAAGTGAGTGATATTTTCAGGCTGA
This sequence comes from Pachypanchax playfairii, assembly GCA_006937955.1. NCBI lineage: Eukaryota > Metazoa > Chordata > Actinopteri > Cyprinodontiformes > Aplocheilidae > Pachypanchax > Pachypanchax playfairii. The sequence goes on along the minus strand of SSNP01000042.1, from coordinate 2,711,401 downwards.
GAGAGGAAGAACAGAGAAAAAGGACAGGAAGTGATTCAGTGTGGAAAATATAAAGCAAGAATAATGAAAGGAAACATTGGAATGGAGGACAGACCTGATAGCAGTGAAACCGTGAGAACAGAGAGGTTTTTCAGACTTTGGTCTATAAAGATTCATAATAAAAACACCCTTAAACACCCAAAAAACCCAAACAGCAGAGATTAATGGAGCGGTGTGTGGTTTCAGTGTGGAGGTGTGTTGGTCATGCACTCAGAGCTGAATAAGCCTCTCAACATTCCTGTTAAAGGGACGCTCAGAGTCTCACTTTTATATCTGTCGGTTGTTTGTGTTGAAATGAACTCAGCGAGTTTGGATATGAATAAATTTGATACCAATTTTAAGGTCCTTATAAAGCTTAGGAACATGTCTGGTCTAGTTTCAAAGTTTAGCTGTCTCTGTTTTTGTTTATTCTTTTTTATAAACCTCCATCAGAGTCGGATTTCAGGCCGATGTGGAAGGAAAAGCGTCAGTTTGCTGTAGCTAGTAAAAGTTTTTGTTGTAAAATTCCTGTTTATTCAACTCATTCTAGTAAAATCATCGATGTTTGACTCTCGTGTTCAACAAAAGCCGCTTGTCATGTGACTAACAGCTCAGTCTCTCATCAGGCTGAGAGGAGCCCATCTGTCAAAGTGCTGATGTTGAGTGAAGAGGTGTGTTTGGACAGCTGTTTCCTGATGATACTGTTTAACTTTCATCCAGACATTTCAGGTATTTCTAGACACATCAGACCTCTCAGGATTAGAAGTTTCTTGCTGACTGAGTTCTAAGTTCACTTCATTCTGGTGCTTTTCATCTGTTTCAACAGAATGCCAAAATTATTTCAGATATCACAAATGTAGTAAAAATGGTTGTAATTAACATTGAATAAGTGCTGAAACAACTTATAAGTACATATATAGTTGAAAAGATGCACCAAAATGGGGTCTGTAAGTACTTGATACTGGTATCATGTAATGTGCTGGTATTGGTTAGTGAATTGATACTTTGAAATGTAGAAATTCTGCAATAATTTCACAGAAAATATTTATTTTTCACATAAATTTTTAATTTTGTTGTCATTTTTCTTAATATTTTTTTGATCAAGTTCACCATCATTTGTCATAACAAGCAGAGAAAAAATAAAACTTGTCTTCCAATTCATTGCATTTTTTTTGTGTGGTAGAAGTATCAGCATTAGTACTCTGTATCAGCCAGTACTCAGATCCAAGGATCAGTATCAGTTTAAAAAAAGTGGTATCGTTGTATCTCTATCTGTGAGGCGTTTTCACACGGGATCATTCTGAACATGGAGGGATTCTGCAGGGTCTTGATGAAGGGTTGTTGTCTGCAGCGTTAGCTTCCGGTAGGGTCTCCCATGGACAGCTAGCATCAGGGGAGGGGCCAGACGGAGAGACATTCATAGATCTTGATGAGGAGGTCAGATATAAAATCAGTATAAAACCAGTTTATGCAAAATGAAGAATTGTTATTAAAACAATAAACATTGACCAAACATCACCACATTTGAATGAATCTCAGATCTATAAGGCATTTGCTTCTGTTAGCCTGGAGTCCCTCCCACTCAGTCTGAGTGTCTGACTCCATCCTTCATCTCATCTACCTGAACATCTATATGTGTGCCAGAGTCCTGGTTGAGTCAGGCAAGCGGTGCAGTCAGATCTTTAAATATTCAGCAGCGTCAGGGTCAAGCACAGGCTTCAACACACTGAGTCAGAAACTTCCATGTTTTAAATGTGGATTTTTATCAGTAGAGCTGAACATGTTTGAGCATCCAGACGGCAGAGCATCAGATGGGAGGTGCTGTTTGTCTTCCATTCATGTTTATTCACAGTTTATAGTAAGACAGATCGAACAGCAGGGGTGACAATCTGTTTTATCCATGAACATGATTACTGTGTACATTAAACTGCTAACGTGGGTGTAAACTTTTCACTGAATGGGGCTGCAGAAGAGACAGCCAAGCTGCTGAAGCACAAACCAAGTGAAGACATGAGAGAGATGTTTGCTAGCGTGGATCCCAACACAGGCCCCTGTTTGCTCTCTGTATCCTGTCTGCATTCATTATTCAGAGAAGAAATTAGGTTTGGAGAGATTTAGTGTTTAATTACATTTCATTTACATGCATCTGTTGTGGAGTGGCTGCTTTCTTTTGTCTGCCAGTCTCAACTACTAAAGGAAGGAAGGAAGGAGAAGGAAAAGTGGATTATTTATAAAGCTGTGCTCGGTGGAGTGCTGCTCACTTTCAAAGGAGATCTGATAACTCCACCATCACAACAAGGACATCTTTATTAGGGTCGTCCAACCCTCAGAGGCTTTTAATTAAAGAGCAGATGCTACTGATATACTTTTCTTTGCATTTCAGGCTGGTTGGCTTGTTTGATGGTGTGTTTAGGAACAGCTTAGTCTAGCTGAGACATTCCATGACCCTGGTATCATGTTGAGATCTGTAGCAGGAGTCTTTTAAATACAGAATCAATTATTATTGTTTTAATGATAAGCTTCTTGGTTCTCTCTGACCTTTGAACCTTTGAGTGAAACTGAGTTACAGCCTCCACAGATTTATGAACAACAAGCTGATTTTTAATGAAGAACAGTAACTTTAACTGAAACCCGTCTCCCTCTCTGCAGCACTGCATGTACTGTGCTGTTTCCACCCACACTAACAGAACAGACTTTTCAATGTACTCTACCCCTCGTGGTTTTACTGCAATACAAGAAGATGGACTGTGGAAAATGGAGGAGATAGCTGTGAGCTCTAAGCTGTAATACATAACCTTTTGTGTCCACTGAGTCAACGGGGAGAAACACTACTTTATTATATATTAGCAATGAAGATGACGGCAGAGCTGTTGTTTAAATCTGCTCAACGAGGTGCAGCAACAGCATTTATTTACAGATAAGTGTGTGAAACGTCTGGTAGAAACATCTTTTATCTACGTGGTAAAATCAAGTCGGTTTGCCAACTAGTTACATCATTTGCTGTTTGGATCTAAAGAGTCTTTCTGCATCATGAAATGAAAATGAAATGAAAGATACTTTATTTATCCCAGGGAAATTCAACTGGAGATACAGAGAACAGCTTGGCCTTCACTCTCCAGGCTGCCAAGGGTCACAGTATACCCGGCGCACGTCGTTCAGGCCAGCCAAGATCACACAGGAGAATACATACAAATACATACATACATATACATAAGCACGCATCAGCCTGTGTGCTAGGAAAAAATATGAATAAGACCACGTAAGGTCAGAGGGAGGAGGAAAAAAGGTTCCCTACACCCAGTTCCCCAACAAGAGGGGCGCTCTATATAAGCAATAACAACCTCCAGCGGGGGGGGGTGTGTGTGAATGTAATCAGTGTATGTGGTTGTGTGAGGACAGTTATCAAGGACACCGTCTCTGGGACAACGCAGATGTTATGTCTTCCACAGTCTTTGGCGCCCTGTGAACACGGGTAAGGAGGGGGCTGTACGTCTCGGTGCTCACTGCTCCAGGAGGAATTTAGTGTTTTGGCCTTGAGGCCAGCCGAAATGAGATAACAGAGATTAAGTCGAAGCTGAAGAATTGCAACAGCTTCTCATTGTCCATATGGTGCACTATTGTGGAAAAATGTCCGAATTATCCTAATTAGGCCAAATTGCATAGTACCAATAATCAATCAATCACTTCTCCACTCCGAGCCGAAACTGCAACTTCTCCAAGGTGGCACCAATCCTTCCAGTGAGATCCAGCAGCGCACCCAGTTTACGGTTCAGCTCCAGGACCCCATCAGCCAGCTTACGATCCCGCACCTGGACCTCCCGGTCCCGTTCGAGTATCACAGCCAGCTGGTCGGGGTACTGCACCGAGACCGCATCCAGTTTGCGATCCAGATCTCCGAATCTTTTAGTCCAAGTGTTGCCAGATGCGGCCCATCCAAACCATAGCTTTAGAATTTGTAGATACAGTGGGGCAAAAAAGTATTTAGTCAGCCACCAATTGTGTAAGTTCTCCCACTTAAAAAGATCAGAGAGGCCTGTAATTTTCATCATAGGTATACCTCAACTATGAGAGACAAAATGAGGAAAAAAAATCCAGAAAATCACATTGTCTGATTTTTAAAGAATTTATTTGCAAATTATGGTGGAAAATAAATATTTGGTCACCTACAAACAAGTAAGATTTCTGGCTTTCACAGACCTGTAACTTCTTTAAGAGGCTCCTCGGTCCTCCACTCGTTACCTGTATTAATGGCACCTGTGTGAACTCGTTATCAGTATAAAAGACACCTGTCCACAACCTCAAACAGTCACGCTCCAAACTCCACTATGGCCAAGACCAAAGAGCTGTCAAAGGACACCAGAAACAAAATTGTAGACCTTCACCAGGCTGGGAAGACTGAATCTGCAATAGGTAAGCAGCTTGGTGTGAAGAAATCAACTGTGGGAGCAATTATTAGAAAATGGAAGACATACAAGACCACTGATAATCTCCCTCGATCTGGGGCTCCACGCAAGATCTCACCCCGTGGGGTCAAAATGATCACAAGAACGGTGAGCAAAAATCCCAGAACCACACGGAGGGACCTAGTGAATGACCTGCAGAGAGCTGGGACCAAAGTAACAAAGGCTACCATCAGTAACACACTACGCCGCCAGGGACTCAAATCCTGCAGTGCCAGACGTGTCCCCCTGCTGAAGCCAGGACACATCCAGGCCCGTCTGCGGTTTGCTAGAGAGCATTTGGATGATCCAGAAGAGGATTGGGAGAACATCATATGGTCAGATGAAACCAAAATAGAACTTTTTGGTAGAAACTCAACTTGTCGTGTTTGGAGGGGAAAGAATGCTGAGTTGGATCCAAAGAACACCATATCTACTGTAAAGCATGGGGGTGGAAACATCATGCTTTGGGGCTGTTTTTCTGCAAGGGGACCAGGACGACTGATCCGTGTAAAGGAAAGAATGAATGGGGCCATGTATCGTAAGATTTTGAGTGAAAACCTCCTTCCATCAGCAAGGGCATTGAAAATGAGACGTGGCTGGGTCTTTCAGCATGACAATGATCCCAAACACACCGCACGGGCAACGAAGGAGTGGCTTCGTAAGAAGCATTTCAAGGTCCTGGAGTGGCCTAGCCAGTCTCCAGATCTCAACCCCATAGAAAATCTCTGGAGGGAGTTGAAAGTCCGTGTTGCCCAGCGTCAGCCCCAAAACATCACTGCTCTAGAGGAGATCTGCATGGAGGAATGGACCAAAATACCAGCAACAGTGTGTGAAAACCTTGTGAAGACTTACAGAAAACGTTTGACCTCTGTCATTGCCAACAAAGGCTATATAACAAAGTATTGAGATTAACTTTTGTTATTGACCAAATACTTATTTTCCACCATAATTTGCAAATAAATTCTTTAAAAATCAGACAATGTGATTTTCTGGATTTTTTTTCCTCATTTTGTCTCTCATAGTTGAGGTATACCTATGATGAAAATTACAGGCCTCTCTGATCTTTTTAAGTGGGAGAACTTACACAATTGGTGGCTGACTAAATACTTTTTTGCCCCACTGTACATCAGGTAACCACCAACGCCGATCAGCAGGTACCCCACGATCAATAATCCAAATATGTAGACATCCTCCACATCTTCGACAGCCAGAACAGACAGGCATACCATCTTCCACTCACCCCAGGAATCCATGGTAAACCCAGGCGGGAGGGTCGACTCCGGGCATGACGGCTCCCCCTTTTTCAGCCTTAAGTTTGAAAAAACTTTGTCCAATGCGTTCAGTGACCACAAAACCAGATCCATTTTTCTAATTTTCAATTTGCAGCAGCCAGTACAGAGAAACACAGAGACGAAAAAAAAAGCAGGAACAGTGGGGGAGGACAAAGATAAGGGAGCAGCTGGAAAAGTGACTGTTCACAACGAGAGGCGGAAGAAGAATCATGATGTAGTTAAAAAATATGGCTGAAGGATTTTTACTTCCCCAAATAACCAACTGATTTTTGTTAAATATTCTTAAATAAGTTGCAAAAACGTGATTATTCTTAGTAACTTTATTTATTGTTAATAAAAATTACAACTAAAAGCATTTTTTAACATCCATATGAAGACATATCCACCGTAGGTATAAGTATTGTATATGAACATGATACTTATATCATACCAGGTGCGGTACATTAGGTTATTAACATACAGTGAAACCTCGTTATAGTGGACACTGACAGGACCAGAGACGTTTTGTCCGTTATGGTGGGGTGTCCACCCCAGAGGGGTAGGGTGTCCAGGTGTCCTGTCATCTAGGACATTTCCTCAGTACATCAGCTTATTTTATGAACTAGCGCCTGGTCAAATCTCCTTCTGAATATGTCTCAACTTTGAATTAAATTTAATGAATACGTGTCAGTTTTGTGTTTTTTTGTTTATTATAAAAATACTCATGACCAACATTTACATTTTTTAAGCAGGGGAGAAACTGGCATCACGCTGAAACTGTTGAAAGTCATATGATAATTTGTGTTGAACGGCCTCTTGTCTTAACGAACCTGAATGTCACATCCAAAAAAGGGAAGATCTAATATTTGTCAGTCTATGAATGATCAACATCAGTGGCGGCTGGTGTCATTTTATCCAGGGGGGGCTATAGCTCACAAAATAATCATAAAAAAATTGCTTTTCCCAAATTCGTTTTCCCAAGCATGGCTAACCGTATAGCATTTTGCATGTGGATCCCAGTTTGTTCATGCTTCTTTGCTTTTTCTGAAAAGTGCTTTAAATCAGTCATACCTATCTGACTCCAAGCTGGGTCTGATCCTGCCATTTGAAAAAGCAGAATAAAGCATTAGCTTCATTACATCCAGTTAGCCAAGCCTTTTTCTCGAACCAGGTCCTTGAAAAAGATCGAGTATACTCTCGTCCTCTGTCTTTGGACTGCTGGCGAATGGTGATGTCCGGCTGATCAGGTCCAAGCTGCTTCACCTCAAGCTTCTCTTGAAATGTTCTCCTCTCAAATGAACATTTTTTTAAGCGATTTTACAGAATTGTTTAATTTCTCCATCTCCATTTTGCTTCGTTCTCCTTTGTTCGTCTCCATCTCCCGCACAAACTCGAAATCACTCCGCCGCGCCTTGTGACCGACGGTGACAGTGACATCACGGCGCGAGGGCAGTGACGTGTAAATCCAGCTGCACTCAGCTTTGGGCAGGCTGGCCGCGCCTGAGAAGCTCCTATCTGTTTGTATTGAAGAGACACAACTGCGCATGTCCAACTTAAAGCGAGAGTCTGTGAGCAAAGATTTCTGCGCCCTGAGGAGGAAACACGTGACCAATAACCGTAGGCTCTGACCATAGACAGCATGGATGAATAAAATAACTTTAAACACACAAACTATGTAATATATATCCTATTTATATCCGAAAAATATACCCGTATATTTTGAAGTATTTTATTAGCATTTTTTTTTTTTTTTGTGGAGAGTGGCAAGTGGTGGGGCGGCGCCCTAGCGCCCTCTATTGGTCGGCCGCCACTGATCGACATTGTAAAACCCTTTTTGTGAGATTTAAAGCAACAAGAATTACTTAAACGACTTCTACCATCGTTTTTAATAGACAAATCATGTTGACAAACTTTATGAATGAAACTAAAGAATGACTAGGTCACATGATTGAACCGAGTGTATCAATACTAGCGTGCCGAGGCCGAGGGACCGGTGATCACTGGCCGGGTGGGTTTTCACTGATTTTGGGCGGACAAAAAGTGTCTGTTGTCCAGAACAGCAAGGTGTTATATAAGTAGTAAAAACACCTGGTCAGCCCAAAACCTGTCCGCTGGACAGGGTTGTCCTCTCCCGAGGGGTGTCCACATGACGGGGTTTCACTGTGCAGCTTTTTGTTTGTAAACATCAACCTTTTAATTAAAAGGAAAAAAAAAACAACATTTTTTACTTTAGTTTGTAAAAAGGGACGCACTTTTACATGTTTATCTCTCACCTTGTGCATTTTGGTGTCAGGTCTTTCATCTGTCTGCTGTAGGTCACGTAGAATCTGGTGTGATAGAAGCAGAGAGTTCTAACTGACGGGTAAGATCTTGCAGTGAGAAACATAATTGTAGGATTTGATACTGATCACCTTTAACTCCATGATCTGAGATTTAAACTCGAGCTCGAAGGGCAGCAGGTGACCCACATTCCTTTTAGTTTTTAGCAGAAACAGGGTTGTGAACATTTAGGTTAGACGTTCTACATGTTTTGATTTCCATCATATCAGAGTATCTTTTCTTTCTTTGGTTGGAGGTTGCTGCTTGTGTTGGACTGTTGGTGTTACCATCCATGTATTTGTATTGTGTAATTCTTCCTCTGCGTTGGTCAGTGCTTGTGTTACTGTTTGAAGTTCTTTCTGGAGCTGGACAGCATGATGCCACCCTGTCTCTCTGACCTCTACTATCTCCATGGTGATTTCTGAGCATCACTTGACCGAGTCTCCCCTCTCTTCCAATAGGCCAGCCACACTGGTATGCGCTCGTACATTTACAAGCAGAGCTCTGTGATTGGCTCGCAGGCGGAGCACACGGGGATGCGGACGTATTACTTCAGCGCAGACACCCAGGAGGACATGAACACCTGGCTGAGGGCCATGAACCAGGCAGCGCGGATGCAGAACCATGCTAACACACACATCAGGTAAGGATACAGACTCAGGTGTAACATAACACAGAGGTGAGATCCTGACAGTATTTATTATGACATTTAATTCTTTATCTCATTACAATACTAACTGATATTCTTTATACCCCAAACTCTCCGCCTGTAGTTATTATGCTTTAAATAATCATTTGCAGGGATTTTGTTTGATTTTCTGTCTCTATTACAATGTAAAAAACATTTTTTGGGGAAATTTTGCTCCTTTTATTTTGTTTTTCATGAAAACTTTGTAAAGTTCCGGTATTCAGTTTTAACCAAACAATTCCTTTTAAAGGTCCTGTATCGTGAAAAATCTACTTTTTGGAGCTTTTAACCATGTTGTGATGCTATTTCTTTATTTAAAAGACCTCCAGAGTGGTTTTTGGCTTAATTCGTGCATTCCTGAGTAATCCTCCTGAAACCTGCGCTCTGAGCAGCTGCTTTACTCTCTCATGTAAAACAGCTGAATTGAGCGTCTTTACGTCACGGTGTCGTATCAGGAAGTTCCTGACCAATCCCTGCTGCCCCTGTAGAAGGTACGAGGCGAGCTGCGAGAGTCAGAAACAATTTGTCAGGAGCTCATCACGGCAGATGTCTAACCTACAGCCCAGAGTTCCCACACTTCAACCACCTGCTGCTCTTTATTAGCATGAGCTGCTAATAAAGACTTATCAACTCGACCCTGCTAATCACATGTCAGTATGACTCCAGCTTTACAGCTGAGCTCCACGTCACCGCAGCCCGTCCCACCACCGGATAAAAGACACAGTCACTCACCCTGACAGCGCTCAGTCAGACGTCCCGTTTGCCACGAGCTCCTGTTCGCCTCCGTGCTGCAGTTTATCCGCCTCATTAATCCAGCCTCAGACCTCAGACCTGTCCCGGTCGATCTCTCTCTCTCTCTGTCCGCCTCGTTCTTGGCTGCTGGTCTCGTGGTCAGCGACTACGGTCGTTGCCTCCAGAAACCCGCTCCTCGCCTACGACCTGTCTCACTTCACCCGTCCAATCCCAGTCTTGGTGTCGTCTCCCGGGTCGGATCGCATCCAGTCGCGAGTGGACCGTCCTTCCCTCCAGACGCTCCTCACCACCGAGCGTCCTCTGACAAATTAGCACCTCCATTTCGTTGTATTTCATTCTAAAAATGTGCATTTGGCTGCGAGAGTTACAGAAGTTTATTTAGTGTTTCTAAACAGCCCAATCGCACTCATAGCTGGGAGGCGGGGTTTTAGGTAAACCGAGCGTTTTTACTTCCTGGTCACAGAATAACTGGAGAATATAAGTTAAGTTATAAGTTATAAGGATAGTGCCGATCCTAGACGTTGAAAACTATAAAATTGCATGATACAGTCCCTTTAAACTCAATACTTTATTGTTTATGAAACAAAAATCCCTCAAACAAACACAGTTTATATCTGATAGTCTTTATTCTTGATATTCTGTGCGGATCAGAACCAGAAACTTTGGATATTTGATTCTTTTTTTTCATGGATTCCGTCTCTGTTGGATTTAGCTGTCCAGATATTTCAGATATTTTAGTGTAGTACTCTGTGCAGTGTGTTTCTATTTGTACTTAGCTGCTTTGAAAACAAAGACACTCTGATGATGATGTTTTTAAACTAACCCTTTTTTTTTTATTAATGCTTTGATGATGGGAGGTTTGCAGATCAAGAAAAATGTCTTGTAATTCACAGGCAGCCTGAGACACAAACCCCCCCCACCCCCACCCCATGCGCTCCTTTCTTTTTTGATTTCACTGTTTTTCCAGAGATATCCCACAAGACAACACTGGCTGTGAGAGAGTGACAGAGAGGAAGTGAAGCTCCATTTAAAAACCTGCTATCATGTTTTTGTGTTTGTAAGATTTTTGTAGTTTTATAGTGTAAAATTATGTCTTTTTTTTACACTTCCTGGTGTAAAACTGAACATGGACAACATGTTACTGATTTCTCCTGAATATTTTCAGTGAGGGAACCTTTTATTCCTTTTTCTTGTTTAAAGTCAGAAACCTGAATATTTCTCCGAGCTGAGTGTGTACTTCACATGGGATTTGTGTGTAAAATCAAGTTGTGTCTTTAAAACTTTGCTTTTCATCCGTTGGGCTGTAAAACGATCTGCATGCTGTTTAGGCTCGTCTTTAAAGCTGAGAGGAGGTCAGAAGTTTGTCTTTCATGTGACATCCAGTTCAAATAGAGTTGGTATGATGTCTAAGTGATCAAATGATGCAGAGATGGTTTCTACTGAGTGTTAGTAAAAGGAACCATCTTTAATCCTCTCACTGTTTAGGAGAACGTTACATAATTATCACTCCGCCTGGTTTTTTTTCCTTTTCACAGACCTGTTGACAAAGTAGAGAAGCTGTTGCAGCAAGCTGTTCCACAGACCAATAACGTAAACCACCACAAGACCAAGACGTCCGATTCTGAGTCCTCCAAACCAGTTCTCCACGAGGTTCTCCACGAGGTTCTCCTGGAGCCCATACACCACAACGCAGAGGAGCTCTGCAGCTTTCATAAAGACTCTCTTGGCATGTTGGAGCAGCCTGTAGGAAGCACGGCTCTGGAAATGGACTCACATACTTCCCTTCCATCCAACCCTCCACCCACCACCGTTCTACAGCCAGACTATGTGTCGGCCTCTGCTCCCGTGTCCAGAGTGCCATCCCGTGCTCCATCGCGAGCCACCTCCACCTTGCCCTCCAGTGTTTGCACCAGGAACGGTCTGGTCTCCACCCCCAGCCCCATCCTGGAGCCCAACGGCATCGCAGCAGGGACCTACCAAAGAACACGTGAACTGCCAGCAGTCGACCCACACAAGCAAGTGCAAAGGAGAAGTGCCCTTGAGCAGGTGGAGCAGTGGGTCAAAGTTCAGAAAGCTGAGCACAGAGGGTAGGTTCTACTTATTTATCATACCGAAATATCTGTTTAGCAAGTTTTCTTATAGAACCGATTTTAGACAAATTAACTGCTCGCTAATTTTCTGTATTTGTTTAATCTAGTTCAGAGTCATGTGGGTGCTGGTCCTGATCCCAGCAGTCCCCTTGACAGGACAGGTCATGAGTCCAGCAGTCAGCACAGAGACACACAGTCATGTTCATACATTCAGCTCGATGTGCATGTGGGAGGAAAGTGGAGCATCTGTAGAAAAGCCACATGCACAGAGAGAAAATATTCAATTCATACATGAGAGTTGAACTAACGGTGAAGAGACACGACCATCTGAAGACTCTAAACTGTAACAGTAGATGTTCTGTCTAACAGTTCTTCCCTGTTTAATCGGCTTCAATCAGAAACTCGAGAAAAGAAAAAACATCTTTTCTTTTTTATTTCTTTCTAAAGCGACAGCGAGTCACGTTTGCTCTGCAGCTGCAGCTTGTAAAGGATTAGACACCATTAGTGAAACAATACAGATGTTCAGTTGAGAAAACGGTGACAAAGTGAAGAAACATCTCATGCAAAGCTGACAGGGTATAAAAACATCTCAGGTTTGTTTGAATTTCTTAGAAAGATTTAGTTTTAATTTAAAAAGTTCCAGATTGTAGAAATTTCCTTTTAAATGAGCCGTCTGTTAATTCTGCAGACAGAGACAGCTGTCTGTCTGCAGCTGTCTGTCTTCAGCTGTCTGTCTTGAGCTGTCTGTCTTCAGCTGTCTGTCTCCGGCTGTCTGTCTTCAGCTGTCTGTCTCCAGCTGTCTGTCTTCAGCTGTCTGTCTTGAGCTGTCTGTCTTCAGCTGTCTGTCTGTCTTCAGCTGTCTGTCTCCAGCTGTCTGTCTTCAGCTGTCTGTCTCCGGCTGTCTGTCTTGTCTGTCTTCAGCTGTCTGTCTCCGGCTGTCTGTCTTCAGCTGTCTGTCTCCAGCTGTCTGTCTTCAGCTGTCTGTCTCCAGCTGTCTGTCTCCGGCGGTCTGTCTCCAGCTGTCTGTCTCCAGTTGTCTGTCTCCAGCTGTCTGTCTTCAGCTGTCTGTCTTGAGCTGTCTGTCTTCAGCTGTCTGTCTCTGGCTGTCTGTCTTCGGCTGTCTGTCTCCGGCTGTCTGTCTCCAGCTGTCTGTCTCCAGCTGTCTGTCTTCGGCTGTCTGTCTTTAGTTGTCTGTCTTCGGCTGTCTGTCTCCGGCTGTCTGTCTTCAGCTGTCTGTCTCCAGCTGTCTGTCTTCAGCTGTCTGTCTCCAGCTGTCTGTCTCCAGCTGTCTGTCTTCGCTGTCTGTCTCCAGCTGTCTGTCTTCAGCTGTCTGTCTTTGGCTGTCTGTCTTCAGCTGTCTGTCTCCGGCTGTCTGTCTTCAGCTGTCTGTCTCCAGCTGTCTGTCTTCAGCTGTCTGTCTCCAGCTGTCTGTCTCCAGCTGTCTGTCTCCGGCTGTCTTTCTCCAGCTGTCTGTCTCCAGCTGTCTGTCTTCAGCTGTCTGTCTTTGGCTGTCTGTCTTCGGCTGTCTGTCTCCAGCTGTCTGTCTTCAGCTGTCTGTCTTCAGCTGTCTGTCTTTGGCTGTCTGTCTTCGGCTGTCTGTCTCCAGCTGTCTGTCTCCGGCGGTCTGTCTCCAGCTGTCTGTCTTCAGCTGTCTGTCTGCAGCTGTCTGTCTCCAGCTGTCTGTCTTCAGCTGTCTGTCTCCAGCTGTCTGTCTCTGGCTGTCTTTCTCCAGCTGTCTGTCTCCAGCTGTCTGTCTTCAGCGGTCTGTCTCCAGCTCTCTGTCTGTCTTCAGCTGTCTGTCTCCAGCTGTCTGTCTTCAGCTGTCTGTCTCCAGCTGTCTGTCTCCAGCTGTCTTTCTCCAGCTGTCTGTCTCCAGCTGTCTGTCTCCGGCTGTCTGTCTTCAGCTGTCTGTCTTCAGCTGTCTGTCTTCGGCTGTCTGTCTCCGGCTGTCTGTCTTCAGCTGTCTGTCTCCAGCTGTCTGTCTCCGGCGGTCTGTCTCCAGCTGTCTGTCTCCAGCTGTCTGTCTCCAGCTGTCTGTCTTCAGCTGTCTGTCTCCAGCTGTCTGTCTTCAGCTGTCTGTCTTTGCTGTCTGTCTTTGGCTGTCTGTCTTCAGCTGTCTGTCTTCAGCTGTCTGTCTTTGGCTGTCTGTCTTCAGCTGTCTGTCTTCGGCTGTCTGTCTCCGGCTGTCTGTCTTCAGCTGTCTGTCTCCAGCTGTCTGTCTTCAGCTGTCTGTCTCCAGCTGTCTGTCTTCGGCTGTCTGTCTCCAGCTGTCTGTCTTCAGCTGTCTGTCTTTAGCTGTCTGTCTCAGCTGTCTGTCTTCGGCTGTCTGTCTCCGGCTGTCTGTCTCCGGCTGTCTGTCTCCAGCTGTCTGTCTCCAGCTGTCTGTCTCCAGCTGTCTGTCTTCAGCTGTCTGTCTCCAGCTGTCTGTCTCCAGCTGTCTGTCTTCAGCTGTCTGTCTTTGGCTGTCTGTCTTCAGCTGTCTGTCTTCGGCTGTCTGTCTCCGGCTGTCTGTCTTCGGCTGTCTGTCTCCGGCTGTCTGTCTTCAGCTGTCTGTCTTCAGCTGTCTGTCTTTGGCTGTCTGTCTTCGGCTGTCTGTCTTCAGCTGTCTGTCTTTGGCTGTCTGTCTTCAGCTGTCTGTCTTCGGCTGTCTGTCTCCAGCTGTCTGTCTTCAGCTGTCTGTCTCCAGCTGTCTGTCTCCAGCTGTCTGTCTCCAGCTGTCTGTCTCCAGCTGTCTGTCTTCAGCTGTCTGTCTTCAGCTGTCTGTCTCTGGCTGTCTGTCTCCAGTTGTCTGTCTCCAGCTGTCTGTCTCCAGCTGTCTGTCTCTGCTGTCTGTCTTCAGCTGTCTGTCTTCAGCTGTCTGTCTCCAGCTGTCTGTCTGCAGCTGTCTGTCTGCAGCTGTCTGTCTGCAGCTGTCTGTCTTCAGCTGTCTGTCTCTAGCTGTCTGTCTCCAGCTGTCTGTCTTCAGCTGTCTGTCTTTGGCTGTCTGTCTTCGGCTGTCTGTCTCCAGCTGTCTGTCTTCAGCTGTCTGTCTTCAGCTGTCTGTCTTTGGCTGTCTGTCTCCAGCTGTCTGTCTTCAGCTGTCTGTCTCCAGCTGTCTGTCTCTGGCTGTCTTTCTCCAGCTGTCTGTCTTCAGCTGTCTGTCTCCAGCTGTCTGTCTCCAGCTGTCTGTCTTCAGCTGTCTGTCTCCAGCTGTCTGTCTTCAGCTGTCTGTCTCTAGCTGTCTGTCTCCAGCTGTCTGTCTCCGGCGGTCTGTCTCCAGTTGTCTGTCTCCAGCTGTCTGTCTCCAGCTGTCTGTCTCCAGCTGTCTGTCTTCAGCTGTCTGTCTCCAGCTGTCTGTCTCCAGCTGTCTGTCTTCAGCTGTCTGTCTCCAGCTGTCTGTCTCCAGCTGTCTGTCTCCAGCTGTCTGTCTTCAGCTGTCTGTCTTTGGCTGTCTGTCTTCGGCTGTCTGTCTCCAGCTGTCTGTCTCCGGCGGTCTGTCTCCAGTTGTCTGTCTCCAGCTGTCTGTCTCCAGCTGTCTGTCTCCAGCTGTCTGTCTCCAGCTGTCTGTCTCCAGCTGTCTGTCTTTGGCTGTCTGTCTCCAGCTGTCTGTCTTCGTCTGTCTGTCTCCGGCTGTCTGTCTTCGGCTGTCTGTCTCCGGCTGTCTGTCTTCAGCTGTCTGTCTCCAGCTGTCTGTCTCTGGCTGTCTTTCTCCAGCTGTCTGTCTCCAGCTGTCTGTCTCCAGCTGTCTGTCTCCAGCTGTCTGTCTGCCTTCGGCTGTCTGCCTCAGGCCGTCTGTCTTCAGCTGTCTGTCTCCAGCTGTCTGTCTTCAGCTGTCTGTCTCTGTCTGTCTGTCTCCAGCTGTCTGTCTCCAGCTGTCTGTCTTCGGCTGTCTTTCTCTAGCTGTCTGTTTCCAGCTGTCTGTCTTCAGCTGTCTGTCTTTGGCTGTCTGTCTTCGGCTGTCTGTCTCCAGCTGTCTGTCTTCAGCTGTCTGTCTTCAGCTGTCTGTCTTTGGCTGTCTGTCTCCAGCTGTCTGTCTTCAGCTGTCTGTCTCCAGCTGTCTGTCTCTGGCTGTCTTTCTCCAGCTGTCTGTCTCCAGCTGTCTGTCTTCAGCTGTCTGTCTCCAGCTGTCTGTCTCCAGCTGTCTGTCTGTCTTCAGCTGTCTGTCTCCAGCTGTCTGTCTCCAGCTGCTGTCTGTCTTCAGCTGTCTGTCTCCAGCTGTCTGTCTCCGGCTGTCTGTCTCCAGCTGTCTGTCTCCATCTGTCTGTCTTCAGCTGTCTGTCTTTGGCTGTCTGTCTTCAGCTGTCTGTCTTCGGCTGTCTGTCTCCAGCTGTCTGTCTTCAGCTGTCTGTCTCCAGCTGTCTGTCTCCAGCTGTCTGTCTTCAGCTGTCTGTCTCCAGCTGTCTGTCTTCATCTGTCTGTCTCTAGCTGTCTGTCTCCAGCTGTCTGTCTCCAGTTGTCTGTCTCCAGCTGTCTGTCTCCAGCTGTCTGTCTGTCTTCAGCTGTCTGTCTCCAGCTGTCTGTCTCCAGCTGTCTGTCTTCAGCTGTCTGTCTCCAGCTGTCTGTCTCCAGCTGTCTGTCTTCAGCTGTCTGTCTCCAGCTGTCTGTCTTCAGCTGTCTGTCTCTAGCTGTCTGTCTCCAGCTGTCTGTCTTCAGCTGTCTGTCTTTGGCTGTCTGTCTTCGGCTGTCTGTCTCCAGCTGTCTGTCTCCAGCTGTCTGTCTGTCTTCAGCTGTCTGTCTCCAGCTGTCTGTCTTCAGCTGTCTGTCTCCAGCTGTCTGTCTTCAGCTGTCTGTCTCCAGCTGTCTGTCTCCAGCTGTCTGTCTTTGGCTGTCTGTCTTCAGCTGTCTGTCTTCGGCTGTCTGTCTCCGGCTGTCTGTCTTCAGCTGTCTGTCTCCAGCTGTCTGTCTTCAGCTGTCTGTCTCCAGCTGTCTGTCTCCAGCTGTCTGTCTCCGGCTGTCTGTCTTCAGCTGTCTGTCTTCGGCTATCTGTCTTCGGCTGTCTGTCTTCGGCTGTCTGTCTTCAGCTGTCTGTCTCCAGCTGTCTGTCTCCGGCGGTCTGTCTCCAGCTGTCTGTCTCCAGTTGTCTGTCTCCAGCTGTCTGTCTTCAGCTGTCTGTCTCCAGCTGTCTGTCTTCAGCTGTCTGTCTCCCGCTGTCTGTCTCCGGCTGTCTGTCTCCGGCTGTCTGTCTTCGGCTGTCTGTCTCCGGCTGTCTGTCTTCAGCTGTCTGTCTCCGGCTGTCTGTCTTGTCTGTCTTCAGCTGTCTGTCTCCGGCTGTCTGTCTTCAGCTGTCTGTCTCCAGCTGTCTGTCTTCAGCTGTCTGTCTCCAGCTGTCTGTCTTCAGCTGTCTGTCTCCAGCTGTCTGTCTCCAGCGGTCTGTCTCCAGTTGTCTGTCTTCAGCTGTCTGTCTCCGGCTGTCTGTCTTCAGCTGTCTGTCTCCAGCTGTCTGTCTTCAGCTGTCTGTCTCCAGCTGTCTGTCTTCAGCTGTCTGTCTCTAGCTGTCTGTCTCCAGCTGTCTGTCTTCAGCTGTCTGTCTTGAGCTGTCTGTCTTCAGCTGTCTGTCTGTCTTCAGCTGTCTGTCTCCAGCTGTCTGTCTTCAGCTGTCTGTCTCCGGCTGTCTGTCTTGTCTGTCTTCAGCTGTCTGTCTCCGGCTGTCTGTCTTCAGCTGTCTGTCTCCAGCTGTCTGTCTTCAGCTGTCTGTCTCCAGCTGTCTGTCTCCAGCTGTCTGTCTTCAGCTGTCTGTCTCCAGCTGTCTGTCTTCAGCTGTCTGTCTCTAGCTGTCTGTCTCTGGCTGTCTTTCTCCAGCTGTCTGTCTCCGGCTGTCTGTCTTCGGCTGTCTGTCTGTCTTCAGCTGTCTGTCTCCAGCTGTCTGTCTTCAGCTGTCTGTCTCCGGCTGTCTGTCTTGTCTGTCTTCAGCTGTCTGTCTCCGGCTGTCTGTCTTCAGCTGTCTGTCTCCAGCTGTCTGTCTTCAGCTGTCTGTCTCCAGCTGTCTGTCTCCAGCTGTCTGTCTCCGGCGGTCTGTCTCCAGCTGTCTGTCTTCAGCTGTCTGTCTCCAGCTGTCTGTCTTCAGCTGTCTGTCTCCAGCTGTCTGTCTCCAGCTGTCTGTCTCCGGCTGTCTGTCTCCGGCTGTCTGTCTCCGGCTGTCTGTCTTCAGCTGTCTGTCTTCAGCTGTCTGTCTCCGGCTGTCTGTCTTGTCTGTCTTCAGCTGTCTGTCTCCGGCTGTCTGTCTTCAGCTGTCTGTCTCCAGCTGTCTGTCTTCAGCTGTCTGTCTTTGGCTGTCTGTCTTCGGCTGTCTGTCTCCAGCTGTCTGTCTTCAGCTGTCTGTCTGTCTTCAGCTGTCTGTCTCCAGCTGTCTGTCTTCAGCTGTCTGTCTTGAGCTGTCTGTCTTCAGCTGTCTGTCTCCGGCTGTCTGTCTCCGGCTGTCTGTCTCCAGCTGTCTGTCTTCGGCTGTCTGTCTTCGGCTGTCTGTCTTCTGCTGTCTGTCTTCAGCTGTCTGTCTTTGGCTGTCTGTCTTCGGCTGTCTGTCTCCAGCTGTCTGTCTCCCGCTGTCTGTCTCCAGCTGTCTGTCTCCAGCTGTCTGTCTCCTGCTGTCTGTCTCCAGCTGTCTGTCTTTGTCTGTCTGTCTCCGGCTGTCTGTCTCCAGCTGTCTGTCTTCAGCTGTCTGTCTGCAGCTGTCTGTCTCCAGCTGTCTGTCTTGGCTGTCTGTCTCCAGCTGTCTGTCTCCAGCTGTCTGTCTTCAGCTGTCTGTCTCCAGCTGTCTGTCTTCAGCTGTCTGTCTCCAGCTGTCTGTCTTCAGCTGTCTGTCTCCGGCTGTCTGTCTTGTCTGTCTTCAGCTGTCTGTCTCCGGCTGTCTGTCTTCAGCTGTCTGTCTCCAGCTGTCTGTCTTCAGCTGTCTGTCTCCAGCTGTCTGTCTCCAGCTGTCTGTCTCTGGCTGTCTTTCTCCAGCTGTCTGTCTCCAGCTGTCTGTCTTCAGCTGTCTGTCTTTGGCTGTCTGTCTTCGGCTGTCTGTCTCCATCTGTCTGTCTCCTGCTGTCTGTCTTCGGCTGTCTGTCTCCGGCTGTCTGTCTTCGGCTGTCTGTCTCCGGCTGTCTGTCTTCAGCTGTCTGTCTCCAGCTGTCTGTCTCTGCTGTCTGTCTTCAGCTGTCTGTCTTCAGCTGTCTGTCTCCGGCTGTCTGTCTTCAGCTGTCTGTCTCCAGCTGTCTGTCTTCAGCTGTCTGTCTCCAGCTGTCTGTCTCCAGCTGTCTGTCTTCAGCTGTCTGTCTTTGGCTGTCTGTCTTCAGCTGTCTGTCTCCGGCTGTCTGTCTTGTCTGTCTTCAGCTGTCTGTCTCTGGCTGTCTGTCTTCGGCTGTCTGTCTCCAGCTGTCTGTCTGTCTTCAGCTGTCTGTCTCTGGCTGTCTTTCTTCAGCTGTCTGTCTCCAGCTGTCTGTCTTCAGCTGTCTGTCTCCAGCTGTCTGTCTGTCTCCAGCTGTCTGTCTCCCGCTGTCTGTCTCCAGCTGTCTGTCTCCGGCTGTCTTTCTCCAGCTGTCTGTCTCCAGCTGTCTGTCTCTGGCTGTCTGTCTTCGGCTGTCTGTCTTTGGCTGTCTGTCTTCGGCTGTCTGTCTCCGGCTGTCTGTCTTCGGCTGTCTGTCTTCGCTGTCTGTCTCCGGCTGTCTGTCTTCAGCTGTCTGTCTCCGGCTGTCTGTCTTCGGCTGTCTGTCTCCAGCTGTCTGTCTTCAGCTGTCTGTCTTCAGCTGTCTGTCTTTGGCTGTCTGTCTCCAGCTGTCTGTCTTCAGCTGTCTGTCTCCAGCTGTCTGTCTCTGGCTGTCTTTCTCCAGCTGTCTGTCTCCAGCTGTCTGTCTTCAGCGGTCTGTCTCCAGCTCTCTGTCTGTCTTCAGCTGTCTGTCTCCAGCTGTCTGTCTCCAGCTGTCTGTCTTTAGCTGTCTGTCTTTGGCTGTCTGTCTTCAGCTGTCTGTCTTCGGCTGTCTGTCTCCGGCTGTCTGTCTTCAGCTGTCTGTCTCCAGCTGTCTGTCTCCGGCGGTCTGTCTCCAGCTGTCTGTCTCCAGCTGTCTGTCTCCAGCTGTCTGTCTCCAGCTGTCTGTCTTCAGCTGTCTGTCTCCAGCTGTCTGTCTCCAGCTGTCTGTCTTCAGCTGTCTGTCTCCGGCTGTCTGTCTTGTCTGTCTTCAGCTGTCTGTCTCCGGCTGTCTGTCTCCAGCTGTCTGTCTCCAGCTGTCTGTCTTCAGCGGTCTGTCTCCAGCTCTCTGTCTGTCTTCAGCTGTCTGTCTCCAGCTGTCTGTCTTCAGCTGTCTGTCTCCAGCTGTCTGTCTCCAGCTGTCTTTCTCCAGCTGTCTGTCTCCAGCTGTCTGTCTCCGGCTGTCTGTCTTCAGCTGTCTGTCTTTGGCTATCTGTCTTCGGCTGTCTGTCTTCGGCTGTCTGTCTTCAGCTGTCTGTCTTCGGCTGTCTGTCTTCGGCTGTCTGTCTCCGGCTGTCTGTCTTCGGCTGTCTGTCTCCGGCTGTCTGTCTTCAGCTGTCTGTCTCCAGCTGTCTGTCTCCGGCGGTCTGTCTTCAGCTGTCTGTCTCTAGCTGTCTGTCTCCAGCTGTCTGTCTATCTCTGGTTTTATTCTTAACAACTAAAAAAAGAAAAGATCTTCTTCAGCAGTTTAGTTCCTCGTCCCAAAACGAGCAACATGAAGGCAGCTTGGGATCTCTCAAACATCTCGTGCTGTTGATGCTTGTTGTCTTTTCATTTTGTCAAAAACAGAAGAACATTTTAAAAGTTCATAAAGATTCTGACGTTCTGCTTCGTGAGCACATTAACTGAATTTAAATAAATGTTTGTGTTCAACAGCCCGCCTTCCAGAGAGAACACGCTTCCTCGTCGGACGCCACCAACTCAGCACAAGTACACCTCCATAGACACCTATCAGACCCTGCCAAAAACTCCACGCCACAGCCCCCCTCCTGGTAGACTCGGTGAATATAAATATGCCCAGGACCGCCTGAGCCACTTCCGTCTCATCCCGGATCAGGGAGGTCCAGGTTCCAACACTGTGTGGCAGCTGTACGAATGGCAGCAGCGCCAAAAGTTCCGTCACGGGAGCCCCACAGCACCAATTTACACCCCTGCCCCTGATTACCCATTTGGGCCCCGCCCTCCATCCACTGTTCCTCCCTCCTCCTCTGCTTCTAGATCAGAGGGGGCTCCTCGTTGTGTGTCTGTGCCCCCCTCAGCTGCAGACATCCCTCCGCCGGGCCCACCACCCGGCACCAGCAGGACCCTGTCGCCAACACGGAGACCGCACACACCTGCTGAACGAGTGACGGTGAAGCCCGTCGGTGGCATGTCAGTTCTGGACATCCCCTTCACTGTGTCCCCCCGTAGGAGCAAATCTCAGATGCTGAAGGTAAAACAATATAAAACAGATCTGGAGCAACACGCTGCCACGATGCTCGTCTTTTACATCAGTCTGTGTTTGTGGAATCTTTTACACCTTTAGTAAAAATTATAATTCAATGAAAAACTCAAGAGAAACCAAGTTTCTACGTTTGAAATCAACTTATGAGGAAACACAAGCTACAACAACAAGATGGTTTGTAAAGATTTACCTCCAAAACACCTGCTGCTTGTTGGGTTACCTGAGAGCTGCAGAACCAGCTGGTCTCTGAAGGACACACACTTTTAAAAACTTTTCTTCACACAGCCGATAAGACTGCAGAGGCATGGTAACCTTCATCCTGTAGGCGGTGAATGAGTTAATAAATCTCAGGTTAATTCTAACTCTAACCAGGTGGTTAACCAGGTCTGTTTCATTTACAGGTTCAACCCTGCTGTACGTTTAAACCAGTCTGCACACTGACTCTAACACAGTCATCAAATAACTAATAATTACAGCCAAAAGTGTCCGAATGAAAATCATCTTTAAGTGTACGGCGACAAAATCCTGCATATTAACAAGGTTTAACACCTAATAAAGAAATGATCTGAGTTATTTTTAGATTTTTTTTTTAGTTATGAAAATGTCTCATTTATTTCTGTGGACTGGGCGGGACTTAAAAATCTTTACCAGCCGTTCATTTTGTTTTAACTTGCATGTGTTCCATCTCTATTCTTATACACAGTCTCTGGTTTCAGCCAGTATCAGTACCACTGTGTATCAGAGGATGTTCTTCTTTCTTCATAAATAACTCTAACACCTTTAAAACAAGAAGAAAGTCTTTGTTCTTTAGAAAAATGTTACTAATATGAACTCATTCGTTCAGTGATGTCAGACGTCAGTCATTGTGACAGCGTGTGATGGTTGTAAGTGCTTCAGTAGTTTAAATACAGACCTCTCTAAGCCATCTGGTCTGCACACAATCAGTGAACAGGAAACTGAAATGTCAGCATTCAGCTCCTTTTACTGTGACTAATAAACTTAATCTGCATTTACATTTTATAGAAACAGAATGAATGAAAAAGGATTCAGATTAGCAGATTTTTATTTGGGACAAAAATGTAACTTTGGCTAATGATTAAAAACAATGTGCTGATTTCCTTCCTGTTCTCTCACAGACTCATCCACATGCTCCGAGATTATAAACTGTATCAGTATTATAAAAAGTATAAATAAACATATATATTTAAGGTTGTTATGGTAAGATACATTTGAACTTGTTTATCTGTGTTTTTATGTGTTACAGGCTGCTACTATTGAGAGACGCTCGGTGCCTCCGTCTGGTTACATCACACACACAGTTAGCGCCCCCAGCCTTCATGGTAAAACGGTACGTTTTACAGAAACTTTTAGACAGAACTTTAAAAAACAACATTTCAGGAAACTAGAATAAGTTGTGTGTTCAGGTTCTGCTACAAACGATCTCTCCTGGTGATACTTGCTGATCTAATGTGGTTGATTGATGAAGAAGGTTCTCTTCAGCCTGTCATATAGAGTCTCTGTTTTAACTACAGAGCTGTAGCTGTGTTTGTACTGATTAGCCATCAGTCACATGTTCTGGTGGCATTTAGTGTAGAAGTCTAGTTTAAGAGTGGAGGTATTTGATGGTGTGGTCAGTGTTGAGAACTGAAGGTCATGTGGTGTCTTGAAACAGCCCGAGGAGCTCACGCTACTCCTCATTCAGCTGCGCCGCCATCAGGCCAAGATGGCCTCTGCACGCCAGCAAACGTTAGCCCAACTCCAGAGCTTCAGTGTGTCCAAAGAGTCCTACCACCAAAACCGTCTCCTCACCACCACTAGCACAAGCCCCCTCCTCAGCACCACCCCCTCTCCTGAGACCCACCTCAGGCATGTGGACCTCTCCACTCCACTTGGCCCTTGCAGTACTCAGGTGGGGCTTCAGTGGTACCCTCTTCTGTCAGGAGCTGGTTGAGGTTGCTACTAATATCATGTGGGGACATTAAAATCATACTGTAAACTTTATAAAACTTATTATAGGTGCCGACACTGAAGACTGAGATATTCTCTGACGTTTATAAACTCTGTTCAAAATAAAACAGTTTTTGGTGCATCGTGTAGAAGATGTAGAAAGATTTCATTAAAATATCCTGTTTATATTGTGTTATTGGAGTCAGACTCAGCTCTGTGAAGACATGGGCGGAAAGTCCCGCCCACTCACTATTACAAATACAGGGTGTTTATTAAGTATCAAATAACCATTTGATAGACTAATGAACATAGTACAGCATTTATGTGAATACTTTTATTTGACCTGAAATTCATCCTGAAAAAATAATGAAACTTTAACACACCTGTTACACAGCTGTGGCCAATAACTTTGGTTTTTAAGGCGTGGCGCGTTCGCCATCCTCACATTCCAACAATAACCTGATGTCATTAGTAACAACCTCCACCGAGAAGCTCCGTTACTTTACCTGGCTGCCGAGAACATCCCTCTCTTTACCGTCTGCTCTTCTTGGCTGATCCGTTTCCATGTCCTGCCCATAGCATGTTGTGGATGTTCTTGAAGCCTGCCCCATGCTTTAGCTAACCGGCAGACTTTGTTGATGAGTTGTTTCCAGGTCTGGATGAAGCTTGTTTGTTGTTGCTGTTGTTGATGTGTCAGGCTCTGCTGGTCCTGGATTGTGCTGATCTTTTTAACTGTCTGTTTAACTCGTCTAATGATGAAATAAGTGAATGACTTGTGAAGTGTCTGTGTGAGTTTGTCACAGTGCATGTCTAGATTGAATATGTTATACAGTTAATTGTATTTGATGCTTCAGATTTAGCTTGTTTATTTATTTCCTGTTTACACACATCAGTAATCTGCTCTCTTATGGTTGTCACCTTCCAGGCTGATGACACGTACATGCAGCTGAAGAAGGATTTGGAGTATCTGGATCTAAAGGTGAGAGAAGACGTCTTACTTCTCTCACTCAGAATAACACATCCTGTTTCTTCTCTTTTCTGAACCCGACATTCAACAGTTGAATCAAACTGTAGCACTAACTGCAGATGTTCAGGCTTCTGTGTGGGTTTAAATATTCCCCAATATACTTCAGAATGATCTTCTAACTCTCAACTGCTTTTAGAAGCGTCACACATAAAAGCAGCTGCCGTAATGTGACCGCGGCTCTGTGTCTCTGTGATTTTTGACTCTCAGATCAGAGCTCTAGAGCCGCTGATCCTCGCAGTTCACAGTTTACTACTGCACTGCACTGCTGGGCCTCTCAGGCCTATAATGAACGTAAGCTCTATGTGAATGTGCCTATGTGTGTCCAGTAAATGTTCTGAACTGCAGGGTACAAAGTGTCCTTAGCGTGTCTGTTTCCTGCCTGTGCATGATCATACTGTGATGAGAGTAGGGACTCATAGTCTCTGTGTTTCATTAGAGAGTTCAT
The DNA here is from genome assembly GCA_006937955.1 of Pachypanchax playfairii. Taxonomy (NCBI): domain Eukaryota; kingdom Metazoa; phylum Chordata; class Actinopteri; order Cyprinodontiformes; family Aplocheilidae; genus Pachypanchax; species Pachypanchax playfairii. The sequence goes on along the minus strand of SSNP01000042.1, from coordinate 2,687,036 downwards.
GTTGTAGATTGATCATCCCATCACTTCACAGCTCTGCTTGACCAGCATCATTTATCTAAACCCCATGTGACCTTTAACCTACCTAACTTCACACCCCCTTCCCAACATGTGGAGAGTTGAATACTAGGCATGGGACGGCTCGGCAGTGCATGTGTTGTGGCTGTGGCCCGGTGGTTGAAAAGCCAGCTGCTTCTACCATCATCTCTGAAACACTGCACCTTCTTAATCCAACAAATTAAAGGAACTTTTAAACTAATGACCTTTCCAATTGTAATTTTATTGTATTTTGTTTTGCATCTCGTTATTTTAAATGCAAGTTATTGTAATTGAATCTTGTTAAACGAGCAGGAAAAAGCACCTGTAGAAATGCAGTGTGTTCAAAATAGATGCAACAAGTTATTTATCTTTTTAAAGGGACTGAACATTGTAAATAACGTTGAAAGGTGAGTGATTCTGTGCAGGGCTTCAAAGTCTCCATAGCCACTGTGTTGTTCATGGCAAGAGCTGATTTTGTGTGCAACAAGTCACTCATATTGTCATGTTCTGAAAGGCAACAGAATGATCCAGCTAGTCTGCTCTGCTTTCTAATAGTTTACAGCTGCTCTCTGTGTTCTGTATTTCCTTTGTTTCAGAGCTAATGCGCCACATGCTTTTATACTTATTTAAGATTTGAAATTGTTTTATTTTGAAATTTTCAGGTAGCTGGAAATCAGACATTGAAGGAGCCAGAGAAACCTGTTAAAGTTGCAGAAAGTGATGTGGATGTAAGTATGAAGTGAATAACTTCTAAAGATGTTTCTCGCAAAAATAGTCAGAGTTTTAATTATTCTAATTATTGGTTATTAATTTATAGCATTTTCTTAAACCGTGTAGATTTAGGTTCAAATTATTTTATGCTGCTCAGGAGTGAAGGATTATCTGATGATCAGATTATCTAAATGTTTCATGCACTCTTCCAAATCAGGTGTCGTTTAGCCAGATTGGCTTCATCAGTTCTGACTGAGGCATTTATGTTAGGAATGTTATGGTTGTTGGATTATTAGTCCTGTTAGAGGTGGTTAATCTAATCACCGTGTCATTTAAACTGTTTCCTGTAATGGAAAATGAAATCTGCTCGTTTGGTCACAGGTTACACAACAAATGCCGATGACAATACTTCTGAACCGCCAAAAGCAAAAATGTCCGTTTGTCAGTTCTTTTCTTTACCTGCTCACCTGTTCAGGGTCGCAGGGAGCTGGTGTCTGTCTCCAGCGGTCACTGGGCGAGAGGCGGGGCTACACCTGGACAGGTCGCCTGTCCATCACAGGGTTAAAAGTCTGCATAAGCAGCAGGTTGAGCCTTCACCACTCTGCTGCAGAGAGGCAACCCTCTTATTCAGAAAGAGAACTCCAACACCGAGATGCTCATCTGGGAGCTTGTGATCAAACTCCTCACCTGTCCGACACCTCAGTGCAACCCCAGAGTCCAGGTCCGGCCCCTCTGCATGGTCTCAGAACCTGAGCTGTGTGTAGCGGAAGAGACAGTTTGAGCTGTAATCAGTTTTTTACTCACCGTTTTTTAATAAATAACCACATAATGGAATCGGTTGTGTGTTTTTGTGCTTAAAGACCGTGTAAAGGGAATTCTTCTATTTTCTTCTAACCACATTATAAACATAATAAATGTTCTAAACATGTGAAAAACCTCCCAACAATTAAATACTGAATTGTGGAGCTAGCCTTCAAATTGCATTTCAAGAGTTTTCTGTTTCAGGATTTTATGGGCGGGTCTAAAAGGGCCCTTCAGGATAACCCCGCCCCCTGCTGCTCTCATCATATAAAACCGTACAGTGCGGTAGCTTCAGTGGTTTTCCCGCTCCTTCATCCGAGGGATGACCATCTGAAAAAGCTTTGGGTTGATTTTGTGCAGAGGAGCCACACAGTAGACAGTAACTAAACCAGCATGATAGGTAGGAGCTACTTCTGCTACCTGCTGCCTTCATATGCTAAACAAAGCTCAGAATGGCGTAGCAGCATATTCCGCTCCTTCACTGATCAACAAGTCTGAAGCATTGCGGTTGTGTGGAAATATTTCAACTCCTCAAAAAGCAGCGATGCAAAAGCAGTTTTACATGTGGGTAGAACCTCAAACTTAACGAACCAGCCGGAACTCAGAAACGGAGGAAATGCAGTGATGTGGGGAAGAGAAGGAGGTGCTGCTAGAGGATGAGACAGACAGGTTTCAGCGCCTGCAGCGGACACGCCCCCAGCGTCTCAGAGCAGAGAAAACTGATCCTTTTTTCATTATTTTGTAACCAAATTTCATATGCTTCATATGCAGTGTTTTTAATCATTCAAATTTGGCTGGATAACTAATAACTAATATTCCTGTGCAGTGACAAACTCAGAACACACATTTGTTGTTACTTTACACGGGCTTTAAGGTTAAATTTAACTCGTTTTAGAACCGTGTAATATTTTATTATGTCTTGATATGTGAAATCGTTGAAATGTAAGAAGCACCAATTTCCTTTTCCTGTGACTTTAAATGACTTGTTTTTTTAAACTAACCCAGTCCCATCTGTTTATTTTATTCTGCTCCACACAAGAGCGAGCATGAAATTCTAGTTTGAAGCTCTAAATGTCATGATACACTTGGAGAAATGTAGCCAATACACAATCTGGATCATGAGACAGTGTGAGTTTGTGTTTTAGCTTTAAGGTAACAACAAGATCCAGAAAGTTTTAATGAGTAGATTCCATTAATCTTTCATTTGGATAATCCAAACAATTCCCTGCAGCTTTTCAGAGTCCTGCTGGCTCTTTTTAAAATATTGCTGAGCGTTTGCCTCACACACAGCTGCTAACACTATTTATGCACATATTTTCTGCAATGAGGCTCCAGCGACGGCATCGCCATGGAGACCACATGTGATTAAATATGTAAACTGCTGTGTATTAGATATGTAGACATGCATCACATACATGTTAATCAGCAGATAGTTCCATCATCGCCTTTAGGTTTGATGGTTGATCTGAGTTCAAGTGTCACACAAGCGTTAGGTTGGTTGTTCCTACATTGTTATAGTGTTTCCCACCTTCATGTGTGTACATGTGTGTACTCACACAGTAAAAAGGACACTCACAGGTAACTGTTCACACACAGATGGACATTCCTGCACACAGTCACTGCAGCTGCAGAGACATCGGCAAGGTTTAATTAAGTAAACGGCCACTTAATTACTAAAGGTCACTGCACACACACACACATGCACACACACATGCACACACACAGATTAGCACTTAAGAGGTGTTTTCATGGCTCTCTCTCACTTCCCTCTGCTTTATTTACTCTGTGTCTCCCCTGCAGGTGAAGTTGAGTCGGTTATGTGAGCAGGACAAGATCCTGAAGGATCTGGAGGTGAGAATCAGCTCCCTGAAGGACGACAAGGTAAACACTTTGTCATTTGGAGTATTTCATTTCACTACAGGTGGCTCCAGTTCTGCTGCTGGTGAAACTACGAATGAGTTTAGTGCCAGATAGTCAGATTTGGCATTTACAATCAAGATTACAATATTTCATAAAAAGAAAAGACTTGGTTACAGATGTCCAACATTTTTATTTTTCAATACTGAAATATAATAGACTGTATTTATATGATGGGGAAATGTAAAAGAAAGCCATGTGCACCAGCAGCAGCATACTGCCCTCTGGAGGCCATTTGTAAATGGTTTTAAGGTTCTGAATGTTCTTTATAGTAAAAGTCTCTCCAAATAAAACAGGTCCCTGTTTCTGTCAAACTGTCTTCACTCTCTTTTAGGACAAGTTGGAGAGAGTGCTGGATGTGTCCCACCAGCAGATGGAGCAGTACCAGGAGCAGCCGGCTCACGTGCACAAGATCGCCTACCAGCAAAGGCTGCTGCAGGAAGATCTGGTGACCATCAGGGCCCAAATATCACGAGTCTCCACGGTAACCTTATGTGTTCATGTCACTGTGGTTCTTCACTTTGCATCATCAGTCACAGAAGACTATAAAAAGTCAAAAATATTTAATGTCCTGTTTATGTAAATATGTGTATGTGTTGTACTTCCTGTGTGTGTTGGAGTATAAACGTGTTTCTGACTGAACCTACACTGATCGATGTCCTTCTGTCTTTCTGTGTGTTTGGGTTCTGCAGGAAATGGCAAACGCCTGGGAGGAGTACAACAGACTGGAGACATCAGTGGCGGTACTGAGGACGGCGCTTCAGGCACACATGAACCACAGTGACACCCCTCAGGTGAGACCCGCTACACCCAAAACAATCATTTGAAATGATCTAAATAAACTGAACTGAAATAAACACCAAGAAAACATTATATAATACTTAATATTTTTTAACTTAAATCTATGGTGCGTAACTTTTACATGTCTGTGAATGTCCGTTTCAGCCAAGCCACTATCAGGTGGACGTACGTCATATGGAAGCGCCAGCTTCATTGTTGTAATAACGCAAATTTCCGCTAGGGGGCGACAGAAGTTACGCACTATAGCTTTAACAAAAATATGCCAAGTACTTTATTTGAGTACAATGTCTAAAGAAAGGCTGTGGACGGCTTTCAGAAAACTTTTTCTCATCACAACTTTAAAATGTCGTAAGAAAAAATGTGGATCTTAAATTCAAATTATAATCTTATTATAATCTCAAGACTTTTCAACAGTTCTGCTCATGAAACTGTAACTATATCCGTGGGCTGCAGCTGATCTTAAAGGTGATCTATACATTAAGCTGCCACTGAACTGAACAGCTCAAGACACTTCAGCTGAACACAGCAGATTTTTGGAAGAGATCTTCCCTGATGGGAGTGACGGGCGTTTAATCAACCTCCTGGAGGTGGAAAATGTTTTTAAATGTTTGCTGTAAACATGACAACAGGACCCGGCAACGTTTCTGCAACAATACAAGAGACGGTGTTTGATCCCTCGTCTTTGGGCTGAAGTTCAACACAAGCTGCTCTTTTCCAGAAGGTTCATCTGTTCTGTTGTCATGCTCCTGCAGTCTGGGATTGGGGGGGGGGGTTCAGGAACTTGACAGTCGATTGAAAGATTTTAGGATTTCCAGAAATGCTGCAGTCATCAAGATACATTTCAGCAAAGAAACTGGTTTCTAACCCAACTCACCTTCTCTGAATATCACCAAAAGTTACACAGTCTCCCAACGTAGATTTAAAAACTCTTTGTTCCGTTGGCAATTAGAACCCTCAATACCACCTAGAATAGAACATGTATGTTAATATGATGGAACAAGCGTGTGCAAAAGATAGGATTTACTTCTATATGTACAGGTGCATCCATCCGTCCGTCCGTCCGTCCATCCGTCTGTCGAAGACAGTTAACTTGTAACTACTTTAAAACATGAACAGATGGGATTAAACTTCATCTAACAGGAAGAAACTGAGTGAAAGATAAATTAAGTGAAATGTTCATGTGTTTGTTTTCATGTTTTTCTCCCACAGCAAGAAAAGAGTGAGATGAAGCGTGAGCTGTGGAGGATAGAAGACGTCATGGCTGGACTGAGTACCAGTAAATCCAACTACAAGATAACCATCGACTCCATTCAGAATCCAGGTGGGACACAAACACAACAATGAGACAGATATTCAGGTTGTTTGTTACGTACGACTGCATCTTCCATGTGTAGAGGAGGGTTTAAACTACACACTGAGCTGAGCTGATGAGATCAGTCACCCATTAAAGACTAACTGTGCTGTTATAACATCTAATATAACAGATTGTTGTTTTAAAATGTCTCCACGTCTGTCTCATTTCATTTTAATTCATCATAAACTCTATAAATTTACTTCTAAAGTGACTAAACTGTGAATTTTCTGGATTTACACACGTCATCAGACAGGAAATTAGTGCCTTCGCTGTCAGACCCAGCAGTGCCTTCCCACATATCGGAGGTCCAGCCGCCTCCTCGCAGCTCCATCCCCAGCATCCTGTCCCACACTCTGCCTCCCATCACCATGCCAAAGTGGGTGAGTGTCACATCCCTGATTTATCTTCATGTTCAACCTTCATGAGTGAAGCAGGTGCAGCGGCGGTTCTAACATCCTGCATCCTTTCTAACTCTACTGCTGCATAGGCAGAGGAGAACGCCCCTCCCAGACCACCACTGCCTCGCCTCTACGACTACGAGGAGACACCGCCGGTGGTGCCGCCTCTCCCCAAAGAGGCCTCAGTCATCCGCCACACATCAGTGCGAGGACTCAAACGCCAGTCAGATGGAAGGAGGAGGGACAGGGAGGGCGGGCAGTATGTTGCAAACGGAGATTTTAAGGTACAGAGAGGTTCATTCCATCATGCTATGAGACGGACTGAGGAAAGTTGTTTAATTTAAACAGCAACAAAATAAATAGAGTGATGAAATAATAATTCAATAATAATTCATGTGTAGCAGAAACATTCTGTTAGTTTAGTTTTTATAAATTCAAATAATTTTTGTGAAGGAATTTAGCTTAAAACGACTAATTTGAGTTACTTTTACAACATCTTGTTTAATCTTCGTTCCAGACGGACCTGAGGTCGTACCTGAGTGAACCAGAACTGCCAGGAAGCAGCCACCAGAACACGAGCACTCACCCTGACTACCAGTACTTTCCAAGCAAAGGTACCTGAGCAGTAACTTGTTTAAAGAGGCCCTTAAATTTCTGTTGAATATTTTAGCTCCACAGGTGTTCTTACCTTCATAGTGGGTGAAAACAGGTCAACAACTTCTCTTTCAGTTTTAATCTCTCCAACTACGCAGGTGGTGATAAAACCCGAGTTCTCCCGAGTTCTAACGGCCTGTATCTGTTTCATCACAACTCCTTTGTTCGTTAATATTCATCAGCTCCTGCAGTTGAAACCACACCTAGCATGCTGCTGGCTAAAAGCTGTTAGCATAAGACGTAGCAAACAGGAAGACACAATGTCTGACGTTACCATGTGCAACAGGAAACAGTATACCTTGCTCTCAAAGGCTAGTTTGTTAGCCAATCAGAGTCCAGCAAATTAAAATAATGAATATAAACAAGCTGCTGCTCGAGGCCTGACGGAAGGAGCCGGAACCACCCGAATTTTAATGCAGACAGATTGAAAGGTCTGTTAATCAGTGTTTCCTGATGTTTTTTAGATATAAAATGTTTCATATTACTGGTTAATACTTAAGAAATAATCACAAAGTCCTGAAATGTGTATGAAATGGCCTCTTTAACAGATGTGCCACACATCTGGCTGGAAATCATTTCCTGAAATCTCAAACAAACAATTTTAAAAAAAAAACTTTTATCAAAACTTGTTTTTGCATTATTTATCTTTTCTTTACTGTCCATCAGGCACCGGATCTCTGCTGAACCAGTCCAGCTCCATCTCATCCTATGTGACCCTGAGGAGAGGTCCAGGCAGCGCTGCAGCAAAGGTGAGTGAGACCACTAGAAGAATCAGCTGGTACAGGTGAACAGCTGAGACGTGCAGCACAAGGACGACATGGTTCTGTATCAGTTGTGGGTAAATGGCACAACAGTTTTCTATATTTTTATTGTTACCATATTGGTTTCCATAGCAACACAGCTGAACTTCTCAGATACTTTGCATGTCAGAACTTTGTACATTTTCAACGAGTGTTTTGATATAAAAGAACAAATAAGGATCAACGTACTTTGTTAGTTGGTTTGTTCCAGCTCTAGTTTCACCTCGTTCTTCGTTGTTGCAGTGCTCCATGTTGTACTCTGTCTCCATCTTTGTTCCCCAGGAGAGACCTAAGAGTGCCTTAGAGCGTCTTTCATCCCCCACTGAGACGACGCAGCTCCCGAGCAGCCAGTCCAGAGGTCGGATGACCGCTGACGAGCAGCTGGAGCGAATGAAACGCCACCAGAGGGCGATGGTTCGTGAGCGCAAGAGGAACCTCAGCCAGGGCGAGCGCAACTGCACGGGCCTCTCTTCCTCTTCTGCCACAGCGCCGTGCTCCTCCTCCTGCAGGCCGCCCTCCAGCCCCCCCGATCCCCCAGCCTCCTCCGTACGTTACCCTCCACTCCAGCGTAGCAGCAGCAGACACAGGGAACATCACCACCAGTGCTGCCATGCTACTCATAAACCCCCAGCCACATAAACACCAGAGGAAACTCTAACACACTAGCTGTCACTGCCTCTGTGATGGTAGCTGCTGGCACTAACGAGCTAAATGCAGGAGGGGCTTGAGCTTGATTAACACTGACAGAAGGATGGGAGACAAAATGATCTCAGAGGACTGAACCTGGATAGTTTTAGTCTGGTCAAAGTGGCTCCTTGTTTATCTTATTTTTTTAAAAAGGTTCAGGAGTTAATGATGATTTCTGATCACTGCCCCCCCCCCTTGTGGGACCTCACTGACACGATTCTGAATGTAAAACTAGAAAGCAGAGACGTGTAAGGCATCACTCCGCCTTCACGACTTTAATTTATCAATATAAAGTAGAGAAGAGCCCTTCTATGTACATCTACATACTGTATGTACACGTTCATTTATTACCTGAGTGATATTTTCAGTATACAGTTCTATAGTTCTATTTTGTATAGATTTGGGATATAGAGCATATAGAGGAGAGGAGTGAGATGTTCAGAAAAGGATTATCAGGTTGATAAAATGAGGAAAGAAGCAACTCCATCAGCACAAATCACGACCCTCTGCTTTTTTCTTCGAATGAAATCCAAGTGCCTTGTTTCGCTGTCAATCTGCGTAATGCCTTTGTCCCAAATTCAGCTCCTCAATCGGCATATTTGTCAATCAGTAGTTTATTGTCCTCATGTGTCGCCACTTCAGAGTCACACATGAACGATCCAGCTTGTTTCTCTGTGTAGTTACAGGTTATAGTCAGGGGAATGTAGATGGACTGCTGCTTTAATCCAGAAAGAAATGCTCCGACATTCAAGCTACATCTAACCTACAGCTTTCTGTAGCTCTTACTTCAATGGGGCATGCTAGCAATGCTAACACACGTTGGTGAAAGAGTGTTCTGTTGGAAATGTCAAACACTTTTAACAGTGTCCTTTAATAATCAGGAGACTAACACGGGAGAGTGCTGTGATTTAACGACCATCTTTTGAAATCAGTTTTCCTGTTGAAGCAATACGTTGTTTGTCATGTTCTGCTCTTCTCAGTATCAGCAGAGTAGTTTTTATTTTGTGGTGTGCACCAGGATTAAACATGTTTATGCCGTTTGAACTCGTTTGGATCACAAGGTTAGTTTTACTGCCGATCAACATATTGAAAGGTTAAATAAGAAGCGTGTGCTCAGATCTGGGTACACTGAAGTGGCCTATGCTGTGTTGTTTAATACATCATCAATATACATGATGAGTTGAAGGGATTGAGCTGAAATGCAATAAAGACGTACGTGTGAACAAGGAGCGGACAACTCTGAGTGTTAATATCTGACCCTTCCCCCGTTTCTAATAATCCCTTCTAGTCAGTGACAATGTACCGTCAAGCCAAAACCAATATGTATTTTATATAGTGGAGACAAACAGTAAAACAATAGAACATTGTTTTAGAATCTTCTGATTTTAGACAAATCAATAAATTGAAGTGGAAGATTTGGAGGTTTTGCTCCTACATGGTGCTGCTGTGCGCTCCTTGTTCTCCAATAAGTATTTATCTCCTTCATATTGGTTTTCACAGAACAAAATATCAGATCATGAAGAGAAACAGAAATAGCAATATAAGGTACAGATAAAGTAGTAAACAGATAATTGCCAGCTAATTCTGTGTAACTTAGAAGCAAAGAACAACTCTTCTCACTTTTCTTTTCTATCATGTAGAGATTTGCACTCAATAAAGAGTTTCTTGCTTCTGAACCTCCTCTTGGCTGTTTTCTTCTCAACCTGGTGGGGCGTTTTCTGAATGTTTTGCATGGTTTTCTCTCTCTCTCTCTTTCTGTGTCTGTTCTTTTGTGTGTGATTTATTCTCCTGAGTCCGACGGCATGGGGACGCAGCGTTCCTCAGAGCATGTGAACACGCCGACAGATCAGACTGCAGGGCTGCTGGAGTGGGAAGGATGCATGGCTTTGATGCTCCGTTCATGAGTACCGCTCACCACAGGGACACACAACCTCCAGATGTAGTGTGGGGTGTAATTACAGATAGAAACACAGGCTGATGAGCCTCCTTGGCCACCGTAGTCATGTCAGGGTGCAGATCTTTTCATACACCATATTTCTCCAGTTTAACTTCTTTCAGTATTTTTATTATAAGCTAATTAATCCCAAATAGAGTCGACGCTTTTACAAACCTCATGTTCTCTGTCAGAGAGGGATTCTAACCACCGGTCACAACTCCAGCTGCATTTCTTATTAACCAGAACATCATTACAGTCTTTTCAATAAATGCAGCAGACGGTCTTACACACTGATTTACCTGTACAGTCAACTTCAAATTATTTTCTTTGATACTCTGAAATATTTTGACTTCCACAAATATCTAAATAAATGCACAACAGAGTTATATTTGAGTTTTTTATCTGTCTTTTTGTGAAATGCTATTAAATTAATAATAGATTAATGAACTAATAGTGCTTTTAACTGTGAGAACTCGTCATAGTCAAAAACTTTAAAGGTTTCAGCTTCTGAGATCTACATTTTAACCCGTTTTGGCACTTTTACTTTAGTCTCGTAGATGTTTAAATGAACAGAAATACAGTCTGTATTATGAGCTTAAACAGCACAAAACCACTGAGACATGAGAGCAAGAACAGTAGAACACTTGAAAAGGAAAAAGTCTCATCCCTTTGGTTAGAGGTGTAATATGAGCTCTTGCTGCTCTCCAGGTGTTTGACTGGCAGGAGGAGCGACCAGGTGCAGAAGGTCAGAGTGATGAAGGATTCAGTCCAGTCCAGGAGAGGGGGCGGAGCCACTCAGAAGGATGGGTGACAGCGACAGCCAGATGGGTGCAAGAGGTGGACATGGAACCTCTGGACTATGACTTGGACATCAGTCGAGAGGTAGAGACATATTACTGGAGGACAAGTCCCAGAAATAGAGACATGTACAGGTTCCAGTGTCCTGACAGGCCAGAACCTGATTCTTACTGTTCTCGTCTCAGTCTTTATAATCTATTTCAGATTTTTGTAAAAAGAAGAATCAGATTGAAGAAGAACATTTCAACACTGACACTTTGTTTATTTCAACAGCTGTCCAAACCGGAAAAGGTTCTCATTCCAGAACGGTACATAGAGTCTGACCCAGAGGAACCTCTCAGTCCTGAGGAGATGGAGGAACGCTCCCGTCGGGCTGAGCGCATCAAGAACCTTCTAGCCAAGTCCAGGTACAGAGTTTCACCTCTGCTACCGACTTCCTAAGATGTTTCACACCTAACCTCACAAAACTCTTCAACAAAGTTTGTTTAGTTTTTCTAGTTTGTTCTATGCTGTTCCACGTTCTTCCACCAAAAGCAACAAACACACGTTTTACAAGAAACAGATGAATAACGGACACAAATCAGTAAAAGTGTTCTAATGTTTATAGAAAATATGTTTCTATAGTAGATCATGACGGCTGCTCGGTCCTGTACATGTTCTGTTCATGAAGTTGTTCTTTCAGAGCTGTGTGTGTGTGTGTGTTTCCCCAGTTTTCAGAACATGCAGCAATCAGCACCACTTGATCTCACCGAGCTGGATTCGGTTCTGCAGCAGCAGGAGCGGATCATGAGCGTGTCCCACGCGCTGGCCTCAGAGGCATCACGCAAGAGCAAACTGGTTGCCGGTGAGTTCAGGGACTTTAATAACTTTATCACAACACATGCTTTTATTGTGAAAGAAACTATTCTCACAATCTGTCTTCACACGTCGACAAGAGCAAAAACACAGAAGTAAACAACAAAACTCAGACTGATGTTTCTTCTTCTTCAGTTCAGTTTCCCAAAGTTACAATAAATAAAGTCAAACTTTAATGATTTCCATGTGACTGTATGACAGAGGTGGAAGTCTGATGTGTGTGATTATATTATTGTCCCTGATGTGTGTGTAGGGACTGAGTGCCTGGAGGGTTGGTGAGCATGTCTGCTCCAGGTACACCTACCACCACTGTCCTCCTGGTTGGGAGGAGTTACTCTGTTTATTTGGGTTTTACCAGTTTGTGTGTGTTGCCTTGGTTTGAAAGTAACGTGCACAGATGGCTGACAAAAAATTCATTTTAACAGTGACATACCCCAAATTTTCCTGCCATCTGTAATTACCTCTGGTCCCAAAACATCTGTGCACGTTCCTGTTTTTTATTGTCCTTTTTAATTTTGGGTGGGTGGGTGGGTGGGTATGTGGATGCCAGTCAACCTAAGGATGTTTTACAAAGACTTTTATCTTTTACTGTATGTTCCTACTAAAGACCACTGAGACCACATGTATTCTGGGTCCAGGTCTATTTACTGTCAGATACTTTTTCTCTTTAAATTCAGATTTATGATATACTGCCCCCTAGTGGCTGAAATTAACTCCCCACAAGCCAGGATATTAGATTCCTCTATGGAAAAAGATTACTGTCAAAAATACGTGGATTATTCATCGAAAGTTTGCGCCTGAACTGTTTCTATAGAATTAACATGTAGACTTCCTGTTCTCTGTGAGATACGAGAATTCACAAATTTCTAATTTACAGTTTCTTCTTTATGAAAACAACAAACAGCGCGAGGCTGAATATGAATCTGTTCTTTCAGAATACAGATTGTAAACTGGATTATTAATGGAGCTCAGACACATCGATTCAAGTTATTATTTAATAGCAAACAAACAAACAATGGAACAAAATCAGCTGATGATTAACAGTGTGTATATCATTATTAAAAACGGTTTGTTTACTTCTACAACACTTTTAATTATTAATCTGTTTGGTCGTCCTGATGTTATTAAGTTGAAAAGACTCATATCAACTACTAGAAACAGTTCAAGCAAAATTACAATTTGCAAATTCTGCAGATTGTAGATGAATAATACACACGTGTTTTTAGCGGTAATCTCATCTGATACTTTTCTTTCTGCTGCGTTTTTCTGATTAATATTAAATTTTCTGTGAATCTGTTGCAAATTGTCTTTGATTAAAACTAATCTGGCAGAAACTTGAATGAATCATTTAGACGGAAGCTGCTGTGAGTCTTTGTGAAAAGTCTGATGTTTTGGGGGAATTTTTCAATGATTCTTCAGGTGTTTCGGTGAAGTCTGTGTGTTTCTTGTGTCAAATAAAACAAACAAAAAAGCTTTGAAATGTATACAACTCAACATTGTGTTGGACCTCAAACTATTAGAGCAAAAAAAAAAAAGCTTTTGTTTGTTTTACTCAATTTAAAATGCACGACATTAAAAAATATAATAATAATGGCGCCAAATCTGTTTCACATGTGAGATTAAGAGAAGATAAAGTTTATTGTCCACCAGGGAGGCACACAGTGCACAAGAGCTGCACGACAACCCACAAACAAACAGAAAAACATTAGAACAACACAACAAGGGAAAAAAGTTTTTTATAAGTTTCTATTTTTCTGAATAAGAATAAGTTCACATCCTGTTTAACTGACAGACACACAGAGTGTGTTTCTATTCAACATCAGCACCACAGATGAAACTGAAAAGGTGTTTATAACCAGGGGTGCACATAATATTTTTGACCTGGTTCTCAGAAGAGAACCTAGGGTTGTTGCTTGGTCCTCACATTTTTAAATGTGTCTCGCTGTGTCTCTTCCGAGCTCCTCTGCTTTGTTTTTGGTTTCATCAAGCTTCAAATTCAGTCTGTTTACTTTACCTGACTCTATATTTGTTTCAATAAAAATCCTTTAATTGTTGAAAAAATCAAGAGAAACCAGTAAAATATAAAAATACTGGTAAAAAAACCTTCAGAGTTCAGGTTGGATTGTTTACAGGTTTGATTGTTCACTTTAATCTACATTTAACAGTTTGGTGTTGAAATTTATTAGTCAGCTGTTGGAGCTTCTGTCATTTACTGTAACTGTTTTTTGTTTTGAAATGATGAGGATGTTTGTAATGTGATGCAGTCAGATAAAAAGATACACTGGACAGTTATGGGGCATTGACTGCATATCCCATAATGCTTTGCGTGCATTCAAAATGGCGCGGATCACAGACAAATACGCTGATACTGTTGATTAAAACAGGTGGTTTTCTGTATTTTATAGCACAAAAAGGTAGTTCTACACGTCTGTGCCACGATGGTCTATTTGTTTTATTCAGTGAATTTTTTCAGTTTTGACGCGATGCAGAATCCTGCAGTCAGCTGCACTGATCTGACTGACTGAAAATCCATCACACTGGCAAACTGATACACAGAGACAGAGAGAGACGCAGCATCAGCTGATCAGCTGGAACTTCGGCGCTCTGGCTGAGAAACATATCAGTCAAACAAAAGAAGTCAACGGGATTCTTCATTTATTTGACAATGAACCGCCTCTGATTAACCTAAAAATTCACGCAGCTCAGCCAAACCAATGTTAAGTACGCAAACGCGTGTTGCAACTTTTCATCTGGTGCATTTTATATTTTGACAGTGTGTGCGGACCTGCGGGCCACTTATGTGCACCCCTGGTTATATGTATTATTCTGACTGCAGGGAGATTTCCAGACCTGAAAACATTTTTTTCTTCTCCTCAGCCAAAGCTGCCGCAGAGCACTGACCACAGGAACGAGCTACAGAAGGAAGGAAGTACTTGGAAGGATCTCAAATAATTAATTTACTAACAGAAAATCTTTTATATGGAAATAATACTCATTTTGAACAGTTCCTTTGATTTATGGTTTTAAAACAGCACCAGGTTTTCATCACAGTGATAATCAGTTACAGTGTGAGTTGCTTTTGTTTTAATCTTAAATTATTTACTAAAATCAACACGCTCAGATATCAGAGAAACATTTTGAGATGAAACATGTATTTATTAAACACTTTGAATTCAAATGTTTCTGCTTTATATTTTTTCTTAACATTGTCTGTTAATGAACTGCACGATTTGAAATAAAACAGACTAATATTAAGAAGTTAAATTCACTGAAAATAAATCCTAAAAACTTGTTTGTTTTCTGTTTCATTAAAATTTCGTTTAGTTGTCAGCGCTGAGGGAAAGTGATGCATGTTCAAAACAACAGAAGACGTGGAGGAAACACCGTGTTTTACCTGCTGAGCACTACAAAACCATTTCTGTTACTTTATCTGCCAACTTTAAACTCTTTCTTCTTTTACATAGAGATATTTTTTTAATATAAATAGTGTTTTAAAGCTTTTCTACTGTTTACCAGCTTAAAAAGTTTGAATGAGTCTGTGCACACAGAAACAATGTTTCTGTCTTTAGTCCTTTAATCTCCAAACGACTCATTTAAAACTTCATAATAAACAATATTAATAATTAAATCCTTATAAATCTGATGTGTGAGGGATGTTGGTGTCTGTAGAGAAAAGGTCCGACTAGTTTGGGCTCTGAACACAAGCACAAGATGTGCACGTGTCTCCCAGAGGCTTAGACCAGGACAGACCAGAAAAATCTGAGACAGTCCAAAAGGCTCAAGACAAAAGATTAAAAGAAAACCTCAAATCAATAAACTACAGAACACTGGACTGTCTGATGGCAGCAGAATTTAAACAGGTGTGTTTAGTCCTGACTGAGACCAGATCCTACCTGCATGTTTTAGTTTTATGTGGACGGTCACAGCTGAGACACGACCTGCAGCAGTCTGAAGGAGCTGCACGGGTCCAGGAACTCTGGACTCTTCTTCTACTCTCAGGTTGACAACGAGCTGCGTTTTCTGTTTGATTTTTAAAATCAACCTGCGACAGACTGAGATGAAAGTTCTGTTTGAACAACTTGTGATGTGAACGGAGAACGTCATTGGTTGAGACACTCGGTCACCGTGGTGATGGTTGAAGATGTCTGAAGATCATGATGTCGGATCACTTCCAGGCTCATGCAGAAACTAACTTTCCATCTCACTAGAGGAGGAACGTGATTCTCTGCTTGTGTTTGATTTAACAAAAATAAAGTTTGATTAATTCCAAATAAATCTGAAGAACATCTGAATCACTGAACTACTTGATGGTATTTCAGTTTCACTCAAGCACCTCGACCATCCGGCAAAAATATTATAGCTGAATAACTTGTTTCTCCTTATGATCCTCAGATTAATATACACTCACCGGCCACTTTATTAGGTACACCTGTCCAACTGCTCGTTAACACTTAATTTCTAATCAGCCAATCACATGGCGGCAACTCAGTGCATTTAGGCATGTACACATGGTCAAGACAATCTCCTGCAGTTCAAACCAGCATCAGTATGGGGAAGAAAGGTGATTTGAGTGACTTTGAACGTGGCATGGTTGTTGGTGCCAGAATGGCTGGTCTGAGTATTTCAGAAACTGCTGATCTACTGGGATTTTCACGCACAACCATCTCTAGGGTTTACAGAGAATGGTCCGAAAAAGAAAAAATATCCAGTGAGCGGCAGTTCCCTGGGGGCGGAAATGCCTTGTTGATGCCAGAGGTCAGAGGAGAATGACCAGACTGGTTCGAGCTGATAGAAAGGCAACAGTGACTCAAATAACCACTCGTTACAACCAAGGTAGGCAGAAGAGCATCTCTGAACGCACAGTACGTCCAACTTTGAGGCAGATGGGCTACAGCAGCAGAAGACCACGCCGGGTGCCACTCCTTTCAGCTAAGAACAGGAAACTGAGGCTACAATTTGCACAAGCTCATCGAAATTGGACAATCGAAGATTGGAAAAACGTTGCCTGGTCTGATGAGTCTCGATTTCTGCTGCGACATTCGGATGGTAGGGTCAGAATTTGGCGTCAACAACATGAAAGCATGGATCCATCCTGCCTTGTATCAACGGTTCAGGCTGGTGGTGGTGGTGTAATGGTGTGGGGAATATTTTCTTGGCACTCTTTGGGCCCCTTGGTACCAATTGAGCATCGTTACAACGCCACAGCCTACCTGAGTATTGTTGCTGACCATGTCCATCCCTTTATGACCACAATGTACGATGTGCAGCCGACAAATCTGCGCCAACTGTGTGATGCCATCATGTCAATATGGACCAAACTCTCTGAGGAATGCTTCCAGCACCTTGTTGAATCTATGCCACGAAGAATTGAGGCAGTTCTGAAGGCAAAAGGGGGTCCAACCCGTTACTAGCATGGTGTACCTAATAAAGTGGCCGGTGAGTGTAATCCTTCATTGTAAGTGTCAGTATTCCAAATATGGTTCCTCCCAAAACTTGTAAGAATAAAAGTCCATTTTAGATTTTGAACCTGACTCAAGTTACTTAGTTCTTTTTTTTAAAGAAATTGTGGTTTAAATATGATATTTATATCATCTAGTTTACTTCTTTGGACTGATGAATATTATAAACAGTAAAAACCACATGAAATCACCATGTTCTACATAAATCAAGTTTAATGGCATCTCGTCCCGTTTCAATCCAATTCATCACAGACAGACTGTTAAAATGTTCAACCCAAATGAAAAGTGGTACATTCGCCATTTTAAAGACCACACAATAAAAAAAGACTTTATTTTTCGCCAGCTCCATCACAGCGAGCTCTGGACCGTCTTTACACAGTAAAACTGGCTACAGTGGGACAAAAAGCAGCGCGCTGTCCAAATCGGAGGATACAAAAGCTAATCTCTAATCTAACAACTCGCCCTACGAGGATTTTACAGAATCCCTTTTGTAATTATGTTTCGGTTCCTCGTCGTTACTGTCTGAGTCGTCCCCGGTCTCCTCGGAGGATTCCTTTGGACTGTGATCCTGGTGTTCGTCCTGAGCTTCTGTGGGGGACTCTTGACTTGTGGACTTGTGTGTCTCAGAAACGTCTGTCTGACCGTCCCCAGCTGGGACAGGTGTCGGTTCTGGCTGCGGGTCGGGCTGCAACGAGCAGAAAGATCATTTTCTTCATTAATAACCAGTTCAATTTAAACAGACTTGATTTAGTGATTTTATTCTTGTTTCTGCTTCTTATACCAGTCTATCAGCAGCAATCACATTTAATAATAATGCAGCTCTTATTAAAATACATCAGATTAATAATAATTATGATACATTGAATTTGCAGGCACCTTTCAAGGCACTCGAGCTAACCCTTGCAATGAAAGACAAGGTAATAAAAGATAAAAGCACGACAGGATGACACAATACAGTGACGTTAAACGCAACATGCAGTGTGTTGATGTGTGGATCGATACCTCAGGTTCCAGCTTTTATGTTTCGGAATCGATCATCTTATTAAAATATCGATATTTTAGTCATTTTGAGTCCATATGTAGTTTGTCATTAACTGGAAAACTGTGTAAATCCTGTTCAGTAGGTCGGAACTACTTCTTCCATCTAGCAAAGTGCGTGGCGTTACGGTATAAAAGCAGAAGAATGCTGAGCGGCGCTGCTCACCTGTTGCTGCAGTCCGCTGGCTGTCAGCTTAACACGGCCGAACAAACACCGTAGCCTTGCGCTGCAAGATGGATTCTCACGAGATTTGGAGTTTTCCAAATCCGCGAAAATCCATCTTGTACCGCTCCACTGAAAACCGTCTATTTCGGTCAAAAAAACGTTTGAACCAATCATTGTGCTTTGGGGCGGGTGTTCAGGTATGATTGGCAGCAAGTGTCCAGGCAGGTAAAGTAAAACAAACATGGCTGCTGGAGGATGTACATGGAGAAGCAGATATTGAATCTGTTTTAGGACTAGAGACGAATTCTTCATTGAACAATGATCAAAGTTAAAAACTTTGTGTATTTCTTGATGGTAAAGATGTGTTTTGCTTTTCTTAGTGGTAACGATGTGTGTTTTACTATCGAATGGATTTACAAGAGTTTGATTTACTGTGATTGGCTAAAGAGAAATCATCAAAGGCAGACACTTGCTGGCTCCTCCAATCAGATTAAAGTATTATATCAGATGTCCCTCCCTTTTATAGATGGTTTCAAATGGGGAGCGACAGTCATGCCCTTCTACTTCCAGTCCATGGGTCCCCTGGACGAAAAAATAATGAATGGAAGTCAATGAAGTGATAAAAGTTATTTTATATTTTGTGTGAAGACACGTAGTAGACTACAACCACTTGTCTCACCATAGCGCTCAGAAGGAGAAGAAGAATCAGAATAGGAACAATGGCGGTGAGTTTAGCGAGCTGCACCTCCTTCTATCAGGACGAAGGAAGGAGCATTAAACGACTAGTTTTGTGGTGACATCCAGGTACAAAACACACCGACATTGTCACGTAAAAACGAGGGAAAAGGCAGCGGTGAGACTCGTGATGTCATATGTGCGACTTTCTAGTTGTAGTCATTTTAATTACGAAATTTTAAAAATAAATAAATCCAAATCCACTTGACAGACCCGGTCAAAACGTACATCATTATTTATCATTTAAATTGCGGTACAACATATGTGTGATTCAGGGTGTAAGACAGAGCGGACCAGAAAAGAACTTTTATCGCTTCATTGACTTCCATTCATTATTTTTTCGTTCAGGGGACCCATGGGCCGACCGGAAGGGGAGGAGACTGTGGCTCCCCATGGAGCGGTTCCAAATGTATGTGTGTCCCCAAATTGAGAAGAGGCGGGGCTACATATAGATCTGGCAGAGCCAGGTTACCGACACCGTCGTGTGTGGACCAACTTTAGTGTCCCAAACAGCACTGATGCAGTACGCAATGCATATGAAGACTGTTAGTTGTTTATCTGTAGCATGTTATAGTCATGTGCTTTTACACCAGCAGGATCTGTGGAGGAAGTTTACTGTGTGTACTATCAAACTAAAAGCACTAACTTCCAGTCAAGCGTTACAGATGGTGTGTGAAATATTAACTTTCCTTGAACCAACACGTGGAAACACTATAAACATTGTGAAATATTTAAAAATAAATCATAAGACAGAATATGAAGATGTCATGATCAGAGAGAGGAGAGGAAGGATCAGGTGCTGCGAGGGGGAAACAGACATCAATGTGGAGTTATTGAAACTATTTGCACTGTTGCTAAATTGGGGAAAGTGATTTATAACGGTATTAGTCAAATGAAGACAGCCACCTTAATTACACTCATTTTAAAATGTCATTTTACAAACAGAACATTTTTGAGGAAAGTATCAGTATGGGATCAGTATCGCTGATGCTGGTCTGAAATTTATTTGGTATCAGATTGAAAAGAAAATCAGTGGTCTCACACATCACTGTGTGTAGGACCTGAAAGATAAAACGATGACATCACCTGAAACTTTGTCTTTATTTAGAACAGTAAAGAGGTCTGAGTCTGTGATGCTCTGATCTTTCCAAAATCATAAATTCATGTTTGTAAAGCTGCTGTAAGAATCACCTCACCTCACTGAAACCCAGACCACAATGTCTCCGGTCCCGTCCGGACAGCTTTCCATCCATGCCCTGCTGGTACTGCAGCTCCAGGTCTTCGTTCATCTTCCTATCTTCCTGCCCTGCAGACGAGACACCAAGTCACAAGAGGCACAGCGAGCTGCTGCAGATCTATCCGAGAGCGGACAGACCTGCAGCGATGGATGTGGAGCCGAGACGCTGGAGTCGTTCACAGGGGATAAAGATGATGCAGCATGTTAAATCTCTTTTACTGAAACAGAGCTTGTGTTATACAACACCAATCCAAAACAGTTGGGAAGCTGCGTAAAATGTAAATCCAGACAACGTTAATCCCACTAGAACCTAAACAACATCTCAGATGTTCCAGCTCGTTTTGAATTTGATGGCAGCAACAGATTTATAAAAAGTTACAACAGGAGGATGTTTTCCATCATGTAGCATTTCCTCCTCTTTAACATCTGTCTGCAAACATCTGGAGGAGACCAGCTGTTGGAGTTTTAGGAGAGGAATGTTGCTCCATTCTGGTCTGATGCAGGATTCTAGCTGATCAACAGTTCTGGACATTCTGGTTTCATGATGCTGCAGATGTTTTCTGTTGGTGAAACATCTGGACTGCAGGCTGGTCAGTTCAGCACCTGGACTCTTCTCCTGTGTGATGTTGTGATGATGCAGCATGTGGTTTTTAACATATTCTGGTGCTGCGCTCTCTAGTTTTTGGTGTGTTTTTGTTGTTTTGCCTGCGACAGCGGACTCAAAGCTCATCTCCTCCAGCAGGGATGAGCTTCTAAATATTAGACAGATCCACTTGGACACTTTTCCAACCTTTCACCCAGATCTGGACAGTTTCTGGGAACTTCTGGCTGGCGGGGGAGTGACTCTCTGTGAACTGTGGACGAGACGCAGACGGGGCAAGCGAGCTGGAGCTCTGGTGAAGCGGAGACAGCGGGGTTTCGGCACCGTGAACCGGTGATTCACCTCGCCAACGTCCGCTCTCTCCCCAACAAGATGGACGAGCTGCTTCTTCTGAACAGGATTAATAGAGACTTTGCACACTCAGCGGCTCTCTGTTTCACAGAAAACTGGCTCTCCGACGCCATCCTGAACAGCGGAGAACATCTTCCCGGCTTCCAGCTGTTCTAAGCGGACTGCGTCACGGAGTCATCAGGGAAAAGGTGGCGGTATCTGCTTCTACGTGCACAAACCCTGGTGTACTGATGTCACTGTGGAATATAAACACTGCAGCCCGGACCTAGAATCTCTCGTTCTGAACTGTAAACCATTTCATTCCCCGCAGGAATTTTCAGCTTTCATCTTAGTCAGGTTCTACATTGGACCATTGTTACATCACCCTTGTGCTGCGCTCAGACATTCTACTGCTTAATTCACCTTACCCCAGCATACAGCTCAAAGCTGAAAGCTACTAAACCTGTTGTAAAATCAGTGAAAAAGTGCACAGAGGAGAACAAAAGCACACAAAAACTGCTCTGACACCACTGATTGGAATGTTTTTGTAGCCGCAGCCACTAATTTCAATAAACTAGCAGACACCACATCCTACATCTGCTTCTGTGATGACGCATGTGTGGCGACCAGGTCATTCCGTTCCCACAGCAACAATAAACCTTGGTTTACTCCAAAACTCAGAACTCTTCGTTGACAAAAGGAGGACGCATACAGGAGTGGGGACAGAGTCCTGTACAGGTAGGCCAGGAATGAGCTTTCAAGGGGGATCAGAGTGGCTAAAAGGCTTTACTCCGACAAGCTGAGGAACTAGTTTACAGCCACCGACCCATCAACAGTGTGAAGAGGCCTGCAGGAGATGACCAACTACTTTTACTTTTCAGCATCAATGGAGTCTTTCCAGATGTCTACCCCCCCCCCCACACACCCTTAAATGATGATCTTCATAGATTTATCAGTTTAATGTTCCTGAATCTTTAGACACATTTTGGTGTTTTTAAATTGTGCCAGTTAGTTTTTGCCTCTGCTCCCAATTTTCGACAGATGTGTTGCTGCCATCAAGCTGAAAAGCAGCTCATGTGTTCTACAGCATCCCAACGGTTTTGGATTTAAGCTGAATGAAGTTGATTAAAGTGGCTCACCAGTGCGAAAGTGGGATGTTGACTTGTGGTCACCAATGACGAGGCGCCCAGTGTGTTCTCTCTAGGAAAAAAGAAATACTCATCTATCTTAGCCATAATATGACTTATAATAACATTAGTAATGGATTCAATGTTTACAATAAACTGTGAGGTAAAGACAAACAAACCTTGCTCGCACCCATCAATCGTAAAAACTTTTGTTTCCTCTCATCACTTCCCAAATCAGCTGATGCCCACTGCGTCGGCTCGTCCTGCCAAGAAAAACACTCTGATTGATTAAATGATTTATTACTTTAATAATAAATATCATCTGCGTGCTACGGACAAAATTAACGTGTTGAACTTTAATCATAACATTTCTCATCTCTGTTGATATTAAATTGTCACCATTATGTAACAAAAAAAAGTTTTCGTTTGTTTAACTACAGCACTTTTCCTTTTTGGAGTTAGTTGTTTTATTTCTTTTCAGTTTATTTTCGGTTCATAAGAAAAAAATCGAGCAGACAAAAGATCTGGTCTCCCAACAAAATTAACAAATAAGACAAAAATTATCCCCACGTTTGTGTCTTAAATTACTATTTTATTTCAAAGAGCCTCGCGTTTGGTCCAATTTAATCCAGAGATCTTAAAATCGGGGTGGAAATGTCTTGTAACTTGTTTCAGCGTGTTCAGATTCATGACAATGCTCATGGATCTGATCACTCAGCTAACGAGAGGCTAACATGTTTAACTATTTACTGACCTTCAGCAGTATTAAGAGCACTTTTTATACTTTAACTCACTTGTGTGGGAGAAGCTGGTCGTTTGGTGCCGTGCTTGTCTTCTGGTGAGCTCATTGTAAACAACAGATTTAGCAAAATGTGCAGAGGAATTGGAGAACATGCAGCATACGCTAGCTGGATTTGACAACAATCCCGACCTCCCCTCCGACACGTCTTCTTCTACGGTCGTTTCACAACAGGGCTCTGGACTGCCACCTTCTGGAGGAATGTGTTATTGAAGGCACCGTTTAGAGGCAAAATTAACAGATTCTTTAATCTGTCAGGTTTTCTTTTAAAGTTGAGATAGGCAATAGTCTGGAAAAAATATTCATGAGGGTGGTATCAGAGGTCTGACATCCACAGGTGGGGGTAGTGCTTACATTCCAACACAGTGCAGGACATTTATCAGAGAACACAAAGACTGGCCAATTCACTACTGGTGCCCTGTGCTCTTCACAGATGACAGCAGGTTCACACCGAGCACTTGTTACAGACGCCATGGAGAATGCATCAGCTCTTATTACTAAAATATAACCAGAAGAGTGTCTGTGAAGAAGCTAATATAGGTAAAGCATATGAGTTGTTTACACTTAAAAATTAATATAACAACCACTGTTCAATTAAACAACATTGCCACAAAAATAGGTATTCAAAATGCCCTTGGATGTCCAAGAGTTTACAGAATGCTCCTAATAAAATAATATTCTCTATAGGGAATTCATACCTTGCAAAAAAGAAACAAAAAGAACAAAAGTATAAAGAATATCAAATAAAAAATTAACTAGTATTATTAGGAAATGTAAAATAGATTATTATAGTAAGATATTGGATGATAATAACATTAAAGGAACATGGAATATATTAAATAGCACTAAAAAAACAACTAAAGTTAAATATATACCTCATTGAACAATATGACTGCCATAAATAAGAATGAGCTGGTCAACAGATTTAATGTTTTTATTGTCAATGTGGGTCCAAATCTGGCAAAGGAAATAAACTACACGCAGGACAGATTAGATGAGGACTGTGGACCTGAAAATCTAATTTAATTCTTTCTGAACATTGTGGAAGAAAGAGAGGTTTTAGATTTTCAGGTCCAGTCTAAGTCTGCATGCTTAAAATTACTTGTGGTGTTCCACAAGGCTCAGTTTAAGGTGCCAAAATATTTATGTATCGATGATTTATTTAGAGCCACAAGTATACTGAGGTGTGTTGTGTTTGAAGATGATACAACATTTTTTTGGGGGTGGGGGGGGGGGGGGTATAAAAGGAAGTTGTAGAAACATAAATTGATCAACTGAAAGATTGGTTTGATAGATAAAAATAAATTATTTGTAAATTTAGCTGAAACTAAATTTATGTTGTTTGGAAGTAAAAAAAATCCTACAAATGTTGAATTGAAAATAAATGATGTATTAATCAATAGAGTGTATAAAAATACATTTCTGGGTGTTATTTTAGGCCAAAAGCTCTGCTTGAAATTAAACACTCGTGTAACAAGATGGGTAAAACCATCAAAATCTGGGGGAAAAACAAGATATATCTTGAACAATAATTCAAATTAAAAAATTAAAAAATACTTTATTCATCCCCAGAGGGGAATTATATAAAAAAAACACTGCATACTCTTTACTGCACACTTTTATTGTCATATTTGAAGTTCTGCATTGACATCTGGGGTAATACATATTGAAGTTCTCTACAAAAATATGCACAATGCAGAAAAGAGCAATAAGGATAGCACACAAGGTCTAGTATCAGGAACACACAAGTCACTTTTTTTTTTTTTTTTCAAATCGAGACTTGGATGTTTGGATCTGGTCAAATTAAAAACTCCACAGATGATGTTTAAAGTTAGAAACGACATGCTTACAACAAAAATTCAATTTAAAAAAAAAAACAGAGAAGAAAGTAGTGTCAGAGCGGGGGTTTGAGTCACGTTGCAGCGGGTTGAAAATGTTGGCAGCATGTAAGATGGTCCTTCAGGTGCTATAAACAGCTGGTCGGAAACAAGGCATGGCGGAAATTGGGAGAGATTCAGGAGAAAGTTGGCTTCGGGAGATTTTCGGGAGAGGCACTGAAATTCGGGAGTCTCCCAGGAAAATTGGGAGACTTGACATGTATGGTCTCACATCTCATCTCATAGGTCACCTGTGAGGATTGAACCATAGACAGACCAGTGAAATGAGAGATTTCCCTTTTGGCAAAAAGTTTATGTTTGGATGGGTTTGGTGGTAAATAACTTGACTATGCACAAAGCCATAATCTCAACCCTAAATAATCCCTTGGGATGAACTGGAATTTTGATTGTAAGGCAGAACTTCTCATCTAACATCAGTACATGTTCTCCTAAATGCTCCACAGAATAAATAAACACAGATTTCCATAAGTCAGATATTTATTCAACAAAGTTCATCATCATCATCATCATCATCATCATCATCATCATCATCATCATCATCATCATCATCATCATCATCATCATCATCATCATCATCATCATCATCATCATCATCATCATCAATTTATTTATAAAGCACATTTAAAAACTGCAGTGACGCAGACCAAAGTGCTGTACACAAATAAAAACAACAAATACAGAGATAAAAATAAACATACTATAAAAACAAACATAAAAACACTAAAATAAGGTCAGCAAGGGGTTAGACTGCCTCAACAGAGTTAAAAGCCTGAGAATAAAAGTAAGTCTTTAAACGGATGTTAAAAATACTAAGAGATGGGGCGAGTCTGACCGTCAGGGGGAGCTGGTTCCATAAACTAAGGGGCGCAAACTGAGAACGCCCGCTCACCGCGGGCCTTATAGCGGGCTGGACGAACCTGCAGCAGGTGCTGCTCAGAGGACCTCAGGGAACGCCTCGGGACATAGGGACAGAGAAGCTGCACCAAGTAGGGTGGCCCGAGCTCATGCAAAGATTTAAAAGCAAATAAAAGGATCTTAAATTTAATCCGATAGCGGATTGGCAGCCAGTGCAGATTAGCCAGTACAGGGTGATATGTTGTTTCAAAGTAGTCCCAGTTAAAAATTGTGCAGCAGCATTTTGTACTAACTGGAGACGAACTATTGCGGATGAAGGAGCACCATGTAACAGAGAGTTGGCGTAATCAAGGCGTGATGTCACAATGTCACATGGATGACTGAGTGAAGATCTTTTCTCCTCAAAATGGGTTTTAACTTGGTCAGCCTACGGAGGTGGAAAAAACAGGATCTAACAACCTGATTAATCTGGACATCAAATCTGAGGTCAGAGTCAAAGATAACCCCCAGATTTTTGATGTTCGGTTTCAGTAGAGCCGACAAGCAGGAGGGCAGAGTCGGGACTACAGCAGCAGGAGAACAAGGGAAAAACAGTATAGCTTCCAATTTAGACTCGTTTAAGTGGAGAAAATTATCAGAGAGCCAAGTCTTAATCTCATCCATACAATCAGAAAGGGGTTGCACTGGATCAGTTGATTTTAGGGCCACATATAACTGACAGTCATCGGCATAAAGGTGGTAATTCACCTGAAGTTTCTTTAAAATGCCTGCCAGTGGTAAAAGATACAAGTTAAAAAGAAGTGGACCCAAAATAGAACCTTGGGGAACTCCACAGGTAAGAGGTGACACAGCAGAGGCACAATTTCCTAATGCAACATTAAAACTTCTGGCCTGAAAGTACGAGCGAAAGTTCTTTGTGGTTATGAGTCTGTTCTGCTCGTTGTGTTTGTGATTTCCTTGTTGTCTGTTCCTCAGTGATCTGTTTAATTTACCACACCTGTTCACAGTTCTGTTTATTGCCCATTGCTCTTACTCTCCAGGTGTTTTAACCTTTGAGTCCCCTTTTCCTGCCTGCATTTGGATCCTTTTTCATCTGACATCACAACAAATTCTTGATGCATATATGAGTTAGTCATATGAGTTGGTGTATTTAGGCCATTAGAATTCCACTGAAGTCAGAATGAGATGTTTTTACAAGGTGGCAGAACACTTCTCATGAGTTTGCATCCTGTCATATCCTGTTTCATATGTCATATGTCATATGTCACACAAGAGACATCAACAAGGTGCTCCGTTGTATTAAATCTGGGATTGAGAGCATCAGTTTGGACAATTCTGTGTTGGACTGAATAATCACATCTCCTTTAAAAGCTCTATAAAGGGTTTTAAATCTTTTAATCCTTCTGCTTACCTGTTTGTAATTTGCTGGCATTTTAAATCACCACATACAGTTGGTTGTGTACATCACCACAATGGATTTGAAGTGAAACAAACATTTTGTGTGATAACTGCAGACTGTCAGCTTTAATTTGAGGGTATTTACATCCAAATCAGGTGACCGGTGTAGAAATTACAGCAGTTTGTATAATTTGTGGATGTACTCAACCAAAAATGCTTAAATTGTGTCAATGTCCATATTTATGGTCCTGACTGTGTATTAGGACCATAGTTCAGTGTAAAATACCAGTGAACTTGTTTTACAGTAACTTTCATACAGTCTGAGCAGAAAAGTTTTAAGCTTATTCTTAAGGTGTCTGCTTCATGGATTAAAAGTGGAAGCTGGTTCCACAGGAGAGGAGTTTGATAACCAAAGTCAGCCCAGTTGTATGTTATGACTGAGAAGTTTATTCTGTCATACGTGTGTGAATGTCATTGATGCATAATAACTACAAACATTTGCTGAGCAGTTCAGTATTCTGAATCCAGCCATCCTCAGATTTAAATACAGGAAATCTCTTCAGTAAACTCAGTAAACACAGGACTGATCAAGTACGACATTTCTCTAATCTTAAAGGTTTTTTTTTCATTTAATTTAATTTCCCCAGAAATTTTGGTAAGTAAAACCTGCTTTCATTGTCAGTCAGTGAATGCAGGCTGAAAGATAAAAAAATCAGACAGCTGTCACATCATGTGGTTGTAAATGATTGATATGAATCAGGTTAGTGTGCTTTCTTTACTGAGAACTTTAGTTTTATGAAGATGAGTGAAAATAAATGAACTTTATTGCTTTAGTTGTTCATTTTTTCACGATTGTGTTTGATAAAATAAACTTGGAATGGCATATTTGCCTTTTTGTTTTTGTTACTGACAAAAGATTTATTTTGCAGATTTATTTTCAAAGGTGGTCACACATCTGTGCACATCAGCTGCTGTGGACCTACCAACAGGTGGCGTGAGAGGAGACGTATTGAGAGAAGGAGCATCAACGCTCTCACCTCCGACGAGACGCAGAAACTCACCACAAATCAGTCGCGTGCAGTGGACTTGAAGCTTTTGTTCTTCAACCTTTCCAGCAGGTTTTTGTCTTCTGGTCACATGAATCCGTTTTCAATATGTTTCTACTTTTCAGCAAGTTGAAGAAAAACGTCTGTCACCCGGTTACTGATGAGAAAGTAAATATTTTAACATAAGGGTAATTATCGGTCTTTTAGGAATTAATGTCAACTTTTTATTGTAAACTTTTATTAAAATGTGAAAAGAAGAAAAGAAACAGAAAACCACAATTAGGCGCTTTTTTCTTGTAACAGTGGATTTAAATGATTTTATTGGCCCAATGAGGAACATTTCTCGGCATCATTAACTTGATCATTTTCCTTCCTTTGGGATAATTTCTCACATTGTTTATGAGCAACAAAATATTCTACAGTTTTATAAACTACTGATTAAATACCAGGTGTCAGAAACACACTCGCACACGCACGACCACGGACTAAACTAATCCACAAAGTGAACACGTGGAAACAAACTTACAACGCAAAGTAAACTAAAGCACGTGTTGGGAAACTAAATTCACTTTTTGTAGCTTTTATGTTTGTGAACAATCGTCTTAAGGAAAGTGACAGAGACAAGCAGAAAGATAAAGAGTGGAGTGAGAGAGGGTGTGAGAGAAGAAGGGAGGGAGAGGACGGAGGAGAGGAGGGGTTATCCTGTCGCTGCCTCTTTGCCCTGCACTCTCACTGAAGCCTCCACACAGTGCCGGACGGGAAATAACCCCAAAATACTTTTCGAAGATCCTCCGACTGGCGGCTCCTTTTGGCTCGGTGCCACTTCTGACAACGACGCCGAAGTGTTTGATTCAGACTTTCAGATCCCCGGCGGCGCGCAACCGGAGGAGTTACCAAAGTCCCCGACACGCTCCAACGATGGTGACTTTACGCACGGGATTTGAAGTCTGTGTGAACTGACTCCTGGTTCTCATCCACACACTGACTATCTTCCGGTTTGAACGAGGGGCCGCAGCGACTGTGGAAGGAGTGAATGAGGTAAGAGACGTCCTGTTGCACCGCTGGGGCAGCTGCAGCCGGTACCGGCGTGTCTGTGGACTGTTTGTTTTGAAAAGTCGGTGCGCACTTCGCTTATCTCCGCTGCGCAACAAACAGAGATGACAGCTGTAGATTCGGGCTGCATCACAGTATTTAAACCTGCGACTCGGGACAGTGATTAGCCTCTGCCGTCCTTAAGGGACCTGCAGCAAGAACTCACTCAGGTTGTTTTACAAAAGTTTTCTATTTCGACCCTTTCCACAAATGTAAAACCCCATTAAAAATGATGTTTTTTTTAAATAACAACTTGGAACTTGGACTGTGTTGCGGAATTTAATAACATTTCTAAACACATTAATCAATTAATTAATTCCTGTAGAAGCCACACAAGTTGTAGTTGCGTGTATTTGTTGCGTTCACCTGCAAATAATTAAAAATATGAGTTCAGGAATGAGAATCAAATCGCTTTACAAATAGTTGGAATTTTATTCCAGTCTGAGGCTCCAAACAAGCACAACATGCGCGGCTTATTATTTTCTCATTTATTTAATCCAAATTAAAAGTTTGTAAAACAAGGTTTTCAAACATGGAAGGGACAATTATATGGTGCAAAACAAGCAGAAGCATTTTATCCTCCAGTGAATCTCTGTCATTTCCCATTAACTGAAACGCTTGTGGAAGCGCAACACGGCGTGTCAGTTAGTGCGCAATAAAACACTTAGAAGAATTGTTTTTAACATGTTGCACAACAACTTTTAGGTGTGATTATATTTTTAAAATACAGGTATCATTTAAAAAGTATTTGAAAAAAATCAAAAAGGTGTTGAAGTCAGCCCATCCTTCAGATTCACCGCGCGCGCACAGTTTCAGAGGTTTCCCGTCACGCAGCGGTGGCCCTCTGAACGCCACGCGCTGGTCCAGGTGCGCGTTCCCGGCTCCGCAGAGCACATCTTAGCCCTGCGGCGAAACTGTAGAGCCTTGAGTTCACACAGACGCGCGCGCGCTCACGCACTCACAAACACAACAGACAGGAGTTACTGCAGAGGACAGAAAAGAGTCTCACCGTCAAGGCCCGAGTTACTTTCCTCTCTGGAGGTCACGGATTGACCCTGGAAGAGTGCGTGAGTTTTTAACAAAGCAGAACACAAATGTTGGTTCTGTTGGTTCGTCTGGGTTCTCTGTCATTAAACGTGTTTTCAGTGTTTTAACAGTGTTTAACTTAAAAAAAAGTGGCACTCGTGCGGCTTTATGCAGCCGTGAGCGCGTGAAAACCAAATGCGGGTGTTTTTGAACTTGAGCCGGACATGTGTGTGCGTGCGTGCGTGAACTGTTTCTGTTTCTAATCCCATGATCGGCCAGCCTTCAGCGGCTCCCGTGAGGAGGCTTGGCTGCCCAGAGTTCACGGTGAGGATGGGACAGGAGGCTACGGGAGGACAAGGCGCACGACAAACGGCGTGGAAACGCGTGATAAGTCCACTTCAGGGTGTTCCCCATATTTAGAGCCACACTACACCTCCGAGATAAGCTTCTGCCCGCCCGCAGATAAGAAGCTTTCAGAGTAACAGAGTGAGAGAGAGAGAGAGAGAGAGAGAGAGAGAGAAGAGGGAGGGAGGGAGGGAGATCACTCATGAAAGACAACAATGAGTTTGAAAACCACTAAACAGGAAACGCAAAGTCTGAGCAGCTGATCAGTGATTTCCAAACTCTTTTAGCGAAGTTTGAATCACTTTTGGAAGTTAAATTAGCACGTGGAACCCTTTTTCCTCCGAATTTTCCCTGAATGCATCAGATGTCCCGCATTCAGAACTCTAACGGCCTGGCTTCACAGAGCCTCCTGTCCGGGCCTGTCTCACACGGGCCTGCGCTCTCATGCACGATTCCAAACAAGTTGTTTAATTGTTTAACACCCCCCGATCCAAGGCACCTAAAGTGCGCCTGCTCTAAGTGAGACTCAGTGTCCGTCTGAAAAACAATCCATGTAAGGGGGGGGGGGGGCAGAGGTGTGCGTGCGTGTGTATGTGCGTGTTGTGGTGGGGGGGCGCTGAAGTTGATCTCCAAAGGCATTTTGTTTTGAGCAGGTGCTGCGACTTGACGTTCCCTCATAAGGTAAAGTAGCATCAGAGTGTCCAAATGGCAGACTTATATATAGGCTGCCAATTCAGCACATTGTCCCGGCCTGCATGGCTGTCTGGGGGAGACCTGCAGCCCCCTCCCTGTCCTCCCACAAACCTCTCTTCTTCATCTGTGGGAAGCAGCGCTGACAACAGGCGGTCAATAAACCTCTAAACTGCATCTGATAAATAATAACAATCAAATCCAGCTGGAAGAAATTCCTCTTCTCTTGGATTTATTTAAAGAAAAAATGCGAATTAGAAGAGGCTGATGATTTATTTGATTTTTTTTAATTTAAATTCCACAGACGTACTTTTCTTTTTTTGAGCCTGTATTTTCACTTTTAGAATTTGTTTAAACATTCTAGAATTGTTTAATTTAAATGGGAATTAGCATTTTTAATTAGACATTTCCAGGTTTATTTGAAGAGTTTTTTTCTTATATCATACTTGCAGCATCTCGTTTATTTCTTAATGAGAATATTCTTAGGGCCATAAGCTGTACTGAAAATGTACATTTCAGAGTAATTTTCTTTTCACTGACTTCAAGGTAAATTGTCCATACTGGTGTTAATGGAAAGCAACTCAGCTTTAAAAAACAAATCTGTGGTTTTCTCTGATACCACATGCTTTTCGAGGCCTTTGTCTGTGATACAGAGAGACTCATCAGCAGCAAAAAGAGAGTTCAAGCAGCTGGAAAAACTAAAATATTAAGGTAGCTGACAGCAGAGAGACAGACAAAGTTATGAGAAGAGAAACGAGTTGTCGCTCCATCCTGATGCGCAGCTGAAATCTGCTTTGAATAGACGTTTGTTGTTTCATTTACTACTCACACTGAGCTGCACATCCATCCTCTGACCACAGTGTTGCACATTAAAGTGTTTCCAGATGTTGTTTTTTGTGAAGATGTCATTCACCTTCATGGCAAAGAGGAAAAAAAAAAACCCAATCCAATCCACCATTTTAAGCTTGTGGCCGATCTGGAGAGTCTTAATTATTTGTTGTCGGACTCTTTGAAAAAGACACCAGCCCCCAAATTGGACATGTGTTGAACAAACACAAATTAAACATTTAGTCCTAAGTATTTCTCCCTGGATCCTAAGTGCACATTAGTCAGCCTATACTTATCTCTGGCCCAACGGCACACCCAAATTGCAGTGTTGCTGCTGAAACAGAAAGGCTGGGGCCCCGGAGAATGAGCCCTTGAAGCATGCTGGCAGATGCCCGTAAGTTTCTCAACCAAAAAGCAATCTTAGGTGTGTTTGTACAGCACAGTGTGTGTGAACTTGTAGATCATTTGTGTGTTTGTGAGTGTGGATAAAGGAATCTGACAAATGTGTGACTAATTGCTCCTGTGTGTGTTTTGATTTAGCTCAGCTTTACATGTGCAGGTGGGCTGCTCATGCAGACTGCAGGTGTGTTCTTGTGCATGTATCGTGCATCCTTGTTAGAGAAGGTAGCTGCATGTTGGACTTCAGTGTGAGTGTGTTACCTGCTGGGTGGATGTCTTGTTCCGTCATCTCACAGTGTAGGAAACAGTTTCCTCTGTTTCTCCCGGGACGGGAACAGGGTGCAGTCTTCATCTCCACTCCTCCCACCCCCCCCCTCCACTCCTCCCACCCCCCTTCACTTGATAGAAACCTTTTCTTTTGGCTACGCATTTTCCAGCAGTTGCTCCCATCCTAATCCAAAGCTCAGACTGAGCACAGTTCTTTAACACACACACACACACACACACACACACACACACACACACACACACAAGTGTGTTTTGCTATCCTTATGGGGACCGTCCATTGACTTCCATTGATTTTAGTAACTAGATTTATACCTAACCCAAACCCTTTTCCTAACCTTAACCATTACTGGTCTATAACTAACCCTAAGACTAACTAAAACTCTATTCACACCATACCTATAAACCTAACCCCTAACCCTAAAAAGGGGAGTCCCCCTCATGGGGACCAGGCTTCGGTCCCCACAAGAACCCTCGGACCCCAGAAAGATAGTAAAAGTCAGGAAACGGGTCCCCAGGAGGTCAGAAATACAAACCCACACACACACACACACACACACACACACACACAAGTGTGTTTTGGTATCCTTATGGGGACCGTCCATTGACTTCCATTGATTTTAGTAACTAGATTTATACCTAACCCAAACCCTTTTCCTAACCTTAACCATTACTGATCTATAACTAACCCTAAGACTAACTAAAACTCTATTCACACCATACCTATAAACCTAACCCCTAACCCTAAAAAGGGGAGTCCCCCTCATGGGGACCAGGCTTCGGTCCCCACAAGAACCCTCGGACCCCAGAAAGATAGTAAAAGTCAGGAAACGGGTCCCCAGGAGGTCAGAAATACAAACCCACACACACACACACACACACACACACACACACTAGTGTGTTTTGGTATCCTTATGGGGACCGTCCATTGACTTCCATTGATTTTAGTAACTAGATTTATACCTAACCCAAACCCTTTTCCTAACCTTAACCATTACTGATCTATAACTAACCCTAAGACTAACTAAAACTCTATTCACACCATACCTATAAACCTAACCCCTAACCCTAAAAAGGGGAGTCCCCCTCATGGGGACCAGGCTTCGGTCCCCACAAGAACCCTCGGACCCCAGAAAGATAGTAAAAGTCAGGAAACGGGTCCCCAGGAGGTCAGAAATACAAACCCACACACACACACACACACACACACACACACACACACACACACACACACACACACACACACACACACACACACACACACACACTGCAGCTCACCGTGTAGATTTTCTTCCTTTCTCATGAGTCACTGTGTTTGTATTTCTTACTAACAGTGATCATGAGATAAATTCCAAAGGTTGAATAAGATTATAACGACATGATCCACCTGAACCTCTTAACATCTGACTGTCACACTGTCCACACAGACCTGGCACTGGGCCATAATAGAGAGAAAATAATAGATGATATTTGTATTTAACATGATCTTTTCATTAGTTTTAACCACATCATGAAATCTGGAATGAAAGTTGTGTGTCATGTTGCTTTTTGTGTTTCCTTTTGTTTGTTTCACGCTCGTTCTTTTGCACATTTTTTTTCAGTGGAAAAATTCCTTCACTGACAGAAACACAGAGCTGTTGGCCTTCTGTGGTGTTCATTTTTTAAAAACACGGGAACTCAATAACTAAAGGAATATTAAAAAAAAAAAAAAAATCCTGGAAGGTGCTGAACGAGGCAGCACAGCACGCTCGTTCCCTCTAATGCTGAGAGATTTTTATGGCCTAAAGACGATGAAATTTTCATTTTAAAGAACGTTAAAGGAAAATCTGGTGGAACAAAAGAACAGGCTTTTATTTTCTACCTGCTCATACGGAACGCTCCAGATTCTGGTTTGATAATTCTGATTTGATAAACGGATTG
>SSNP01000042.1:2599514-2644514 GCA_006937955.1 Pachypanchax playfairii | reverse complement strand
CAGGAGGGAAAAGTGCTGCCTCAGCAGTCTGTTTAGTCTCATTCTCCAGAAGCTCAAACCGTGTCTCCCTGTTAAATATGGGAAACATTTGTAGACTAGTCTGTGATGTCAGTTGTTATTGCTGGAGGCCTGCTGTAGGAAAAAGCTCATTCGCCTTTGTAAATCACCGTCGTGAAAAGGAGCTCATGTCATAAGGACACTATTGTGATTCCTGCAGTGCCTTTTGTGTGCGCGCGTGTGTTTAAGTGTCACTTCTACAAGCCATGTATTGTAGGTTTCATGTGTTTTCTTTACTTTTGTGCAGGTGTGAATGCACAATAGTTTCTGTATCTGTTTGTTCACACAAAGCGAGTTAAGAGGCACCTTTTAGTGCGCTAAACTTACAAATGACAGCTGCTTTTGTAGCTGCCATGAATG
The DNA here is from genome assembly GCA_006937955.1 of Pachypanchax playfairii. Lineage (NCBI taxonomy): Eukaryota > Metazoa > Chordata > Actinopteri > Cyprinodontiformes > Aplocheilidae > Pachypanchax > Pachypanchax playfairii. Next base: position 2,644,097 of record SSNP01000042.1, on the reverse strand, counting down.
ATGACATATTTCTTCTGTTTGCCTTTATTTGGTTTTACATGTTCTTTGTAGTTGTGCAGCTCTGTGACTTATTTGAAGACAAGGGAAGGTGATAACGGTGATGAGAGAGGAAGAGGGTACACTCTCAGAAATAGAGGTACGAGACAAGGACATTTTTGTACCTATAGGTAAATTGTTTAAAAATGTTCCCTTAAAAGTACAATATTGGTCTTTAAAAGGCCAGAAATGTTCCTCTGAGTGTTCAAATTGATATAAAGTACAAATTTGTACAATTTCAACTGCACCTGCAACCCTGGTCAAGGCTGGTTAATCTCTATTTTATTAAGTTTCACCATCATTTTCAATATTATGTTTCAGAATGTTGGTTTTAGACTTCAAAACATGATGTAATTTTACTGTTTTAGTGGAACAACTTCATAAGGTACAAAAATGACGACAAGAATTTGTACCCTTCTTGTCGTTGGGGGTGTACCCTGTAGTCCAGGTCCATTTTTGTACCTTATGAAGTTGTTCCACTAAAACAGTAAAATTATGCCCCGTTTTGAAGTCTTTAACCAACATTCTGAAACATAGTATTAAAAATGATGAAAGAAACTTAATAAAATGGAGATTAAACAGCCTTGACCAGGGTTGCAGGTGCAGTTGAAATGGTACAAATTTGTACTTTATATCAATTTGAACCCTCTAAGGTGCATTTCTGGCCTTTTAAAGACCAATATTGTACTTTTAAGGGAACATTTTAAAATAATTTACCTATAGGTACAAAAATGTCCTTGTCTTGTACCTCTATTTCTGAGAGTGTAGAGAGAGGAACAATCAAACCAATTTAATGCAATCTAAAACCAAATTCACATGAAAATGTCTCATCTGTCTGCGGTGAAAAGAATTCTTTAAACTTATCAAGGCAAAACAAACTTGAAGCTCTAGTTTTTAAAGACTCATAAGTACAGATTAGTGGATCGATATCATTTAGTGGCTCTGGCAGTATGTTGAGCTGATAAAAAAGGGATTCAATGAAAAAGACATGATCCTTTTTGAATATTGGCTACGTGCTCAGTGTCGCTGTACAGTCAAATCTGTCAATCTAAAATCTGGGCAATGATTCTGTTAAACACACGTCTCCACCGTGTCATATTTAACAGTGTATAGTGACATACTGTAAGGGGATTGGACATGGCGGATAAACCCTGTTTGATTTCTATGGAAAACAAATCACAGACTCAGTGATGAGGAGGGATTTAAAATGGAACATTGAGATTTATTGTAGTTTTTTTTTAATTTCAGTTGTCTTTTCTAAATCATTTCTGATGACCTCCTCCTTCATCTCAACATGTCTCCTCGCACGTTCAGCCCTCTTTGTGTTTTACACAGCAGCAGATTTGTGCTCTGTCTCCTAAATCATTTCCCTCTCTCGCAAATTGCTCCCTGCTTGAATATTGGCTTGACAGGCTTTTTTTTTTTGCTCCCCCACTGGACTCATTTACATTTATGCACGCAGCAATTAATTACAGGCTGGAGCTGGCCTTGTAAATTAAAAGAGAGCCGAGGTCGCCCTTATTAATTGCCCCCGACAGTTAAAGCCTTGTTTGGGTCTTGACAAGGTTGACTTTAGGCTGAGACAGTGGAAGCTTACCCGGACTTGGCTGGTCTTCTTACATCTGAATTGAATTTGCTGTATTTGGGTGAAAACGTTCATTTGGACTGTTGTTTTATTTCCCTTCTCATTTTTATTTATTCAGCAGTGTTTTAAAGCCTTTCTGATTTTGGCAGCTGGGGGTCATCGTTCAATCATTCCTTGTGTTTTGTCTCCAACGTAATGCCTCTTTTGTTTTCCATGGGGGGGCTCTTTCATTTAAATACTTGCCTAGGGGTTTTTCTATAGACCAAGGAGTCAAGCAGACAACTTCTCACGGTATTGGCCTTTTCATGCAAAGACGCTCCAACTTTTTCCGGCTCCTTCTCTCACAAGGCCTTCCTTTATTCTCTGTCACGCAGCGATGTGTTTGTGCATACCTCACTGGCTCCACAAAGAAGGGAGAGATGCTATTCACTTTTGCCTTTGACATTCACCCTTTGTTTTTACAATCTTTGGAAGGTGTGCTGTTTGCACAGTAGAACAGGCTTTGTCTTGAAGGAGTTGGACAATGGTGAGCGCCATAAAGTAATCTCTCAAGGGTAGTAAGTAAGCAGAGCGGTGAGGTTCAGATGTATGTGCTAGCACTTGCCCTTGTTGTCCTTCTACCACCCTCCCACCATTTACTTTAATAATATTTCATGTGCATTGAAGCTTACGAGAGAATATATGTTATCACTATAGAATTTGTAAGATTTATCTGTTTTTTAAAAGAAACCCAAAGATGTTACTCTCTTGTTGAAAATCCTCTGCTACAGTTTGCTCAACCACAACATGTCTTTTTTTTTAACTAAGAAATGACAGACAATTCCAGTTATTTATGTTAAGAACTAATACTATCTTTCCTGTTTTAGATCATCACAATTTCCATAGAATTAGACAGTTATTTACAATGAAAATTAGCTTTAGAGCTATGTAACAGTAGCGTTCAGCTTGCAAAGGTTAAAGAGTAACTCACCCCCTCCAGATTACAACCCACACTCCCTGTTGTAAAAAATGCCTCAAAAAGAGGTGTTACCTGAAGGAACAGCACACATGCGAGGGGGGGGGGGTTAGCAGGCGGGGTGGTGGTGGGCTGGGGCTGTGATTGGCCAAAGAGGGAACAGATGAAACTGGAGGAAGTTGGGGACGAGTCGAGCAGCCCTGATCCGTATCGTTTTGAGCTGATCGTTCACCCTGCAGCATAGAATGGAGCTTGTCTCTTATGGTGCGTTCACACCGGCCACTTTGTCAACGTCAAGCAATGCTCATAACGCTCCAAGTTTGACGTTTGAAAGTTGAAGCTCGTAACGCCTGCCAGTCAGAGCGCATAGGCGTTAAAACTCGTAACGCTGGACCGTTAAAAAGAGCGTGTAGGCGGGGCTTCCTTTGTTATCGGATGTTCTGAGCTATGGCGGATCATATAAAGAGAGTGACTTGGCTTTATTTACTCCGTTTGTGGATACACCCCATTCTTCAGATACGTTCTGAGTTTGAGGAGTTAAACCATTTGCTCCAGGAGCTACATATGGATGAGGTTAGCTTCCAGCGCTACTTCCGTCTCTCCCGCGCCCTGTTTGAAGACTTCCTGCTTCATTCAGGTTCGTCACTACGATGAGACGCTCTGATTGGTTGACATGCCGCTTCAAGAGTGTTGTGAGTGTCAAAAGTTCAGCTAGCTGAACTTTCTGCGTTTCGAGCTTTTTAAGCGTTTCAAGCATCAACGCCTGAAATGCTCTAAAAGCTTGAAAAGATGCCGCTCATCACGCTCACAAAGCGACGCAGAGCCGTTGACGTCTGTCTGACGCACTCCACCGTAGACTTTACATATAAACTTGCCGCTTCTGATGTTGACGGTTGGGCCGGTGTGAACGCACCATTAGTGGTTGTTAGCTAGAGCTATAGCTACATTTAGATTAGCTCGAGGACTACCATGTAACTCTGCAAACAGGTGCAGCTGCATGGCTGCTGTACCTTATTGTTTGCAACAGAAAATGTGTGTTTCAGAGAGGTGTCCAAGGTATAAATCAAAGGATCCCAGCAAAAAAATGTTTTCCACACAATCACAAACATTGCACTAAAATAAACTCTGATAAATGACGTAAACACTTGTTATTCAAACTTCACCTTGCTACGGAGGTGTGGTCGAGACCGAGGTCTTTTATACTCCACAGCAGAACGCTGACGTCACGTGTAGAGAAAATAAGGTCTCAGCTAATATCAATGCCTGATTCAAATTCAAGTGCAGTGTAATGTTTTAATCTGAAATACCCAGAAATGTAGGCAGGACTACACTCATTTATACGGTTTATCAACAAAAAAAAAAGTTGATTTAGGGTTTATTGCACTTTAAACAAAACAAACAATTTTGCATGAACTATCCTGTGCAACTAGCCGTTAGCTCGTCAACCTGATCAGAGCTATCAGATCTTTGTTCCTTCAATCTGAGGTTGTACTTAGCTCAATCTCCAACAGGTAGTATATCAGCTGTTCAAAGTCTTTTCACAGAAATCCACTTTAATAGATCTGAATTTTTACTTTAAACCTAAACACTTGCAATGCTACATGCATCGCTTGACCTCCATAAGTGAAATGCTTGTGCTTTGTGCACCCTCTGGCCATTTTAAAAATCATTGCAGTAATCACTTTCTGACTGAAACTCACCAGATTTAATTGGTTTGTGGACTTTAGCAAGTATGTGGGATTTGATTTGATAGATCAGAAGAACAATAAATCTTTTTGGTTTAGATCTGTTCCTGCATTTTAAGCAAGTTGTTTCAATTTATCTTATTTCCAACACGCCCTTGGCATTTATTGTGTAATTCTTTAGAAATGAAATAATTTAGCATTCTGTTTTGCAAAATGTTTCCACATTAGTAAAACAAAACTCAGCATAAACTGTAATGATCAAAGTAAAACAAAACTTGTAGAATTCTCTCTGTAAAGCCCAGTTTCATAGCGTGAAATGTTGTGAATTAAGAACTAAGTGGTAACAGGAAGATAAGTTGCTCCCTGACAAGCCATAGCAACCCACCCACCTGGTATAACATGACCAGCGGTCCTCTGAGAGTCAGCATGCTCAACAAGCTCATCATTTATGGGTCAAACGACCTCATTTTAGTTTAATTGCCCGTTTGATTATTTGGAACCCTGGAAGTGGCAGTACGAAGCCCCATGCGGTGCTGCACTCCTTCATGTTCAGCCTCTGTCTGATAGAGTTCCATTGTTTTTACCCCAGTGTGTCTGAGTCTGCACAAGTGGCATTGACAGCTGCAACAAGATGACATTTGGGACTGTGCATATTTTGCTGTGTCAATGCGTGCATTCATCATGCAGGTGCAAGCACTGCAGTGAATATAATACTGTTTATCTACGGGTCATGCACGATATCGTTCACCTATCCTTTTACAAAGTAAAATGCCACGATGACACATCTCTGCTTTTTTAAAGACAGAGTATCTGGCCTTCACTGTTCCCGCTATAAATTCCAGCAGCAAACGGGTGCCGATGGCTCAGCTGTAGCATAACATGTAGCATTTCACAGTTGCTGGCCCAAAAGGTAGCGGCTTCCAACAGTTGTCAGCGTTGAATGGCTCTATTGCCTGTTTCTCCCATGTCAAGTCTAAAGTAACATTCCTCTGTCTCCAACTCTACCTCGGATGAAATTCATACAGAAGAGTTAAAAAACCTACACAAGCAGGTGTTAAATCTGAACCAGCCTCCTTGAATCAGCTGATTACATTATTGAAAATCTCTACATGTATTCAAGCATGTGTTGAAGCGTTTAAGCTGTTTTTATTTAAACGAGCATATTAATACACTAGGATTCATCCAAATTTGTGGTGTTTGTGTGTGTTAGCATGTTTGTGTGGATGTGTATATGTTTCGGTCTAACCTTCTACTTGTGGGCAGCCAGCTGTCTTTCTGATTACCCAGCATCCTCCAGGTGTTGGACCTGCCATCTGCAGAGGAGCTTCTGGGTGTGTGTGGGTGAAAGAAAAATAAGGAGAGGAAACAGAATAACTGGTTCAGCAGACATCTGGAGCGTGTTCAGACGGGTCAACGAGAGCCGCAGAGTGTGAACAAGAGATGAAAAAAATCGGTCTCAAAGTAATTCTAAAGGGTCGCTGGAGTTTTACATTTTAAATGATCTAAAATAAAACAAGTTGCTACATATTGCACTTGTGTACAGATACATTTCACCAAAAGTATTTTTTTCTGCAGATTATTTCTCATTATTATTAGAGCTTCTTTGTGTATGAGCCTTTGAGTTGCTTTGGTCCTTAATGGTGCCCTGAGAGAAAAAGATGCATCCAAGAGTTGGTTGATTACAGACATGAATAAAAGATCATACATTCTCAATGTTTGCTTTTTTCTTCATTGTTCTCAATTAGCCTCAAATTGTGGAATCAAAGGCGTGTTTGCATTGCTGTTTTTATACAACTTAGAAGTTGTGTTAAAGCTCCATCGGGATGCAACATCTCCCCATAACATCTTGTTGCTTGTGGAGATGGAGGTTCTCTCTCTCTCCTGCTGGAATTAGTGACCTCTCATTCTTCACTATCACCCATCTCTTGATGTGGTGATCCAGTCCTGGTCCAAGTTCATTTGGACTCATTTGGAGCTAATTATTTGTTTTTGGTGACCTCTGTTACGTGTGTGCATGCAAGGCCAGATTCAGGTTTGCCCCAGATTAGATCTGAGTCACCAGCTACGTTTACATGCGCCAAATTTCCCCAATCTGATTAAAATCTTGGTCGATCTGAATTCCCAAATCCCTGTTTACATGGACACTAACTGAAATGATCTGATCATGCCATGAGTACACATGCACCAAGCACTCGATCAGGTTAAATGAGTTGAGCATGCGCACAGCGAGTTGTAAACAAACTCCGTCCTTTCTGCACGTCTTTCCCGCCCCATCATGTGCTCGATCTGACTCACGTTTTCCCCAATATGGACCTTCTGCAGGTGATTACCTTTATGTTTGGGTTTTTACTGGTCGCATTAACCAAGCTAGAGGCTGAATACATATTACTACTGCTCCTCCACCACAGGAGAGGAGAGCAGGATGACAGCACCAGCAGACCACTTCTGTTTACCTCCCGCCATGTTTTCTACTTGGGTCTGCGAAAGCAGAAAGACGTCACGCTGAAGTTGTACGCATGCGCAGTGGGCTTTTTTCACCCCTTCATTCTGAATGGGTGTATACATGCACGTCTATCTGAATGAAGATCGGACAAAACCAGCCCTCTAGATCGGAAGTAAATTTCATTCTGATCAGGCTGAATCGGATCAAAACATTCTGATTGACATGTTTACATGACGTATTTTGTTCTGATTGGGCGTTTATTCTGATTAAATGTGCCCATGTAAACGTAGCTAGTGTGGTCTGTTGAAACCAGGCGAGCTGAAGACCAGAGAGCTGTCCAGCTGATGAGTCTGTTTCTATTGAAATAAACTTTAGAAGAAACTATCAGTCATCACTAACTGCATTAAGACATATTTCTTTTCTTCAAAGCTCAAGACAGAAATCAGGTTGTTTTTGTTTGTTAGGCTGTATGTGGTATGTGAGTGTGTGACGCTGTGAGAGGGGAATGAAAGAAACACACTGAACCTCTGTTTGCTTCGATGTGGACTTCACACAGGACCTCTGTTCTGTGTCCAACACTGGACACAGGGAGCTCTCAGGTGGGCCAGGAGTGGGATCACGACACTTGAAATGTTTTCAAACTTTGTCAAAACTCGTTTTGTTGGTGGGATATAAAAAACGATCAGTGTCCATCAAAATGTTTGTTGATTTGTTTGTCTACTCAATAATCCTTGAACTGTTGTTTTTAAATCAGTCGATAGCAGAGACACCATCTTTATTTCCATATTTAATATATGACAGAAGTATAAATTCTGCTTCTTGTTCTTCTTCTCTCTTTTTCAGGTGACGTTCATGACTTTAGAAACACGTCACAACTGAGAAGAAGAGGGTGTTGGAGCTGAAGTCTCTTAGATCTGTAAGTTTCCCTCATAATATCGATGACAACGGTCTTCCTACCAGGTTCTATAAGCTGCTCTGCTACTGTTTTGATATTTTGGACAACTGCTTCTATTAAAGAGAAAAACAGACGAGCCTTTCCAAAGTTCCTTCTGCATTATTTCTCCAGAAGACATCAGCAGCTCTCGCTGGAGTCTGAACGCCATTTACAGCTGCATTGTATGCAAAGTGCAGCGTGTCTGAAGGGTTTTAGCCTAGTTGAACTGTCTGTGCATGTCCGCTGCCTTTTAACCCTCCATATCAACATACTGAATGCTTTTGATTTGTCTCTTAGTGAATGCAGACCTCCACTCTGTTCGGCCCTGTGCACCCTCAATAGCTGCTTTCACTTGAAGTGAAGAAAGGGGTCTTTTAAAGGCTCTCACAGGCATCACTCCAGGAAACTTTCAGCACTGGGACCTACAGTATGCCTTTTAATGGACTTTCTCTCTGTGAGCAATAAAGATTATATCTGGAATCAAATAGTCCTGTAGGTAACAGTAGCCTAAATTAAGCTCGGCTGCTGATCTCAATGGGTTTGGCGGAAACGGGGAACACTGGAAACGTACAGATGGGAGAGGTTGGAGAAAAGAGTGATCTGACCATCTGGCTAATCCCCCTGTTTAAGGATACTTATTAGGGCACTCTCCGGTGGCCCTTGAGTCGTGTCACTGCTGGGTCAACAAGTGGCCTGTTTGATTCTCGCTGGCGTTTCAGAGGATCCTCCGAGCTTTGTTCAGATTGAGACGCTGAATTCTTCTGGTTGACGGAGAAGCTCACGTTACAGGATCTGAGGGATCAGAGCTTGTGTTAGTGTTGTTGTATCACAGTCTGAAACTGTGGCCCCCTGCTGCCTAGACCACATCGCAACATGTTTCCTGTTAAAATGAACAACTAAACATGACGCGGGTACCTGCTTCTCCTGCCTGGAACCTTCCCAGTCCTTATTCATATAGTGATTAGAACTAACCTGTGTGACACATGCGTCGCTGTCTGATGTTTCACCTGAGAATTTAGTTGTTGTTTTAGGAGTAAGAGTTTTACACATCAAGTCATATTCAAATAACCACGAGGGAAAACAAACCCACACAGCAAAAATTCCAGTGTTAAATTAACACTGATGGTGTTAATTTTAACACTTTAAAAGTGTGTATATGCGTCCACTCTTTTTAGGGTTAATTTTACACTTTCAAAAATGTTAAATATTTTTACACCATCAAGTGTCAGAATTTAACACTGGCTAACACTCTATGGTGTTGCTAAAACTGTACATTAGTGTAAGTGTCACTAAATTTAACACCGAATAGTGCTGTAAAATTTTACACTAGTGCCATTGTTAAAATTATTAACACTACTATTTAACACTCAATAGCAGAAGATTTATAACTAGTCTGAGAACTATTTATAATAATATATAATAGGCAGATGATTAAGTTACCTCAGTCAGGTTTGAGTCACGGTTGCTGAAAGATTTAAAAGAACGACTCATTTCAGTAATGTAAGGTATAAAATATTGAATAAAATGTTGTGCTGCATGACCGGCTTTATTTTAACTCTCACAAAGAGCTTTATGATGCACAAATTTACAATTAAATTGCAGATCAAGCCTCCAAGTGCATTTTGGGTAAAACTCAGACCCGGGCATTGGCTCCGCCCCCCCGCCCGGCTCTGATGAGCAACTCTGTTCAGAGTTCATTTTAAATTCAACACTTGACAGAGTTGCTTAAAGGAACTTAAGGCAGCTTTACAAAATCTGACTTAGTGCTGCCGCGACAGGCGCTGTGGCTAACTGCAGCCACCAGCCAAGCCGGCACGGGAGCGCGCACAGACACTTTACAGACTGTTCGTCTTCACAGCACTGCACCGGGGAGGCTAACATACTTCACGTCAGGTCTCTCCACTCTGTTATTTGATTTGATCTCATCATTTTCATACTGTATCAGGCTCTAAACACGACCTATAATGTTTTCTCACCTGGTCACAAGGAAATGAGCCATGTCAGCATCCGTTTTCACTCCCAAATGCAGCTGAAGTTCCCTCCATGAACCGAACGCATATCCAATATTTATGCGGGTGCCTGCCCGGCTTCGGTCATATTTTTTTTTAGACTCACGAGATGCCGCTGATAAAGTCTTTTTTTTCTTCGTGGTGCCACTTTTTTGGGGGGTGAGAGTGGATGCAGGTCGTTAGCTGGCTGCAGAAACATCCATAAGTATACCTTCAGTGTTTGAATCCAAGTCCACGGCGGCCATGTACTTCCTGTTCAAGAGCTGTCGGCAACGCGCATGCAGCGTCAATTTACGTCACATCACTACAACTGCGCGGGAAATTCGGACGTCGAACTGCAGCGCATTATATAGCACACAGCGTTTCCAAGGCAACAGACATATATGCGGATGGCCTCGTTATTTTGGGTTTTTAATGCTTCATGACCCATTAGCATTGAATAAACTGGAAATGCATGTGTAGTTTTTCACAAATCTTGCCTTAAGTCACTTTAAATGTAACTCCCCAAATTAACACCAACTCCTTTGAGGAATTTACTCCCATGGAGTTAAAACGACTAAAAAAGAGTTAAATTAACTCTGTATTTTAACACTCAACACACTGGAAATTTAACACTTTTGAATTTGCTGTGCAGATGTGTCTCCTCGACTCGTCAGCGTTTAAACAGGAAAGTGAAACAATCCGACTGGCTTCCAATAAGTACAATCTACCTGAATGAGATGACCACACTTTAGCATAAAGAGGGTAACTGGGTTGTTCAATAAGTTACATGTTTAATTCAACATATTAAACCCAGATGGTTGACAGACTGGCAGCTGATTGTTGTTGTCCAGTAGAGTCATAGAGAGCAGCTTCTACATGTTTTCAGCACAGTGTTCTACTTTCCTGCAGTCTAATTAGCAACTCTAATGAACCAATCAGAACGAATATTCTCTCACTTACACAAACACATGAAATCACCTGGACAGTGAAAGCTGTGCTTTAAACTTCGACAGGTGAGGAGAAGTTTCATTCAACAGCTGTTTAGTTTACAATCCTGAGTTTAAAAACTTGGTTATAAAGAAATATAAAACAAATGTCAGTATATTTTTGGTTTATAAAAAAAATCACTGGATATTAAACAAAAGAGTTTCCTTTCCCCTCATTTAAACTGTGTTTTCTGGAGCAAAGCAGAAACAGAAAGAAGAAAAGCATCAGACACTGAAGTGATAAATGACTAAAAGAGCTGCTACAGTTAGCTCTTTGTTTTAAAGTACTACAAGGATGAATTTGTTGCCAAAATGCTTTTGTGTTTTAATTATTTTAAAGGTTACTTCTTCCTCTTTTCTCTATTTCATCACTTCCAGAAACCTAAAATCTTGTTAATACATCTTTTACCACTCAATTACTTAAAAAATCTAATCATGGAGCAGTACGAGTAGATTTTCTTAAGAAAATGGTAAATTTGTTCTGGTGACAGAAACAATTTATGGCGTCTTTGTTTCGGGGGTCTTTGAAAGGAAGCGGACGCCATGTGGCAGAGAGTTTACAAAGCTGTAACTTTCTGAGGTTTGAAAAGCTTTGATCAGTTTGCAGATGTGGCAACATGTGAACATGCTGTTTATCTCCAGAGTGTGGCGAGACAGATCTTAATTTGTGTTTAGTGCTCGATTAGGAAAATAAAATAACTTCTTATCAAACTTCTAAGTGGTGAAATTAACCAGCAGCAGGATGTTTGTTCTGTAGATTGACTGTTTCTTTTCATGAAAGATGCATCATACCCTAAAAAGTCCTAAACACTCTTGTAGTAAATACTTTGTAAAAATATCGAGTGTTTTTACACATTGTGAAGAACAAACACTGATCAGTTGTTGAGATGATTTTTGTAAAGCTAACGAGCTAATGAACCCGCTGATTTTGCCTCTTTGGCTTCCAAAAAAACAAACAATTTCTCTCTTATTTTTTTCTTCTTCGTGTGTGAACTTTACAGAATGTCGAGCTGTTTACTGGTAGTTGTTTACAGTGAGTAGTCATGTTGTCTTCAACCTAATTAATTAATCTAACTGATTACATTTGTCGATGAATTGATCCCTTAAATTGAGCAAACATAATATTTTGAAAGTTTTCTTTTAGGAATTAGGATAAAAACATGAAGTTTGTTTGTGTGCTGTGGTGATGCAGCAGATAGAATGTTTTCTATTATGTATTTAGTGGTTTGTCAGACTGCGTCTGTACCAACTTATTTGTGTTTGTTCTTACATGCGTGCTTGTGTTTTGCTCACTCATGCCTCATCAACATCCCATCTGAGGCCCATCTGGTTTGCTTAAGAGGCTCGTGGAGCTGCAGCGGCCGGGCCTTTAAGGCTGGGCCAAGCCAGCAGTAGTTCTTCTCCACTTACACATAAGTCCACGGTGCGAGGCCCTCTGCTAGTAACAGCGTAGACCGACCCTTGTGGCTACTTCCCAAACCACCCAGGCTCATTCCCACTTTCTCTCCTCTATTGCCCTTGAAATGGGGTCTGCTGTAAATATTACCTCCCCCAGTGTTTTATCCCCTCGTTCATTCTGAAGTCAGCAGAGAGAAGAAAGACGCCGTGGGGCTGAGTCACTTTTTCCCCTTCTTCTTCTCCTCTTTTCTCTTCTCGCCAAAACCACAGGCAGCGGCAGTGGCTTCCTGAAGATGAGCGCTTTTGTCTGTTCTGAGACTGCTGCGGCTTTAGGCAGATCCTCCTCTGGTGAGGTAATGCGCGAGCTCCACAGCCACAATCAGAACAGAAAGGTGTAGGAGGAGCGGAGCTTTGGATCAGATTCATGTTTTAAAATGACAGTTTTATCAGACAGAAGAAACGCAGACTTTTTATTCAGCATTCGCTCAACAGAGAGACAGAAGAAAAGAGATGTGATGTGCAACAAACGGTGTATGGTTGGAAATGAATCCAAGAAACGCACCAACTTTTCAGACGAGGCCTTGATGTTAAAAACAAAACTGGTACCTGTTCACATCCTCTAAGTTAGTGGCTTCAGTTTCCTTTAAACTAACTCAAAACATCTGGTTCACTAACGAGTGAAACAAAACAGGTTTGACTTACAAGCCAGTGTATGATGAATTTGAACAAAATGTATTTTTATCTCTTTGTGTCTTATTTTCCATCTGATGTGTTGCACAGTGCAGAAAGGTTTTTCATGTAAAATCTGTTAAATAATCATATGAATTAAGCTTTTATCTGTTCTGTGTGATGCCACATTTAATGATTTAAAAAAAAACATTCCTCAGTTATCGCAGGCCTTTTAAAAACACACTGGTTTCAGTCTCCAGAACAATAAGAATTTTACTATTTTAATTTTCAATTAAAAAAAAAAAAAAAATCTAAAATCTCAGAAATGTCATAAACTGAAAAAACATAGATGTTGAAAAGTTGCAAATTTGTGAAAAACATTTCTAAGATTAACAACATCGATTTATGAGAATAAAGTTATTTACCAAAATAACATGTATATTTTTAAATGCGTGATAAAATGATCAATAAGTTAATGAATGATTAAAAGTATTAAAAACAGAAAACAGTGAGAAAACGTGCACTGCTGCCTCTGAGCACGTTAACCTGTTCATCTTACAGTTTTCCAGCGATAGAAGAACTTGTGATTCATGCAGAGAAACTAAAACCCTCTCAATCATGAGCCTGACTTGTGTCTAACATTCTCAAACCAGTGTGTTACATAAACTGATTTGTTTATCAGCTGTTTGCATCAGTGATTGTCTCTCTGCTGTTTGTTTACTCCTTCAGTTACTGTTGTTGTTTTCTAAAAGATGAAAAATTCTATAATGTTTTATATGATTTTCTGGGTAAATTCCTGCTTTCACAGCTGACATTAAGAAAAGTTGGACCGAAATCAGACTTATTTCTCTGGGAATACTTTATGAGCTTTTTTCTATTTCTTTCTCTCCCTCATGCGTTTGGTGACAACTGTTATCTACTCAGAGACCTCGAGCCTCCTGTTCGGGAATGCCACCAAACTCGCTGACATTCAGAATAATTGCTTCCTGTTTTAACTGTCATGGTTTGCAGAGGTTAGAGGTCAGGGTTAGTCTCAGCTGTTGCACTCAGGGTTGCAGAGAATGCCACCTGGTCTTCAGATCACAGTGATCCAGCACATTATGGCCTCCAAACAATATACCTCTTCACCTTTGCACATTCTTCAACATGCTGTAGCTGGAAGAGGCCTTTTTTCACCAGCTGTTAAGTTTCCTTCAACACTTCATTTAAAGCTCTAGTTTTTAGAGGAACTATTACGGTGTTGGTCATATATATTGTTGAAATGTTAAATGTAATGAGTAAAACACATGTACTAGCAACTTGATTACAAAGGTTTCTTTTTTTATCTGCACCAGGAGCAGCACACACACACACACACACACACACACACACACACACACACACACACACACACACACACACACACACACACACACACACACACACACACAAGTGTGTTTTGTTATCCTTATGGGGACCGTCCATTGACTTCCATTGATTTTAGTAACTAGATTTATACCTAACCCAAACCCTTTTCCTAACCTTAACCATTACTGATCTATAACTAACCCTAAGACTAACTAAAACTCTATTCACACCATACCTATAAACCTAACCCCTAACCCTAAAAAGGGGAGTCCCCCTCATGGGGACCAGGCTTCGGTCCCCACAAGAACCCTCGGACCCCAGAAAGATAGTAAAAGTCAGGAAACGGGTCCCCAGGAGGTCAGAAATACAAACCCACACACACACACACACACACACACACACACACACACACAAGTGTGTTTTGTTATCCTTATGGGGACCGTCCATTGACTTCCATTGATTTTAGTAACTAGATTTATACCTAACCCAAACCCTTTTCCTAACCTTAACCATTACTGATCTATAACTAACCCTAAGACTAACTAAAACTCTATTCACACCATACCTATAAACCTAACCCCTAACCCTAAAAAGGGGAGTCCCCCTCATGGGGACCAGGCTTCGGTCCCCACAAGAACCCTCGGACCCCAGAAAGATAGTAAAAGTCAGGAAACGGGTCCCCAGGAGGTCAGAAATACAAACCCACACACACACACACACACACACACACACACACACACACACACACACAAGTGTGTTTTGTTATCCTTATGGGGACCGTCCATTGACTTCCATTGATTTTAGTAACTAGATTTATACCTAACCCAAACCCTTTTCCTAACCTTAACCATTACTGATCTATAACTAACCCTAAGACTAACTAAAACTCTATTCACACCATACCTATAAACCTAACCCCTAACCCTAAAAAGGGGAGTCCCCCTCATGGGGACCAGGCTTCGGTCCCCACAAGAACCCTCGGACCCCAGAAAGATAGTAAAAGTCAGGAAACGGGTCCCCAGGAGGTCAGAAATACAAACCCACACACACACACACACACACACACACACACACAGACTGCCGTTCACTTCACTGACAGCTACAACATTACCTTCAGTCACAGCACGTTGTTTAAACTTGTGGATTTTCATGTGTTTTTCTCTTGTGCATCATTAACCCAAACAACAAACAAACAAACAAACAAAAAAATTATTTTACTTTTTGTTTTTGTGTAAAAAATTTAGCATCAAACGTCTCTTCAAGAACTTTTTGATCCGTTCACGCTGAATATTTTGTGAAGCTCAAACACTAACAGTGAGAGTTGGTATTTTTATATGAGTAACAGATTTTAATGGGGCTGCACCATGCATGTTTTATCAGTACTGTTGTCTTACAGACAGGAAGTTGTTGGTTCAACTCCTTCTGCTTGAAATGTGCATGGCAGGTTACTCTGGTTTCCTTCTGCAGACCAAAAACATGCATGTTAGGTTATTTGGTGTCACTAGATAGAGAGTGTGAATGCTTGTTTGTCTCTGTGAGACTCTGTGATGAGCTGGCGACATGTCCAGGGTGGGTTTGTCTCTCTCACCCAGTGGTCATCGGGCAAGAGAGGGAGGGATGACATGAGATTCAGCTTAAGCTGCAATAGTCAGTTAACTTCTATAAAAATAATTATAAAAAATGACAGTTTGAGTCTTATTTAAATGTTTTTGGACAAAAACAAACAAAACAAATCAAAACAACAGCACACCATCTCTACAGGATATTTCACACCTTGTGTCAGCATTCCCTTTGTGAGCACTATTTAACTGACCATGAAAAAAAAAGCTCATCAGAAAACACCAACAACATCCCATCCTCATAATTACAGTATACTCATTACTGTAAAAAATCCTGGATCTCATTTTAAAGCTGCCATCAGCTAGAATTAACTGGCCTTAATGGCTGCTGATTGCGTTCCTGCACTGGCCCACCCCCCCCACCCCACCCCTCCCTCCTCCATTTTTAGTGGTCTGATCATTTAAGTACATGCTAGAATAATTGAGGTCTCTTCCTTGATTAGATTTGCACCAGCTTTTAACAAAGCCTGCTCGAACTTAATCCAATGAGGCCCATTGTGGCAGGAGCAGAGAAATGACATCGCTCCTGGTTAGCTTCAAAATCAGCTGAGCAATTAGAGGCTTCGCTGATAATAAAAGCTGCACACGGTTTCTTATAGCGGACAGCTGAGAGAGGATTTACACAATGGATTCTATTTATTTTTGTGAAACAATCTGAGAATACAAAGTTTTTGAAGAATTTGAGCTTTGAACGCGTTGAGGCAATTTCGTTCATTTTCAAAATAAGAGTATTTAGATTTTATTAAATCAGTTAGACTCAGATGGATGTTGTTACATCCAAAGAGCTGCAGCGCTGCAGGTTCCATGGATCCTGCAGATCTGACCCATATGGACTGAAGCAGGACACTCAACGAGGTGCAGAGGTGTCCTTCAGCGACACCTGCCCATCCATAATCACAGTCAGACTCTAAACCTCCTCCTGACCTGTTCTTCTGTGCCACAGGCTCAATCTTCTAATCTTCTCCTTTGTTCTCTGTCACCCCCAATTAGTCACACACCGGGAGCGAGCCACAGGACAGAGTGTGCAGAAATACGCATGTGCACGTGGTCATTGAAACTATAGGAATTCAGCGCCATTAGCGCCTCTTGGATTAAATTTCAAGTGTTTTAATAACTAGTTTATTTTAAAGTTGCATTTTAAAAGCTAAAGTTTTCCCAAACTTAAAGATTAAATCTTCAGGAATCTTGTTAAATCATGTGCTCGTGGACTAGAATACTGGGGTTTCAACCTGTTTATCAGTTATTTTTCACATAAAAATATTGTGTTTTATCATTTGCGCAAAATTTAGTCACTATTTACTTTGCAGCACAAGATTCCTACGTGAGAAAACTAATTGGCAAATGTAAAAGATTAAAATTTAAACAAGTGGAGCAGAAAAGCACATTTTTATTTTACTTTTTACTTTTCTTTGTAGTTGATTTAAAAAAAATATCCTTTTTAAAATTAAATTAGGCTTTATGCATAAATATCAAACTTTAGGTAAAAGACATTTATTATCATATCATTATTATTGTCATAATTATTATTAATATTTATTACAAATTATAAAGTTCATTCCAGTTTTTTTCAACTCATTTTTTAAGCTAATCGTTCTGACACGAGTGAGAAAAGATACAGAAAAGTTTGACTGCAGTTTTTAATGCCACCGAATGTCCCGGTCCTGTAAATCCCTTTGACTGGAACAAACAAACAAACAAACAAACAAACAAACAAACAAACAAACAAACAAACAAACAAACAGCCTAGAAAACATACCAAAATCTAATTTTCACCACCAAAGGTGCTTCTCTTTGGATGCAAGAAATAAAGCAGAGCACATTTTGAAATAAATGCATCATGGACAGTTTAAAGTAACACGAGAAGTCAAGAGAAACTCAAAATTTAAACAGTTCAGTTAGTAGATAAACAGGATCGAATGAGCGTTCTGCATCCGACTCGTCTCTTGTGGCCCGTTTCCCTTTTCTTTTTTAAAATTTTTCATCTGTTTAATTGAATAAGCTGCCATTGTTACACAATAATTAATGGAGGGATGACGTAACTTTTTTTTTATTTAATCCCAAATTGTTACCATTGCTAAATAATCTGGCCTGGTTGAAGTTAAACAACTATGAATCTGTATTATCTCTTTCTCACTGTGGAGATGGATTTATATTTTACTGAAGATGACCTCCTACAAACCATGTGACTTGTTTTATGATATTAAACCATCAGTTCTGGGGACTCCAGCTTTCCTTCTCAGCCTTCAGTGTCTTTGTGTCACACTCTCTCTCCACCGCAGACCTATAAAAAGACTGAATATCCTGCTGTGAACAGGCACCTAATCGTCTCTTCTTTTGCTTCTTGTAAACTCTCTCGGAGTTACATTTACAGGCGAACACACAGACATCTGCAGTCCTTCACCACCTTTTCATCTGGGAAATAAACTGTTGAAATTGTAGAACATCTAAATGTTGCCTTCAAGCCTTTAAAGGGATTTATAACTGACAACTCTCTCTTTTATTGTCTCATTTAACCTGCGAGTGTTTGTTACCGAGCTTTGTTCTCCCATCCAGGAAAACGAGTGTTGCGATTAAGAACAGGAAGTTTTTTTACTCACACATGAATCCTTTTCTTTTTCTGTCTCTTCTCACCGTTTGTTCTTCCCTGTAAACCCTCTTCTGTTCTTAACAACAGGATTCCACTTTAAATAGCTCTAAATATGTTGGAGCTCACCTGTTGAAGCTGTAACTAATCCAGAATTACGTCTATAGTTCCCTGGATGTTCTGGGATCCGGACCATAAGGTGCCACGGGATAAGCCGGCGTGCCAGTTTGTTGGACAGAAATGCTTGAAGGAGGGAAGAGAAAAAAAAAACGACTGATTTTGGAAGCTTGCCCAGTTGTTGAAGAGCTATTTTGGAAATCAGAAGCTGTTGATTGCTGTCTCAGGATGTTTTTACAGTGAATTTCTGATGTTAATGTACTTTAATAAACTGAGTCATTCAGAGCTGGCAGAACATGCAGAACAGGGCAGTGAATTTATATGGAGCAAGAAAAAAGTCCAATGTATTGTGGTTGTGTGTTTCCAGACCCTTTGCTGACTTGTGCTGATCTGAAACATGCTAAGTACATGGTGATTTATGAGAAAGACAATGCTGCGTTCTGTAGATGGAGGATACAGAGAACTGGAGGAACACTGACGTGAACAAGAGTCAGATTTATGTGATTGTGTTAAGGAGGACAAGCACCTCTGGAGTGTGTTTGTGAAAGCCTTTGGATGAGGCTCCAAAACGCTTGGCCTCCTTTCAAATACTGCATCCCATTCTGATAATAGAGACAGATCTTTTTTTCTTGCTGTGGCCAATTTACCATTATTAAAAGGTTTGTTTTTAGATATGCAGTCAAAATGCACTCGAGAAATACTGAAATGAATGTGATTTATCATTCGTATACAATTACTTTAACCCATAGAGTCTTACTCAATAATTAATATCTATTGGCATGTGACCCTATGTGCCATACAGTAAACAGCATGTCTCATAACTATGTATGAGCTCGTGTAGTCAGCTAATATATGCCTGAAAGGCCGAGAGATAAGCCTCGGGTTCTAATAAATCAGCTATAACTAATGAAACCCTTAATTGTGATTTACAGCTTGCAAGTGTTGCGCTGCGATGGAGGGGGTGGGGTGGGGTGAGGTGGGGTGGGGTGGGGGTGGAGGGATAAATAAAGGGGGTTGAGAGCTCGCAGAGGATGATCGAAGCTCTGCTCAGTGGCATCAGCAAAATAAAGAAACAGTCTTTAATAAAATCACTTCATCTTTAGAAGAATGTTTTGCTCAAGTCTCCAAAGAACTTTGTCCACAAATGAAACTTGGTGTGATAAAATCTAACAGCTGGAAGAATGAACATCACACTCACAGTGTTTCCAGGAACAGAGTAACAGGCTGAGGGTTGTTGCTAAAGCAGTTACCCGCTGAATTCTTCTCCCTTTTCATGGATGATTAGCATTTTGGTTGAAGCTGTAAATAATTTCATCAGTTTCTGTTAAAAGTGCCTCTCTTTCTTTTCCAATAACTTAACTAAAAACCATCTGAAGTTAGTTTTTTACTTAATTTACTTGTAAAGTTTAAAATACATGATAATTAATAAAACAAGTATGATTTTTTTTTTTTTATAAATTAAGACAAAGTATCAGTGCCGCACAGTAAAATACAACGTCTACAACAAATGACTAAATAACAAGCAGCATCTGGCTGAAGGCTGATGGTTAGTTAGTGTAAAATCAATCGATCAGTTAATTGCAGCTGATTGAATTAAAGATTTTTATAATAAAAATCTATTTTGTTAGTTTTATATCTTTCACTCCTTTTAATTTGTCCGTGCACACCGAGCTGCTAACGAACATCATTCTGGATGAGACAGACAGAAGATCCTTGTTTAGTTTAGATTTTGTTAAAAGTTGGATAAATTCTTTCTTCTAAAATCAAAATGTTCTAAACCTTCCAGTCTTTATAAACCCATGAACATCATGTTCATGGCAGGACAGAAACTCCTCAGGTTCTAGAACCTTCCAGTGCTGTCGTGGTCTTGTTTGATTCCACCTGTCTTCACCTGAATCTGGAGCATTTGCCTTGACTCTGCTGCTTCATGACTGGCTGCATTATGACCTGACAACGAGACATTGTGCATGAACAATATTCTCTTTAAGACAATGGATACCTTGTACAACATGTAGAAACTCTGACCTTGCAGCACACACGTCTCTCTTTGGTGGCGAGTATGTATATAGTGTGTGTGTCTGCACATTTTAGTTTGTGTTCATATCCTAGAGAACCACCCAACAGGATTTATTCACTTTGTCAGCTTGTTTTTTTCCTCCACAAGTCTGATCAGACCCAGAAGCATCTAACTTATCCCATCAGATCACGTGTACCTGATTCTGATCGCTCCTCCTGCTTCCCACTTGGCATGTATCTAACCTGATGTTCACTCTGGGATGTGTAACTTCAGCTAAACAGGAAACACCGAGCAGGAAGTTGGACTCTGGACTGCAGCAGCTTCTGGAAAGACGTTCCTCCAATTAAATTAACTTTGACAACAAATCAGTAAAGCTTCGAGAGTATACACGCGCCATACTGAAAACTACAGGCAGATATGTACGTTTTATTTCAGAAAACTGACGAGACCTGAACTTTTTGGTCTTTTTGTGTTGCTGCATTTGTTTTAAAATCCTTTAGGAAAGTGTTGCAGGATGAATCAAAGATGTTCCGCACATCTAAACTCCTCCTTCTGACAGACAAAGTTATTTGTTGCAAACATTAGTGGAAATTAAATCCCGTGTTCTGAGCTCAGAGGACTTGTTGGAGCCATCTGCTCGCATTACACATTCACAACAGTCAATAATTAAATCAAAAATATGTTGTTTATTGACTGACTGAAAGCAGCTCGCCTTTAAATAATGCAGTCGCTTCATGTTAACAAAGCTGAGGAAATCCTCAAATCTCTCTCAGATAGGGAACAAAGCTCATTGTCAGAGGATAGAGAGGCAACAGGGATTACAACAGGGGCACGGAGAGAAAAGCCTTGTCAGTCCTAATCTGGGATTAGAAGGCATTCCCGCCTCCTGGGTGCTCTAAAAGCCACCTGTTAGATGATGTGTCATAAGACAGCTCCTTGTTTAATTCTAAGACTTTTGTTTGCATTTAAAGTGAAACTACTTTTCGTCCGTCTGTCATAGAGTCACTTAAAATAAACCGAGGTTAAACAACAAAAGAAGAGAACAAACAGAAAAACAATCCGTTTTCGTTTTTTTCTGTTTTTTTACAGGCCTGCTGCTCAGCTGATCTGAGTATTATTTTATATTATTTTTGTGTATTTACACCAGTTCATATTTGTTCATATTTACTCCTTGTTAAGACATTTAAATTGTTCTTTGAAACATCTGCATTAACATGATGATGCTGCTCAAGATGTGACATCACTGCCTGTAAAGTTTGATTTAGTGAAAGCTTGAGTTCATCTGAGCCTTCGTATCCACTTAACTCAACATCCAGTACGATTGAAAAATGCATCAGGGATGTGCAAATGTGAAGAATTACCTCACAAGAATGTTAAACGTGGCTGTGTGATGATTGTTCTCGGCTTTGGTGAGACCCTCGAGTCCTGTAATGACTTACTGAAGCTCACTTTTCTCTGCCTCTTTACTCGGGGCAAATGTGATCCGTCATGTGTGAACACAGCTGTCATATCGCCACAAGCTGCTTTGATAACTTTCTCCTGCTAGTATCACCCTGAAATGGACTTTCCTGCCAATGAGACATTTGAAATTCAAACCTTAGATAATCCTAATGTCTACTTAATCTGCTTAATTGAATTAAGATAGAAAATCCATCTATATTACATTTAAATCAGTTCAATCCAACTGCATCTTCTGTCTTTGGGTAAAAGAACTTCGCTGTCAGCAAAGAGGGAAGTTAAAGTAAAAACTACACCAGTAAAATCCTCTGATTTATAATTAATGTATTAGGATTTCCTCTTGTTTACAGTTTCAGACAAATATGTAGAGTTGTAGCACAACAAGGTTAAAACTTGCGTAATATGCTGTTAGTACAGGAGGTATAGATGTAGGTGTAGTAGGATGTCTGCAGCTCGCCCACGTCAAGTAATTCAAGCAGAAGCAAAAATATATTTTTGCAATAAAAAGGATGTTAACAAAAATATGATCAAGGTAGCGTCGAAAAGGAAAAACGCCATAAAAAGCAAATGTCCACTAGTTGTTTGTGTTTATGTAAAAGCTAGCGTTAGCATTGCTGCACAGTCAGTCATTACAGGAAGTTAGAAAAGTAGATAAAGATATTTTAGCCATGTTCCAATTTAGTCATAATAATTAAGTGAATGCAGCTGATCTTGTTGCTTCATTATTAGTATTGTTGCTACAATAAAATGTTCCTCTGACAATAAGTCAGTAAAAATGTGGAAGGCACTATAAATCTATTTTTAACTTTTGATATGGAAGAATTATGTATTAGTTTTGTAACAAGTGTAAAAAAAAACATTAAAACTATGTTATATTTGACCATATATTTCAGTTTGTACTTCTTTTTATTGACGTCTCTTTAACAGTTTAATTACATAAGAATACTGGCTACACGTGAAAAAACACTGAAACATCTGAAAGTACTTTTTTATAGTATACATATCATGAACATGCTAATATCTGAAATATGAGTAGACACTGATTGTCACCGACAATTTTTTTCTTTGTATTTTTTGTTCTTATAGTTTCAGCTAGTTATTTTTCAGACGTCCTTCTCATGTTCTATTGTTATGTAAAAACTGATTCTAGATCAGCTGAACCATGTCGTGGCCATTTAATTCATTCACTGTCTGAAAGAAAAACTGACCTGGAATCAGTGCAAGCTAATCATCTACTCTTTATTCCCTCCCATCATGAACATTATCCAACTGAAACAGTATGTTGTTTGATTGATGGTCAACACTTGGATTGCCAATGAAAATCCAGAGAGGTTTCTTCTAAAATCCTCCCTGGAACCAGATTTTCTTGAATTCTGATTGGATAATTGTTTAGAATTTAAAGCATAAACGAATTCATCCACAACAAAGGGCCCCTTTGAGCAAAGGGCCCCTGGACAGATGCCCAGGTAGTCCTTATGTTAGATCCAGGCTAGTTTCTGTGAGGTGGACAAAGCTGACAAATGGTCCCTTTGAGCCGCAGCGTGTTGACTTTGGTGTTCAAGGGTTTCTTCATTGGTTTTCTCTGAATCATTGCCACGAGGTAGATAAATGTATAGGTGTACTGTATTTGTGTGAGCCAGAGGTGTGTTTGTGTGCCAGGAAAAATAACTAGCACAAGGGAGGGTGTTGGTCACTATGTCCTTTTCTGGATTTCTGGGGGTCTGCGGTTTTAGTCGAGCATCACCAAAGAAACAGAGACTGAACACAGAGACCCTTAGCACAGCACCCGCCTTACAAACAATGCATTCAGTGTTTTTAGAGTACTTTAATTAATCCTATCCATCAACATACCTAATGAAGACATCCATCTGTCTTCTGTGGGACAAATTCTGTATATTAACATTTTTTGTATTAGAGAATCATTCTGTGGACCCTCTCATGTTCCCTCCTAAATCAGATGGGTTTAAAAGAGTAATGTAGTATGTTTACAGGGAGATGTCTTGGAGTAAGAAGGAAGTGTGTTAAATTCCAGATTAAGACCTTTCTGTGTGGCGTTTACATGTTTTTCCTGTGTACATGTGACTTTTTTCCCAATAATTCAGATTCCTCCCAAAGACCAAAACCCTAAATGTTAGTTAATATGGAATTCTTAGATGTTTGTATTAGTGTTTTGCAATTATTTAACCCACATAATGTGATCATTGAGTTAAATAAGAGTTCATTTATAGCATCTTGTTGCATCTCAGCATCGCTGCCTTATGTCAGTAAAACATATTGTAAAAACAAGCTCTTTCTTGTAAAAACACTGACGGTCACACAATGATTTATGTTTACCTGGGAGATGTAGAAGGATTATGCTGTGACAGCTGATTGATGAAGTTAGTCATGTGACCAACAATCGCGCGTAGCATCCGCCCTCTGCTTACCTCCCTTCATTGTTTCACCAAAGTCATGAAAAGGTCAGAGAATACCTGTGGTCGATAAGCAGCTACAGCCTTGAAACAGAACCAGTATTTGTCGGCTCCTCTGGCTGCGGAGCCGCAGTGAAATCCGTGTTAATGGGTCGGAATTTCAGAAAACAAAACTGCTTTTCTTGTTATCAAGACAGTGACGAAATGGCCTGGTTTGGGGGGGGGGGGGGGGGGGGGGGGGGGGGGGGGGGGGGGGGTAACTGCTGCCGTTTTAGAGCTTTTCTATTTTGGGCCAAAAGAGCCAGGACAAGGGAATCTCTTGGAGAAAACAGGGCAGCATGTGTGTGTGTTCACATTCCACATATCTGACCTATGACAGTGTCCTCAGTGTGCAGCATTCTGCGGTGATCTAATGAGTCCAGAAAGACCCAAAATGTAAAAGCAAGAGGAGTTGTTCACACACGAGGTCAGTTCTGATGGCATTTCTATTTCTAACTGAGCCCATCTGATTCAAGTAACATCCTGACACTTATGGTGCGTTCACACCGGCCCAACCATCAACTTCATAAGCAGCAAGTTTATATGTAAAGTCTATGGTGGACGGGCGTCAGACAGACGTCAACGGCTCTGCGGCGCTTTGTGAGCGTTATGAGCGGCAACTTTTCAAGCTTTTCTAGCGTTTCAGGCGTTGATGCTTGAAAAGCTAGAAAAGGTCAAAGTTCAACTAGCTGAACTTTTGACGTTCATAACGCTCTTGAAGCGGCATGTCAACCAATCAGAGCGTCTCATCGTAGTGACGTAAGATGTCACAGCACGTAGCCGGAAAGAAGTGGGATCAGCCAAAATGGAAGATAAATGAACCTCATCCAAACGCTCCTGGAGCAAATAGTTAAACTCACCAAACTCAGAACGCATCTGAAGAATGGGGTGTATCCACAAACGGCGCTGATGCACCCGACGTCCACGTTGTCTAGATCTATGAAGTAAATAAATCCAAGCCACTGTCTCAATATGATCCGCCATAGCTCCGAACATCCCATAACAAAGGAAGCCCCGCCTTCGCGCTCTTTTTCGGTCAGGCTTTACGAGCTTTAACGCCTATGCGCTCTGACTGGCAGGCGTTATGAGCTTCAACTTCAAACGTCAAATTTGGAGCGTTATCAGCGTTGCTTGACGTTGACAAAGTGGCCGGTGTGAACGCACCATTATTCACACATGCAAACTTCCCATCGGACCTGATCCATCAAGCAACCAGATTTTCTTGCTCAGCTGGGCTTGAAGAACTGATCTTTTCCAATAACTGTGAACTAAATGTTGCTGTGTCAAAAAACTCTGCTTGATGTTTTCAGAGAATGTAACTAATGAATTCATCCTTTACTTGGATTGAGCTCTTTGTTTCCATTGAAACCTTCAGTTCCCTCTCTCACACTTTATTTTCTTGCTGAACTGTCCAGAAGACAAACAATTCCAGTGAAAGTCCTAATGTTCTTTATCCTCCTGTTTTTTTTCTGTCTCTTTTTCTCTTTGGTATTTTCCACTTCCTCAGTCCTATCCAGCTGGGATGGCTGGAGATTTTACACCCAATTGGTCGAGTTGGAGGCCCTTTGTCGGAGCCCTTCTCTCGCTCCACAAGTGGCAGAAGGGACCTGAGTTGTGAATGGTGCTTTGTGCACTGTTTTTCTTAGAGGGGGCCTCTCTCTCCCACTCTCATCTGTCACAGGTCCCTCTCCATCCACGCTCCACAATGCCCGATTGTTTCTACCCAAGTCACCAGGTTCCAAGCCAGATCTGAGCAACGCTCTCCTGCCAAATTCCAACCCTGGACAGTTCGTTTTTCTTCCACTCACAGAGGGATTCTAAGTTACTGTCCACATTGTGAACGAGACTTAGCTAGCTGTCCACTGTCAACACTCTGTTGTTTAGTGCGTTGAAGCTAAAGGCTGTAAAGATTTGCAATGAAGAAAAAAAATGAAGGAAATGAAAGAAAATCTCTTTTTTTGGAATTAATAATTATAGAAACTCTTCTTTCATCGTCAGACTGTTAGATGACCTTTCTGAATTCATGCTCGTTAAACACTGTAAACTGCACGAGGAGGAAAACGTCTCGCGTTCTGTGTCCAGCTATCGAGCAGATCGAAGCATCTTCATGACGTGATGAAAATACATCTGGAGAGCTTCAGAGTGATGTGTGTGGAAAAGAAAAACCTTTCAGATGTTCAGGTATTAAGATCTTCATCATGTTAGTGTTTCCTGATGCCTCAGTGTAGCAAAACCTTTTTTTTATTAAACACCTGGTCAGTAAAACTCACTGTGACAGACGGACAGTTTTCCTCCAGCAGCAGATCTGGATTCACAAAATGAAACTACTCGTTTTGTTTAAACCAGGTGTTTGATACAGTTTTCTGGTGGTCTAGTAGCTAAAGTGTCACACAAATAAATATTTCTATTCATCAGATTATCTGTTTGCTGTCAAACTGCACATGGAAGCTGATATCCTGCAGGTTTTAGATGTTCCTCTACTTCAACACACCAGAAGCAACCAGAGTGCTGCATCTTGCTGAGTCATGTTCCATTTAGGAACATGAGATTTATTAACAACAGAAGATGAACTGAGTTTGATCATAACAATGACAGTATATACAGATATATTGTACGTATGTATATCTGTATATATACAGTGGGGCAAAGAAGTATTTAGTCAGCCACCAATTGTGTAAGTTCTCCCACTTAAAAAGATCAGAGAGGCCTGTAATTTTCATCATAGGTATACCTCAACTATGAGAGACAAAATGAGGAAAAAAAATCCAGAAAATCACATTGTCTGATTTTTAAAGAATTTATTTGCAAATTATGGTGGAAAATAAGTATTTGGTCACCTACAAACAAGTAAGATTTCTGGCTTTCACAGACCTGTAACTTCTTTAAGAGGCTCCTCGGTCCTCCACTCGTTACCTGTATTAATGGCACCTGTGTGAACTCGTTATCAGTATAAAAGACACCTGTCCACAACCTCAAACAGTCACGCTCCAAACTCCACTATGGCCAAGACCAAAGAGCTGTCAAAGGACACCAGAAACAAAATTGTAGACCTTCACCAGGCTGGGAAGACTGAATCTGCAATAGGTAAGCAGCTTGGTGTGAAGAAATCAACTGTGGGAGCAATTATTAGAAAATGGAAGACATACAAGACCACTGATAATCTCCCTCCATCTGGGGCTCCACGCAAGATCTCACCCCGTGGGGTCAAAATGATCACAAGAACGGTGAGCAAAAATCCCAGAACCACACGGAGGGACCTAGTGAATGAACTGCAGAGAGCTGGGACCAAAGTAACAAAGGCTACCATCAGTAACACACTACGCCGCCAGGGACTCAAATCCTGCAGTGCCAGACGTGTCCCCCTGCTGAAGCCAGGACACGTCCAGGCCCGTCTGCGGTTTGCTAGAGAGCATTTGGATGATCCAGAAGAGGATTGGGAGAACATCATATGGTCAGATGAAACCAAAATAGAACTTTTTGGTAGAAACTCAACTTGTCGTGTTTGGAGGGGAAAGAATGCTGAGTTGGATCCAAAGAACACCATACCTACTGTAAAGCATGGGGGTGGAAACATCATGCTTTGGGGCTGTTTTTCTGCAAGGGGACCAGGACGACTGATCCGTGTAAAGGAAAGAATGAATGGGGCCATGTATCGTAAGATTTTGAGTGAAAACCTCCTTCCATCAGCAAGGGCATTGAAAATGAGACGTGGCTGGGTCTTTCAGCATGACAATGATCCCAAACACACCGCCCGGGCAACGAAGGAGTGGCTTCGTAAGAAGCATTTCAAGGTCCTGGAGTGGCCTAGCCAGTCTCCAGATCTCAACCCCATAGAAAATCTCTGGAGGGAGTTGAAAGTCCGTGTTGCCCAGCGTCAGCCCCAAAACATCACTGCTCTAGAGGAGATCTGCATGGAGGAATGGGCCAAAATACCAGCAACAGTGTGTGAAAACCTTGTGAAGACTTACAGAAAACGTTTGACCTCTGTCATTGCCAACAAAGGCTATATAACAAAGTATTGAGATTAACTTTTGTTATTGACCAAATACTTATTTTCCACCATAATTTGCAAATAAATTCTTTAAAAATCAGACAATGTGATTTTCTGAATTTTTTTCCCTCATTTTGTCTCTCATAGTTGAGGTATACCTATGATGAAAATTACAGGCCTCTCTGATCTTTTTAAGTGGGAGAACTTACACAATTGGTGGCTGACTAAATACTTTTTTGCCCCACTGTACCACGTTTATTTATAGAGCCCTTTTACAGGACTACTCCTCCAAAGTGCTGGACAATACAATAAATACAACAATAAAACAATAAGACAAGAAAATACAATCGACATTAAAAGCAATAGAATAGAAATGTGTCTTTAGCTGAGATTTATAGACAGTGATGGAGGGAGAGAGTTGGACAGTCATGGGGAGCTGGTTCCTTAGTTTTGGGGCACAGATAGAAAAGGCCCGTTCGCCCCGAGACTTAAAATGACCGGGCGGGATGCGCAACAGACGCTGGTCGAGGGAGCGTAGAGCCCGGCCAAGAACATACCAGTCAAGCAGCTGAGAGAGGTAAATAGGAGCCAAAGAGTGAAGAGCCTTAAAAGTAAAAAGCAAAATTTTAAATTTGCTTCTAAAACAAACAGGCAGCCAATGCAGACGAGCTGTAATTAGTTACAATTAGTTAGTATTCTGTAATTAGTTTTATGATGCACAAAAACACCTTGATTGTATGTGGGTGAGTAGGAGGGACGTTCAGTCTCACGTCTCTACTGCACAGATTCTGGAGAGGTGAGACTATGGTTTCACTTTTCAACAACGGTGGAAACGCCTGGTCTAGTTTTTATTTAAGTTGATGGTTGGATCTGGAAAACATGAAAACCATGTAGGACAATGGCCCCTGAGGACGGGAGCATTACACCCGAGGTGTAGGTGAAATTGTCTAAAACAGTTTCTTCACATACATCAAAAAGGAGTGAGGAGAACCCAGTTCTGTTTCCATCCTTTAAAATGTAAAACATCAGACCTGACAGAATAATCATATGATGTTTTTAATAGTTTTTACACATTTGCACTTGAGGTTTTATCATTTTTAAGGTTTTTACAACAGAATCTTACGAACACACGTGCACTGCAGAGTGCACGTATCAAAACCCCTACTGCTGCTTCTGAGCTCCGAGTTGCATCTTTAAACTAGAAATGAAGGATTTTAAACATGTTACATCTCCTACATTAAAAACTGTAAAAACAAATATTTCTGCAACTTATTTTCTGGATCATTTCTTTTGATCTATACTCTTTTTATACATTTAAATTAAAGCTTTTTTATGGCTTAGAAAATAAATACATTCATTGTTTACTTCAGATCTAAAAGTTCGCCATGTTAGTTAAACAAAAAAGTTGTGAAAGCAGTAGTTATGTGATCATTTTCTTGATGATCCGCATTTGAAGTTGCTGATTTCTTGCTCCTGCAAAATACAAAAGGCCTTGTGGTGAGCAAACTTAAGTCCCACAGCACGGTGAAACCCTATCAGTGGCAGCGGGCTAAGAGTCTAGGCATTCCTGGCCATATGAGACAGCACTTCCACGAAACTAAGACTTAAGCTTCCCCATAAACACAGCAGCAGCAATATTGTCAGCTAAAAATAGACCTATCTTCTGTCTTCTCTTTCCTTTGGCTCCTGCTGCTCTCTCATAGCACCGGTGGGAAGTACACAAGTTGATCATGGATTAGTGATTTGTTACTTGTTGCTTGTCCCACAGGTAAAAATCTCAAGCACTCATCCATGTGTCAAAGCTTAGCTCCCCTATTCCAAAACTTTCAATCAGATTTTATCATGGAATGAGGACGTTACGGAGTGCAGGCAGCAAGGTTTAATGATAATTACAGCTTTTGCTTTTAGTTTTCATTATTCTGACCTCACCTGAGGAATCTCTGTGCATTTTGGCTGAATACTTGATTTCAGCTGTTCGACACTCTGTAAAGATTCTTGTCTGGCTCTCATCTTCATGTTGCACTGTTGTATTTTTTTATCTGTTGTAGCCCTGATAAACACCTAGACGGCTATACTCATATGTAGCATCTAGAATCTATTATCTACAATCTGAATTGTTTCTTTGTTTGACTCTTCTCAACACTGAATATTAGAATGAGGTGCTGTAACTTGTTTGGTCAGGGAAGCAGGAATAAACAGAGTGCTACTGTTGTTTTTGTTAATGTTTTTAATAGTGAGTTATGGCACCTGAAGGAAGGATCTAAAGAATTTTGGACTCCTATTTGAGAAAATTAACTTAGATTTATTGTACCTTTAACACACAGAGATCATTAAACTTTTTTATTATAAAAACAATTATTGGTACAGTTTGTTCTTGGACTGCCAGTAATTTTTTTGCAGCATGACATTATTAATGGTGAGAGTTGAAGAAGTTTCAGTTCTCGTGCCATTACACTCACGACACACTCCTCTAATTTAACCTGCATTACAGAGTCACTGGATGCTACATTCCAAAAGAGGCAGTAAAACATGTGACATGCATAGAACATCATGCCACACATAGTCCCTGAAAAACAGCCAGTCCAGATTAGAATCCTGAACATTTTATGAGATACGTTTGAAATAATTTACATGCTGTATACTGAGAAATAAGTTCATTTCCTGTGAAGTGTGAATCTTCTCTGGTATTTTTCTTCTTCACTGTTCAATGCATCCATTTTTGGACTGCCACACAATAGTGTGTGTATGTGTGTGTGCGCGCTTGTATGTGTGTTTGTGCGCATTTGAATTTGCATTGGAATTTGCCACATAAAGACAAAATAATTGCCAATTCAGAGCTGAAACCATGTAACTGATGAAGAGTGTGATAAGAAAAAAGTTGGTTAATGATTTTTTGAGTAAATAAAAGTGCAAAAAATGGAAGTAATGAGAAATTATTGACTGGACTAATTACATTTTAGTCTGAGGTTTAGACAGAAAACCGTCTTATTGTGAAAAAACTTTGATGGAATGATAATTTGGATGGTTTCTTACAGATTAATATTATAAGTGTATTACACTTTGTAAGCATGAAAAGATATAAGTCCAAAAATTGTTAAGTGTAAATTCATAAAATAAGAAACTACCAGTTGCTTAAGTTTTTTCTTTTTAATTTAATTTATATCTTTGCATTTTTAAAAGACTAAGGAAGCACTGCTACAAAACCCTGAACCTGGTGAGGAGAAGGAGAAACTCAGGATTATATATACTGGGAGGGGTGATTGCTGGATTAGAAGCAGGTGGGTTTATTAGCAGATTCAGGTGTGAGTGGCGAGCTGAAGGAAAGGAACAGTGAGCAATGAAACACCAGAGCGAACCAAAACATTAAAAATCAGAAATTAACAAATAACAATAACTATAAGAATATATTAAATTACAAAAGATCAAAAAGCTCTGAAAGTTTAAAAAAACAAAACCATAACACCATGACACAAAAACCCTGAAGAAGACCTTCAGTAGCAGACAGGAAACCAACTTCAGACTCAGCAAACTGTTAATGAACAATAATGATCTCTGGTTTAGGTGCCACCTCTGCTGCACTTACTCGCTCCTTAAACCACTTTGGGTCATTCTACATAGTTTTATCCAGGATTTAGAGAATAATGAACTCTTGCTTCTGCTGAGTTATTTATTTAACATTTGTCATTTATTTTGCCATGCCGGTTTCTTTGGCAGTGGGTTAATTCAACAATTGTTACAATAAGTCCGGTTCTTCTTGTTGGGATGAAACATGCTAAACTAGCTAAACAAAAATCTGCAGAATCTGCAGGAAATGTTAATTCCCACTTTTGGGATCCTGTAAATGTAGTTGATTAGAAGCAATTGTTGGGATTAGTCATTTAAGAACCAAGACGACCCAACAGCTGCGGTTTGCTGATGTTTCTGTGTCCCTTCTGTTTACATGTCTGCTGGTTGATTTAACTGTAATTCAAAGAATAAAAACCAAAGGAATCAAAAAGCTTTCACTTTTTCCACAGAATGATGTCTTCCATGCAAGTAACTCCTCCGTTTCTGCCACCGTCTGAGGAGGCGGAAGTGGCGGGTCAGGACAACGCAGCCTGGGCTGATGATGAGAGAGACTGCCCCGCAGAGACGCCGTCATCACCTTTGTTGCACAATCAGCCGCACCCAGATGAACTTCTGCCTCCCAGTGAGAAACCCACAGACGCTGAGTGGGAAAACGTCGGCCCTGCTGTGATGGTGAGAAGTGAATTACGCACAGAGAAGAGAAACTGACCGGGCCCTATCATCAGATACGTCGCCATAACTCAAATCTATAAAACAAAGGCAGCTGCTGTGTGTACATGCTGAACACACTTGGGGCACGCTGCTCATAAAACACTCATGAAATACTTGCTGGAGCACAGAGGGTGTGCAAATTCTCATGCATAATGATGATCATGGACTCTTGTGTGTACACTTTTACATGCATATATATATATACAAACCCACACTGAGCGCACGCACTCACACAACAGCAGTTGTCTGTGGTCTGTTTGCTGCAGGCAGTGCTGAAGGCAGCCCACTGAGGGTCCTCCTCATGAGAGCTATACCCTCAGATTCTTCTCATCTCCACAGCGTGTTTTCAGGTGTTTGTGTGTGTAGATGTTGACGTGGTGCTTACTTGGCTTCAGGTTCTTTTGGTCCCAAATGGATGAAACAGGTTTGACTTGAGCTTCTGAGTTGAGGAAAGTTCTTGGAATAAGGTTTCCATTGTCATCAACATTATGTCCAAACACACTTCACGTTTCAAAGTTTTTAGTATTAGAGATTATTAAATCTATTTTCTTTAGTTGCTTTGAAATTTTAGCCTTCCTTTATGTTTCAGCTTTCAGTGCATCATAAGATCCTTAAGCAGAATCAAACCTTACAGGAACTTTGATTTTACTTTGCTTCAGTGTCAGCACTGCTAGCTTAAGGCAAAAATGTTTTTCAATCCACCAAAACTCCAAAGAAAGGCTTGAAAACAACCACATGCAATGCTGCAGCAGAAACCGTTGGCTGCATTAAGTCTGGAAGAGGGTAATTAAATCAACTACCTAAGAAGGACTAAAATGTTCGGTGACATTTTTAAAAGTAGTTGAAAACTGATAGTTAGATGAGTTCAGGTTTCTGTGCTTTGCTGAAGGGTGATTTACAGATTCACATGTGTTGTCTCACACGCCCATCTGATCATTAGGCCTTCCTGCCTGCTTCCATAACTCCCCGAGTGTGTGGACTTAGAACAACAGGCCTGAACAATCCACTGGTGACACACTATCCCCCAATCCTCATTACAGAGGCATCTCCTGCTTAAAGACAAAGTGCACAACACGGCCTGTTGGAACCATTTCAAGGGCATCTTAAGATCCTGCAGCTCACTAAGGCCCGTTGTCTTTGAAACATAAGCCAGCAAAAGATCTTGGAGACCCCCCTCACTCTTTAAGGAATGGGGGAAGCATCCTGAAATAGCCTCCGCATTAGGACACCTGTGCTAAAGTGTCTGTTGTGTGGGACAATATGATCAACTTGAAGGAATTATCTTCTAGATAAATATAAACCCTTTGTATCTCTTGCTTAACAAAACTAAACAAACACCAGTGGGACACCTGCTTGATGCAGCATAAGATTAATCAAATGTTTTAGCTGCTTTCTGGTTTTCACTGTAAAGAAAAAAGGTTTTATAACAAAAGGCTGAAGTCTAATAAAGATCACATCTCAGGAAGCCACTTGAAAGTTAGCATCACTTGAGATGCTGTTAACGGTACCATCTCATCGCTGTGGGAACAAAAAGGATTTCCCTGTTTTTAAATAGCTGCAATAAGGACACTTGATTAATCCATGAATGAAAGTTGGAAAACATGTTTTCTTCTTTTGCCTGATCTGGAGTGTCATCAGAGCGTTTGAAAAGCAGATGTTTGTCAGACTGGGTCAACGTATGACACGGCAGTGACTCGAGCAGGGTTAGGACTCCTGAAGACACATGGATCAGGTTCTTTAATCATCACATATTGTCAGAATTAAAATCTAGTTCTGAACCTGACATCTGCGTGTTACTGTGGACAGTCCATGCTAACATCAGTCCATGCTAACATCAGTCCATGCTAACATCCGTCCATGCTAACATCAGTCCATGCTAACATCCGTCCATGCTAACATCAGTCCATGCTAACATCAGTCCATGCTAACATCCGTCCATACTAACATCCATCCATGCTAACATCAGTCCATGCTAACATCCGTCCATGCTAACATCCGTCCATGCTAACATCAGTCCATGCTAACATCCATCCATGCTAACATCAGTCCATGCTCACATCCGTCCATGCTAACATCAGTCCATGCTAACATCAGTCCATGATAACATCCATCCATGCTAACATCAGTCCATGCTAACATCCGTCCATGCTAACATCAGTCCATGCTAACATCCATCCATGCTAACATCATTCCATGCTAACATCCGTCCATGCTAACATCAGTCCATGCTAACATCCGTCCATGCTAACATCAGTCCATGCTAACATCAGTCCATGCTAACATCATTCCATGCTAACATCCGTCCATGCTAACATCAGTCCATGCTAACATCAGTCCATGCTAATATCAGTCCATGCTAATATCAGTCCATGCTAAGCAGCATTGTAGTTCTGGAGGCACACAGTCAGGAGCTGTTAGATAAATATATGCGTCGTCTTTTTAGAAGAAAAACCAACCAGTTTAAATATGTAATCATGTTTATTTGTTAATTCTAATTATTTGTTTCTTTTTAGGACAATGAAAGCAGTAAGGGCTGCTCAGCCTATACGTACAGGACTAGCTCTACCTCCCCCCCCAAGCCAGAGGAGTGTCCCAGGGACCGCAGCGAGCCCATGGTCTGTCTCACATTTGGGACTCCAGAGCGACGCAAAGGAAGTCTGGCGGACGTGGTGGACACGCTGAAACAAAAGAAGCTGGTCGAGCTGACCAAGACAGAACAAGACGGTGAGAGAAAGTCTCATTGTTAATGTGTGTGTGTGTGCGTACGTGTGTGTGTAAAACTTCAAGTGTTGCTAGTTGAAAAACAACTTCAGGAGATGAACTAAAATCTACTCTCTTCATATTAATCAGACACGCGCTTTCAGAAAACTCAGTTGGACCAAATGCTTTTGTATAAAATAAATCAACCAATCAGTTCCAAGATTGTAGGACTTGTAGATTTCTATTGTTAATGTGATGTCAGTCATTTAACTATGAGGGTCAGCAGAACAATCAGCAGTCGGATATCAAACAGATTATTTATCTCTAAACAGAAATTAATAGAGACCCTAAAATTCCCTTTGATGGACACAACATGTCTTTCATTACACTTGGCTATAAAGTGAGACAAACCATGTCAAAGTCAGCTGCTTTGTAGTCTCTTTCCTCTTCAGAGGATCTTTAAACATCTGAAATTACAAGTGGTGAATCTCTGGTTTGTTAGATCTGGATATCAGTCAGTGAAAACACGGGTTTCCCTTTTCTCCCCCGCTCCTCTCATCTAACACAGGAAAGCTGCCTCAAGCAGGCCTCAGCTTGCCCTCTTCACTCCCCAAAGCAAACCAGATCTAAAACAATCTAACACCCCTTTTTACTATAATGTGCAGATAGTAATCACGATGATATCAGAGAGGCGCTTGATCTCACTCATTTAGAGGTTTTACTTTGTTATTGATACAGCAACGTGTGCCAGAATGTGACAGCCAGAGGCGCGATGCGATGAACGGTGTGTTTGAAGACAGGTAGCTCTGCTATCTATCTGCTTTAAACAACAAGTGTGTGTGTGTTGTAACATCTTCCTGTTGAATCTTAAAGAACATGAACAGAAGGAAAATATTCAGATGTTTTTCTAAACATTTTTATGACAGTTTAATTTATAAACTATCCAAATAAGTGAATAAATTGTCTAATTATAATAAAGATATAGATTTATTTATTTTTCTCTCTTTACTGTGTTTTTCTTTTTACGGTGATCATAAAAATTAGAACATTAGCATTTCTTCCTTTTTTCCTTCTATTAACAGATTGTGGAACAGAAAATATTTAAACCTTTTGTTTGGGCGAGTTGATCATTAATGGATGATTTTAGGACGTCTGTATGGAAACATGACTGCTGTTCCATTTAGGAACATGAGATTTATTAACAACAGAAGATGAACTGAGTTTGATCATAACAATGACAGTATATACAGATATACTGTACGTATGTATATCTGTATATATACAGTGGGGCAAAAAAGTATTTAGTCAGCCACCAATTGTGTAAGTTCTCCCACTTAAAAAGATCAGAGAGGCCTGTAATTTTCATCATAGGTATACCTCAACTATGAGAGACAAAATGAGGAAAAGAAATCCAGAAAATCACATTGTCTGATTTTTAAAGAATTTATTTGCAAATTATGGTGGAAAATAAGTATTTGGTCACCTACAAACAAGTAAGATTTCTGGCTTTCACAGACCTGTAACTTCTTTAAGAGGCTCCTCGGTCCTCCACTCGTTACCTGTATTAATGGCACCTGTGTGAACTCGTTATCAGTATAAAAGACACCTGTCCACAACCTCAAACAGTCACGCTCCAAACTCCACTATGGCCAAGACCAAAGAGCTGTCAAAGGACACCAGAAACAAAATTGTAGACCTTCACCAGGCTGGGAAGACTGAATCTGCAATAGGTAAGCAGCTTGGTGTGAAGAAATCAACTGTGGGAGCAATTATTAGAAAATGGAAGACATATAAGACCACTGATAATCTCCCTCGATCTGGGGCTCCACGCAAGATCTCACCCCGTGGGGTCAAAATGATCACAAGAACGGTGAGCAAAAATCCCAGAACCACACGGAGGGACCTAGTGAATGACCTGCAGAGAGCTGGGACCAAAGTAACAAAGGCTACCATCAGTAACACACTACGCCGCCAGGGACTCAAATCCTGCAGTGCCAGACGTGTCCCCCCGCTGAAGCCAGGACACGTCCAGGCCCGTCTGCGGTTTGCTAGAGAGCATTTGGATGATCCAGAAGAGGATTGGGAGAACATCATATGGTCAGATGAAACCAAAATAGAACTTTTTGGTAGAAACTCAACTTGTCGTGTTTGGAGGGGAAAGAATGCTGAGTTGGATCCAAAGAACACCATACCTACTGTAAAGCATGGGGGTGGAAACATCATGCTTTGGGGCTGTTTTTCTGCAAGGGGACCAGGACGACTGATCCGTGTAAAGGAAAGAATGAATGGGGCCATGTATCGTAAGATTTTGAGTGAAAACCTCCTTCCATCAGCAAGGGCATTGAAAATGAGACGTGGCTGGGTCTTTCAGCATGACAATGATCCCAAACACACCGCCCGGGCAACGAAGGAGTGGCTTCGTAAGAAGCATTTCAAGGTCCTGGAGTGGCCTAGCCAGTCTCCAGATCTCAACCCCATAGAAAATCTCTGGAGGGAGTTGAAAGTCCGTGTTGCCCAGCGTCAGCCCCAAAACATCACTGCTCTAGAGGAGATCTGCATGGAGGAATGGGCCAAAATACCAGCAACAGTGTGTGAAAACCTTGTGAAGACTTACAGAAAACGTTTGACCTCTGTCATTGCCAACAAAGGCTATATAACAAAGTATTGAGATTAACTTTTGTTATTGACCAAATACTTATTTTCCACCATAATTTGCAAATAAATTCTTTAAAAATCAGACAATGTGATTTTCTGGATTTTTTTTCCTCATTTTGTCTCTCATAGTTGAGGTATACCTATGATGAAAATTACAGGCCTCTCTGATCTTTTTAAGTGGGAGAACTTACACAATTGGTGGCTGACTAAATACTTTTTTGCCCCACTGTATATATATATTAATGACTATAACAGAGTAGAGGGAACATTTATCTGTTTATTCATTCATATATTTATTTATACCAGAGGCAATTTTAGTCCTTTTTAGAAAACAGAACCTCAGGTAGAACCTCAGGTAGAACCTCAGTACAGTGAGCAGCTGATTTGGGTGACTCCCACATTACAGCGTTATTCTAATAATGTGTGTGACAACAGCTCAATAAACCTCATCAAATACTGTGATTTATCTAGTTTTGGTGCTGCACCTCAGGATTATCTCATCATCTGGGAACCACTTGAAAACGTTCTGGATGCTGTTTCATCCACGAGACACACGGTTTTAAAACATACACATGTATGTGCACGTTTTCCTCTTCAGTAAATTCATTTGGAAATATTTTATCCAAGGCCCTGAAATATCTTCATTTCTGTATGCAGTATTTATCCTGGTTTGTGATGGACTGGTGGTGGTGTTGGGGGGTGGGGGGGGCGGGGGGGGGCAGCCCTGTATTGAATTTGGCTTTCCCTTTGCTAATTAGCGCGGCTGCCATCCCTGAGGACTAACAAGAGGCATTGATGGCGCTGCAAACACTTAGATGAAATCAAACAAGAGAAGCATGTGCAGCGTAACCAGGCCCACCTAATCATACAGTGGTAGTGTGAATGGGGATGGGGGGGATTGGGGGGATTGGGGGGGTGTAAGTGTTTGCCTGAATTGCTGTGATCCTTGAAGGCACATTGTAAAACTGTCTTTCAGGCAGCACACACATGCGTTTCATTTGGAGTGTCCATATACAGATTGACAGTCAGCGTGGCTCGTTTTGCATGATGAGTTTAGTTAAAATGAGACGAGGTGATCTATAGAAGGCAGCGCCTGAATGCTTCATTAAACGTCTTCTTCTGTGTTTTTCATCGCTGATGAGTGACAAATTCCTCACACCTTTCCTCTGTTTTCAGTTTGTCCGTTTTTATAATGGCGCTTCTTCCTTTTAACGGTGCCTGTCTCATCTTCATCATCATTTTCTTGTTCCCTTCATGGGAGACTTCCTGTTCTTCTTTCTGTTTATCATCTTCAGAAGCCTTTTTATTATCAGGAATTTCTAAACCCAGAGGCGGCCTTGCTCACATCCTAAACGAGGGCTTTGTTGTGTGTCACTGACAAATGTTAGATTTCCAAATTCATAAGTTGTCAGACTTGTTGTATTTTGTTAAAAGAACATACAGACAGGACTGCAAGGCCGGCATGGTGAATGGGTTTATACTGAGTCATGTACAATAGAGATGAAAGACAGTTTTTGTCATTCAAACACAACACAGTAAAAACTCCTCAGTTTAACTCTGCTTTTGTTTAAATATTGTGTCTTTTCCTGACGTCTCGGTGGCTCATGTAATTAGATGGAGCAGTACTATCTTGTGCTTCCTCAGTCAGCTGATTAACTGTTTGATCAAATGGAGGAGAATCTGTTGACCTTTGAACACACTCCTTCCAGCACGACGTATCCTTCAGTGCACCGTCGCCTGGAGTGGAGCAGCAGAAGATGTCGCTGAGCTGAACCCCCGTCAGCACGCCGTTAGCGGTCGGTCTCTCAGAGCCCTTAGTGCCGCTGACGGTTCTAATGAATAGACATGCCCTCACTTTACGATGGGGAAGACTTTTATTTCTTTTGTGTCACTGCAGTTGCAGCTTTTAAAAGCTTTATGGAGAACTATTTAAGACGGTGTCAGGTAGCTGTATTACCACAGCTGGTTGCTGTAAATACCCTTTCACCAGGAGAGTCTGACGTTTTCTTGACAATTTTGTATTTATGTTGAGTTGTGCTTGTGTTGTGCAGCGCGTTAGACACAAAGACATTCTGCACACAAAGGACTTCCTCTGTGCTGTTCAAGCACTTTCACTGTTCAAGGTCAGGACGAGGGAACATCGATGGATGGATGGATGGATGGATGGATGGATGGATGGATGGATGGATGGATGGATGGATGGATGGATGGGTGGGTGGGTGGATGGATGGATGGGTGGATGGTTGGGTGGATGGATTGAAAACAAACAAACAAACAAACAAACAAACAAACAAACAAACAATAAACAATAAATAAGTAAATAAGTAAGTAAGTAAACAAACAAACAGACAAATAAATAGATAGATAGATAGATAGATAGATAGATAGATAGATAGATAGATAGATAGATAGATAGATAGATAGATAGATAGATAAATAAATAAACAAGGCTCTGAGCTGCATCTCCATCGTTAGTGGTTTTTAACAAGAGCTTGCATGTTCAGGAAAACAAAAGCTGAGAACAAACAGGAAAATAAACAATAAACTGTGAGGAGTCGTTAATCTGGATTCCCCTCCGCTGTAGAACTGAAAGAGGAAACACTGTTAAAAACAGACGTGTTTAACAGAAAGTCGAAAGCACTTTGGGATTCCGTCCAATGAACTTAAAGTCCCAGTGAAGGGTGCAATCAGGTTCCCCTCAGTTCTGATGAGCAAATTATGATTATCTGTATTGTTGCACTTCAATAGACCCAACCTGCTGTTAAACAGGGCCTGGCACGGGCAACATGCCCTCGTGCCAACTTAGTCAGTCATCTAATGTGCCTAGTGCAGCTCTGGCAGCCTGGCAAACACTTAAAATCACTCTAATCCTGCTTAAACCAAAGCCTGGATGAATTACTGTATAATTCATATGTTTGATTTGCAAATGAGATCAGGTTCAATTACAGCAGCACATGGCTGCAGAGAGACACCTGTTAGACTTATTTATCAGTTCAACTAAATACTTATTGGGGTAACAACATTTCGATGAGTTTTATACACCGACAGACTAAAACAGAAAGACTGACCGAAGAACACACGGACATCAGTTGGACTGTTTCTGTCCTCCTTTTTGGAAACGTGTTTAAAAACACCCGACTTATTCAGTCCCTTAAGGCTTGCATTAGTTAATGTTATAATCTCCCCCCAATGATGCTATTTCAGATCTGTGACGGCCCCGCCCATCAAACGGAGATGAGGAATAACACAACATCCAATATGACATTAGTGGTTACATGATGATGCATTCTGGACCGAACAAAACCAGATTCCTCTCATAATTCATCATGACTGTTTTAATGGATTCATTTTTGTGGAAACTTGAACTCATGATACCTTATAACTAAGTGTTAAATTTAAAACAGATTTTTGTTTATTTATTTATTATCTGTGTCCTGTTTAAAAGTGTTGAATTCATGCAGCTTGTTTTTCCTTCATAATCAGAGACAGTTGAAAAAAAGAATTAATCACACGTATGTAATTAAAATGAAGCAAGATTTGAATTGAAATCAGATGAAAGCCGAGTGTTTATGCTGACGTGCATCGTGTTTTTGTTGAATGTGATAAAACTTTCGGCTCAGATGGAGCAGCAGAGTTTATACAGATTATTCAGCGCTGCCCTTGAGCAAGAACTGTTTCTAAATTAAATCTGTCAAAATCTTCACAGCATGTCTAAAATATTTATAAGAAACACTTAGAATTAGTATATTGTATAAAGAAGAATGTTTGCAGTTGAGTGACGTTAAGTGAACATCATCATGTTTTATGTGTGCTGATCTTTTTATTTGGAGTTGTGTTGTCCAGTTTGCAGGACTTGTCTCGGCACCCTCATGATGACTCGTCCAG
Source organism: Pachypanchax playfairii (assembly GCA_006937955.1). Lineage (NCBI taxonomy): Eukaryota > Metazoa > Chordata > Actinopteri > Cyprinodontiformes > Aplocheilidae > Pachypanchax > Pachypanchax playfairii. The sequence continues at coordinate 2,602,314 of SSNP01000042.1, read as the reverse complement.
CTGGACAATGGGGTCAGAGCGAGGCCGGGTTTACCTCTAACCCTGTTTTGTTGCAGCAATACAGACGTTCTGCTGAGAGTTTGTTTCATCATCTCAGCTCTCAGACTGAGGAACACGTTCTGATATCTTCTGGAGGGACTCAGAATAATCCCTAAAGAATAATCTAGAAACTTCTGCATATTTACACGTATTGCTAATAAAATAAGACAAAGTAAAATCCGACTGGAGAGATTCCTGATTTGTTTCCTCCAGTTTGCAGCTCAGCTGGATGTTTGTGACATCATCTGAAAGCTGCAGAAGAAGCTGCAGTTCTCCACTTACCTCCTGACTTGTGACAGGCCCATGGGCCTCGTGCACACTTAGTGTCTGACCTTTGAGTGTGTATGTGTGTGACAGGTAGTTGAGATGACAGCTTAACAGCAAGCGCAGTCATCTCCCAGAGTTAATCCTATTGGCTAATTAATGAATCCTTGTTGGCTCCGTCACTATGTTTGTCTTCTTCTACGGAATCAGCAGATTAAATCGTGTTTTTCTGAGTTTGTCTTTGTGTGTAAAGATCGTGGCGAACAGTCCTGTTCTAACTCGCCATATTTAGACTAACTGACAAGTACATTGTTTCATTAGAAAGGCTCCAAGCAGAACTCTCATTCTTTAATCTGCAGCATTGTAACTAACTGTGCTGTGACACCCCCCTCGTGGGTCCCTGACTGTGCAGTGCCTGATAGACCTCTCTGCTCCTGCTCGGTTTGGCTGCAGGCCAGCCAGCATATGGTACAAGCGCCTGTAATGTGGTTTGTTGGAACAGCTTTGTACACCGTCCAAAAGAATCATATTAAATGGTGATTTTATCAAATTCTCTCCTTTTTAACTAGGATATCAGTTAAATGCCAAATTGCTATGTAATTTGGTAAAGACCAATTAGATGTAACGGGAATAAAAAAAAGAAAAGAAAAAGCTAAAATCCAGTTTAAAACAGTGGATCAGGTTTTCTGGAAACAGGCAGACATTGTTGTAAACTCGGGTGTTGATGTGCAGCATTTTAAAGTTGTTCGGATGAATTAAACTAGTTTGTTGCATATTAAATTTGACCAAACCTGTTTGTTTTAGTTGTTTGTTAGAAAACTTTGACAGTTTTGTGCCATTTTGTTTAGAAAAGCTGTGAAGTTTGGCAGTAATGGCACCTGTTACGGAGGCTCAGGTTTGATACGAGGAGATACGAGGAGCTGTGTTCTGCTTTCACATCTCGTCACACGTGAAGGAGAGAGTGTAACTGAAGGTAGCCATGTTGGATCACCTTGGTCAACTTTAGATCAGTTGTTGAGTCAGCTGAGACTGAGTGGTCCATGATGAAATTTGATTGGTCTTCAATAACAAGCCCCGCCCACACCAACTCCACCACTAGCCTGATCCAAAACAAAGCTTCTATTATGTCTGAGCTACACGTCTCCCTGAGTCTGCATGTTTGTATGTGCATGTGTGTGCGTGTGTGTGTGTGTGTGTGTGTGTGTGTGCACGCTAAGCAAGTAAAGGTTTCACATATCAGGCCTAAAGTGGAAACAGAAGCTCGGGTCTTGAACTGCTGTTTTTGGAGTGTGTGTCTGACAAAGAGACGATTTGGTACCGTGAACGGGAGTGTTTTCAGTTTAAAACTCAAGTTTTACATCTTAAAATAAAAATTTCAATTATTTTGACAACCAAAAGCCAAACAAGAGATTTAGGGCCCTGGATTTTATTGAACACGAATTCCTTTCAATTTTCTCACTCCATTTTTATGTTTTCAAGGAGCCACAGCATGCAGCAAGGTTTGGATCCTAAATGTCACACATGTGTAAAAACATTCACCCTGTCACACAAACATCAACCGAGAATCCTAATCTATCAGGTTAATTGTTTTTTGGATCAAACTACCAACTTTCTCTCTATTTTCTGTAGAACGACCTTCCAATAAGAAAAAAGTTTGTAACAAACTTGTAGCTGTTTCATTTCAGGTTTTAATTTCTGAACATAAAATGAACCTTCAGTTGGTTGATCCTCATACTGAAGTCTTCATCTCATTTGAAGAAAATAGGTGGAGTTTTCCCAAAATGTGACAGCTTAGAAAATAAAATACAATGAGGTGATAATGGGATGAGTCATTTGTTCGGGTCAAAGTCCCATCAGAACACTGAACAGATCAGAGATCAGTTTAAAACCTCTGCAGCTCCGCGACCGCTGCAGCCACCGCTGCAGCCACCGCTGCAGCCACCGCGACTCGGGGAACTAAATGAATCTGAAAACTGCTGTTTTTATCTGTATCACTTTTTATAAATTACATTTCTAGGAGGAAAATTTCTCACTTTATGTAAATTTGGTCTCAGTGTCGGACAGTTTTTTGAGGTTTTTAATTCATGATTCATTAAATAAATATGATCATCACGATTCTGTATGAGTGTGTGTGTGTGTGTGTGTGTGTGTGTGTGTGTGTGTGTGTGGGTTTGTATTTCTGACCTCCTGGGGACCAGTTTCCTGACTTTTACTATCTTTCTGGGGTCCGAGGGTTCTTGTGGGGACCGAAGCCTGGTCCCCATGGGGGGGAATCCCCTTTTTAGGGTTAGGGGTTAGGTTTATAGGTATGGTGTGAATAGAGTTTTAGTTAGTCTTAGGGTTAGTTATAGATCAGTAATGGTTAAGGTTAGTAAAAGGGTTTGGGTTAGGTATAAATCTAGTTACTAAAATCAATGGAAGTCAATGGACGGTCCCCATAAGGATACCAAAACACACTTGTGGGTGTGTGTGTGTGTGTGTGTGGGGGGGGGGGGGG
>SSNP01000042.1:2586619-2599504 GCA_006937955.1 Pachypanchax playfairii | reverse complement strand
GGGGGGGGGGGGGGGGGCTGTATGTTTTCTCATGTTCTGTGACTGGGTCTGGGTGTCATCTGACAGATGAAAATAGTGTGTGTGAAACAGACACTGTGCTAACACGCAGCCAGGCTAACCACGCTGCAGTGTAATGGTTTTACAACACTGAACAACTGGTCCAGTTGAATTGTGTGTGTGTATGTGTGTGTGTGTGTGTGTGTGTGTGTGTGTGTTGTATACTTGCTCTGTTTAATTAAATGTTTCAGCAGTGTAGTGGTATTCTTTAATCAGTGTGTGTTGTTGTATCACCGTGTGTGTTTTTGCTTACAGTATGTGTGTAGTTGTCTCTCCTCCACTTGGCTGGCTCGTCTCTTCATGTTTGGACATATGTTGAGTTTTATTTCACTGAGACATCAATCCTGCCGGCCAGCTGTTGGAGCAGCTGCTCCTCCTGTTCTCCTGCTCTCCTCCTTTGCTCCGGCTCTAAACTTCTACCTCATTATTCCCGTCTGTCAGATGTTTGTTGATCTGTCTCTCTTAATTTTTATTGTATTATCACAGTTTTCTTTTTACCCTTTTCATCTGGGCAGCAGCGTTTGTGTAGCGGAGGGTTTCTCTTCCCTCTCTCTCTCTGTGCTGTGGGGTCTGCAGCTGAAGTCACAGGGCTGACATAAATTTGGAAGTGAAAAGTGTAGCTGTCAGCTCACATTTACTCCCATTCAGTGGGCAAAGTGAAGACACAAATAGTTGTATTTTTTGGTTGTGGGCGTGTTCTCCAAACATTAGCTGGACTGAAACGTTGACCTTTGTTATTTTAAACATGAAATCATTTTTCAGATTAATGTTTTTTCTCTTTACCTTGGCGTTCGTCTGCGGGCTCCTGAGCTCGGGGTTCTTGTGATGTGTGTAAATGTCTCGGTCTGAGAGACGGAGTGAAAGACAAACTGTACTTTTTGTTAATTGTTCAAAAACCAATGAAATGTTAATAAATTGTGTACTTGACACAGTTTTTATCCCCTTAAAGATAATTATTTATAACTTTCACATGTTATAAGATGAGAATAAATAGGGTCAGACTCTATGAACAATGTAACACAGTTTACCAAAAGTACGTTTTAAAACATTTTGTTAAAAGAGCGTAACGTTCCAGCTGGATGTCAAACCTACAGGAGGAGCAAGTTTTCTTGTACAAAGACAAACATTTTCAGGTCCAGTCCGGTCCAATCCAGTCCAGCCCGGTTCGGTTCGGTCCAGCCGAGTCCAGTCTGGTTGGTCCAGTCCAGTCCAGCCCAGCCCAGTTTGGTCGGTCCGGTCCGGTCCAGCCGAGTCCAGTCCAGTCCAGTCCAGTCTAGTCCAGTCTAGATGGTCCAGTCTGGTCGGTCCAGTCCGGTCCGGTCCGGTCCAGTCCAGTCCAGTCTGGTCCGTCCAGTCCAGTCCCGTCCCGTCCCGTCCGGTCCGGTCCAGCTCTATAGTTCATAAGATTTCACACTAGAATATTGAACTTAGAAAATGTCACAATATTTATAACTCTACACACACACACACACACACACACACACACACACACACACACACACACACACACACACACACACACACACACATATAATGTATTTTTAATTACACAGATACATTTTATACAGTTACATCTAATCGTAGGTATTTTGGTGTTTTACTGGACGTGTCTCTCGCTACATCAGAACTTCTCGCGTCCCCTCAAGAGTTCAAACCTCCAAACTCTCAGTCACGTCATTTTACTGTGTTTTATTTTTAATAAAAGTCTGTTTTAATCGTCTTTTCTCTGACCAAAACGCTGAAGACAGTGAAAAAGATGACAGGTGACGACACTCTGCAGGTCTCGGCCACATCGGTTTACACATTGTTTCCATTCGTTAGTTTTCTCACTGTTAGTGTTTGAATGTTTCTCTGTCTGTCTCATGAAACGTGTTGCTGGAGAGGGAGAGTCACAGGTGTGCAGTTACCATGGTGACACTAAGGAGCCACTGGTAGCAGCATTTCTTTTGATCTTTACACATTTTATGCAGTTAATACAAATTTTGTCAACATAGTTTAACACAAAGGTTCAAAATTACTGTTGTACTTTAAGATCCTTCAAATGTTTCCTGTTGATATTATTATTGTAACGGATTTATGCTTTAATTAGCAATAAAACAAGTAGTGCTGTCATGAGATTAAAAATTGGATGAGATTATTTAATTTTGAGCAGTAATTAATTAATCTTATTTTTAATCTCATTTAATAATAGCTAATAAAAACACTATTGTTATCTATGGTTCCGTCGGGACATTTTTGAAAAGTAAATTTTCCATTCATCAGACCGACAACTCTCATGCTCCTCCATTGTCACTTCTCCGCTCTGCAACTAAACGCTTTTGCTCACCTTGCCGTCACTGGAAGTCAATCAGCAGCCAATAGATGTCCACCTAAGAGTGATTAATCCAGGGCTTAATTTGAGCCGGAACAAGATCCGGGAGCTGTCTTATTTTGAAAGGGTGTGTTCCGGTAACTATTTGCTAGGATCCGTTAACGGCGCCACTTGAGTTAAATAACGGCAGCATCAAAATACCAAAAAGGCAGTATAACTTACTTCTTCTGGGCTTATCATCACTTTCTCTAACCCTGCTTGACAATTGGTCTGGTCCAACGGTTGTGTACGTGTGTGCGTTCATACATGTCTATGTGTGTGTTCCGGTATCAGTCAGTGAATTCTGGTCTCGTAGCGCTATTTGCATTCCGGAAACTTTCGATTTACAAATTAAGCACTGGATTAATCCCTTTGTACAACTCCAGCACAAGAAGCCGAAAATACTAAAAAAGGATTTTATTTAAAACAACTCAAAAGCAGAAACTGTAAATATAGATTAAAAATTAGATTAACGCGATTAAAACCCGTGTAAAGTAACAACAAATGTGTGTTCTGAGTTTGTCACTGCACAGGAATATTAGTTATTAGTCATCCAGCCAAATTTGAATGATTAAAAACACTGCGAAGCATATGAAATTTGGTTACAATATAATGAAAAAAGGATCAGTTTTCTCTGCTCTGAGACGCTGGGGGCGTGTCCACTGCAGGCGCTGAAACCTGTCTGTCTCATCCTCTAGCAGCACCTCCTTCTCTTCCCCACATCACTGCATTTCCTCCGTTTCTGAGTTCCGGCTGGTTCGTTAAGTTTGAGGTTCTACCCACATGTAAAACTGCTTTTGCATCGCTGCTTTTTGAGGAGTTGAAATATTTCCACACAACCGCAATGCTTCAGACTTGTTGATCAGTGAAGGAGCGGAATGTGCTGCTACGCCATTCTGAGCTTTGTTTAGCATATGAAGGCAGCAGGTGGCGGAAGTAGCTCCTACCTATCATGCTGGTTTAGTTACTGTCTACTGTGTGGCTCCTCTGCACAAAATCCACCCAAAGCTTTTTCAGACGGTCATCCCTCGGATGAAGGAGCGGGAAAACCACTGAAGCTACCGCACTGTACGGTTTTATATGACGAGAGCAGCAGGGGGCGGGGTTATCCTGAAGATCCTTTTAGATCCGCCCATAAAATCCTGAAACAGAAAACTCTTGAAACGCAATTTGAAGGCTAGCTCCACAATTCAGTTTTTAATTGTTGGGAGGTTTTTCACATGTTTACAACATTTATTATGTTTATAATGTGGTTAGAAGAAAATAGAAGAATTCCCTTTACACGGTCTTTAAGGGATATAACGCACCAAATATGGCTGTAATTAATTAATCTCAACTAACACGATAATTTGACACCCTTAAAAACAAGATTCAACAATGAAACATTGTTTCCAACGATTGTTTCTACATTTTTTTTAGGATGATATAAATGAAGTCTCTCTTATTAACATTTTAACTCCAGAAAAGACGTAAACATAAAGAATCTGAGAGGATAAAGAAAAGAAAGATAGAAACAGAATTCAGTTATCAGATGAAGCCTGTAGCAGTTTGTGTTCATATTGGCAGCAGCTGATGGGATTGTTGATTCTTGCCCCGCCACACACAAAACAGCCAAACAGCAAGACACTCCGTAAGTTGCCTGTGGTGCATGTATAACAACCCAAACACTGTCTCTTGGCAGGTTGGCTTCAGGACAGGTGATAAAATGATGTTTACCCAAAACATTAGTCAGCTCGCTGGCTGCCTGAACTCTGATTTACTACAGCTGCTTTATGGATTTATTATCTCCTCCTACTTCCTTTGCTGCTGGGCCCTGCTGGTGCTGATGGTGGCTGAACTATTTTAGTAAATATAGAAAGATGCACATCTTTGAAAAAGGTTTTTTCTTAAATGTGTGTGCTTAACTGGAATAAGTAAAAAATAATTGATTTAGTTGATGTAGTTTGTTAACATGTCAGTATCAGGACTTTAAATTAGAAGAGAATCGCAAAAAAAATCCATCAGCCTTGTCTTTTAATGAAACTGTCGCCAAATAAATCATCAGATTTGAGATTTTGAGCACGTTGTCTCGTGATGCTTTTACTGAATCACAATGACCTTCAGAATTTTTCACTTATTTCTCATTTTTAGATATTTTTCCTTCCCTTCTTTTTTTTTTAATCTCTCTCAAAAACTGCAGACATTTCATCTCCATAGAGCCTTCAGGCCGCTTCACACCAGATGATGATCCTGTTAGCATATAAAACATTCATCAGAACATGGATGGTCTTTAAAGGGTCATGGTGAGGTCTTCATACACCTTTAAGAACAGGTTCCGGTCCCACGGTGGGTTTCTGGATGCATCAAAACTCTGCAACAAGTTTTTATGGGATTTATAACTGTGACGACAAGATATCCAGGTTTTGGGTGACGTGTGGTGACAGAATATCTCTGAGGAACCATGTGCACCCGCAAACTTTTTAATAGTGGCTACTTACATTTGTCTACTGCCTTGACCAAGACCGGATTACCAGAGTGACATGATCTTAGCATGTAGCTTCATCCGGATCATGACGGTGTGGAGACGGTGGCGCCTTGATGTGAACTTATTGTTGATGTTTACAATACGGTGAGGATGCAGGAGATTGTGTTGGGGATGTGGAACGTAGCAGGATCATCGATGTCTTCACACTAAAGGAGGTTTTCTAAACTTCTCCTGGATCCAGTAACATTCTGACGGGTCATGAAGGTGATGGAGGAGACTGGGTCTAACATCACTGTTATCTTTGTGATAGTCATCCTCACCTCTTCGCCCCCCCCCTCTGCTTCTCCATCTCTGAGCTGTTCATCTTCTCCGTTTGTTCCCAGCTTGAGAAAACAGTTTCGGAAAGCAGAGGAATTTTTACTTACCTTCTAATCTAAACAGCACTTGAACCTTGACTCATTTTAGACGGAGAGCCATTTAGGGTAAAGCATCTTCCTCTAATCCCTCTTTCCTTTTCCTCCTCTTCTTCTCCCTCCTCACTGTCTCCTCGTCTGGTCTGTTTATCAATACGAGGGGTGTAAATTGTGCAGCAGAGTACACACACGGCTGACAAATGCTGAGGCATCTCGGAGTTACAGGTTGCGTTTCTCTCTCTAAGTGCTCTCATAAATTGCGCTCTGTGAGGTTTCGTGATTCAGCGTCCACTAAGAAAATACACACGGGTGTTTTTTGTTTTTTTTTACCAGCTCTAGATATCAATATACAGTATGAACTAAATGTGTAGAGTACTTATAACTAAGCAACATGTCCAGTAAATCTAAGACAAATCAGGGAAATTCCATTAGAAATTATCATAATTTCATTACTGAACTGTGTGTGGGCTTTTTAAAAAATACCCTTATCTGGGAAATCCCCACTCTAGGGTTTAAATAGTATCATTGCATGGCAGCCACCCCTCTTTGTTTACATTAGATCTGGACCTCTGTATTAGTTTATTCTCAATAATCATAATCTGACTGTAAACACGTGGGGCTTTTAGGAACTCAATGAGGAAGTTGTATTTGGCTGCTGGATGAAATCTCATGACCACACAATGTGCCCATACGTACAAACTAAACATGAAGACATTTACAATAGACCATGTGCCGTTATGAGGGCCTATAGCGCCTTTTGTCAGGATAAAGGCACCACAAATGAGCTATTGTCTGACTTACCATTCTAAGTCAGGAAAACCCTCTGGGGCATGTTTTCCACACTGAGCCCAAGAATGTCTCATTTTTCTGTCTCTGTTTGTGTGTGTGTGTGTGTGTGTGTGTGTGTTTGACATCTATTGGTGGCTGAGGCTTTGGCATGAAGCCCTGCGTGGCCCTGACACCATCTGTGGCGCGCACGCTGGCATGAAAGTCAGTGTTTGCACTCAGACTCAGAGCCTGAAGAGGCATTTTCATGTGCAGGAACTCCTCACGTCCCTCAGAAAGGCAGGAGAAACTTCAGATTTTATACTTGAAAGAATATTTTGTAAAGTTTCTGGCTGGGATGTCACTTGTTGCCGGGGGTGACGACATGAAACAAGGAGCAGTGCATCTAAACAAACCTGAGCTGAGAAGAGTAACTGGCGTGCTGATGTAAAACAGAAGGATGACAGCTATGTGTTATCTGACACGCTAATGCATTAGCAGAAATTTAGTGTAGCAGCTTGAAGTGCAGCTGATTCTGTCCATCCTCTGCAGAGCTGGAACAATGCTTTAAACTTTAAAACATCACATGCTTCCAGGATGATTTCCTGTTAAAGAAATGTGCTTTTGTGGCATTTAACAAGAACCTCAAGACTTCCATTTAATTACATTTCATCATTACAGCCACTGATATGTAAACCGTGCCCCGAGTTTCCATCTTTCCTTTACCGACTTGTTGCACACGAACTCTCTCGCTTGCACAAGTGCAGCTCTCCGCCCCTCCACAGGCTCTCCGGTGAAGAATTGAAAAGTTCCCATTGTTTGAGTGAAGTTCACAGCAGGACTCCAAATGAACAAATGGGATCTTATGAATCTTATGACCACGTATGACCACGTGTCTCTGATGTCTATTATCCTGGGGCTATGAGACACATTGTGAGAAAGAAGACGGTCACAAATAAGGCCCCGTCTCTGAACAAAGCACACATTGTCATTTTGGTCAGCTGGATGGCTGCTGCCTTTTTTATCTTTTTTGGAGAAGGATGCTGGAGGAGATTTTTCAATTTAACAACTCTTTGCAGACACAAGAGCCCGTATCTTTTTTTTTTTAAACTGTCTCCGCTCTTCTTTAACATTGTCCATTGTGTTCTCTTTTTGTTTTGTTTGTGAGTTTATTTTTGTGGATGACTTTAAGGAATCTTTTGGGCATAAACAAATCCCACATTGGAGGAAGATGTTTGTTTTTTCCTGATTTTATGAAAGCGGAATGTGTGTTTGGACGGAGCCGAACTGTTGAGTTCTCTGCAGCGTATGGATAAACATTTATTCAGGAACTGAATCCTGATATGAAAAATGAATTAAAAGTGCAGTGATGGTGTTTCTCTGTTCTGTTAGCTATAAGCTCAGAAATGAAAGCTAACTGTACTGCTTGCTAAGCGTAGCATGTTTGCTCTGATGAAACACCGTGCAGGTACGTTTCTGCATACGGAGCTTGTTTTCTGGTACCAGATAAGAGCTGTCTCTGCTCACCTGTCTGTAACCACACAGGTGATTCTAGGGTCTGTGGGGGCCCAAAGTTTCTTATAATTTTAATAAAAAGTAGAAGGTTGAAGCTCCTCTTCCTGTGTAGTGTTGCTCTTGTTTTCATTTGTTTTGATAACCAATAAATTATAGTTTATCGAAACACGTCTCGGTCACCATTCAGTGCCTTGGGGGCCCAAAGTAGACAACACCTCTGTGTAGCTGCACAGATCGCACGTCTCCGTCCTGTAGTCCTGATCTCAATGTGCTTTTTAACATCCTGTTTAAATAAAAAATAATTTTCTTTTTGCTCGTTACTCTTTTGTTCTTTAAAATGTTTTTAATCTGTTTGTGACTAAACAACTAAAACACCTGAGAAAACCTTTTTAATTGGTGTCTCCATGGCTTTAGCCCAGTGATTGGGAGGTGTTCCTCCGGTTGGAGGGTCGGGGGTTTGATCCCCATCTACTGCAACAGGAAAAACAGTGAACTGCTCCTGATAAACCTCTAGATGTATGATAGAATTCACTAACTGTAGAGTGTAAATATGCAGAAGAACAAACACTGAACGAGTGTCTGAATGGATGAAGAAGAAACACACTGTAAAGCACTTTACAGTAACTGAATGAGGTTAAAAAGCTCTTTAGAAATAGGAGCTATTTGCTAAAAGTGCATTTCTTTGTTGCAGTTTCTTTTATTGTCATGTGTGTTTAGTTGCTCAGGAAGCGTCTGCACACACTGATGATGGATAAAACTGTGTGTCACAACAGAGATTTACAAAAGACAGTTTATGGTTTTAAAGTGTAAAAGATTATTTTAGAGTAAAAGGACTCATGTGCACATTTCTGTCTTTGTTTGAGTTTAAAACTGTGTTTTCATATTCTGAAGACTTAGTTAATGTATAATACTGCAAATAAAACATGCAAATATTTAACCAGATACATCTCTGTCAGAAAAATGCTTATTAACAACAAATAAATGTTTTCTTAATTCATTTTCATTCTTTTTTTACAGAACCATCTTGCATGGAGAGGTTGCTTTCCAAAGACTGGAAGGATCGTGTTGACTGTCTCAACACCAACGAACTACTGGGAGAAGTTCAAGGTAAAAGTCTGAGAGAAAGTTTCTAAATCCAGACCAACATTCACATGTGCAGCTACATCTAAGTCTGCATTCTCAGTCAAAAACAGGTTTTATGAATGCAGGTAAACACTGCTGCTGTTGGCACAAAAATTTAAAATACAGGAGGTAAAAAAACCTGACCGACTGGAGGACATACCTGTCCAAAACATGCAGATTTTCTGGATATGAAGCTCATTTTTTGTTAAATACAGGTAAACACTTTGTACACACAAATGAAAGGATATCATTTATCATTTTATAAAAGCTAAATTCAAGGGTAAGAAAGAGTCAAATGTGTTAGAGTTCTCTGTTGGATGTGGAAACGCTCAGCTTGTTTCAGCTTATGAAAGCAACACAGTAAATGACGGCCTGTCCTGCCTTCATATAATTGTGTCTCTGATTAAAGGTTGTGTTTGAGGGGTGACGCTAACGCAGGCTTCCATCGTTTGGTCTGCATCAGCAAATAGCATTTATGAGGCTGTATGTTGCACAGAGACGAGTGAATTCTCAACCTGCAGCATTCAGTCAGGAATAACAGTGATGAGGAGAGGAGTGCTGTAACACGAAAGAATCCAACTTTATGCATTTTTAAAATTATTTTTACGATAAAAAATTAGCATTTTTAAAATTTATTTCTATAGTCTGATGACACTCAGTATTAAAAAATGAATAATTTGGCACCTATAGAGAATTTAAAAATGTTTTTACACAAAATAAAATAGTAATCAGGGATAAAAATATAATTTTTGGTTCATAATTTAAAATTTCTCTTAGATTTTTTAACAAGAAAACTTGTTTCTCTTTTACATTAAATATTAATAAAACAAGTTGTATTTTTTGTTTTATTTTAATAGACAACATACAAAATTGGGCAGGTTTTTTTTTTCATTACAGCTGATCCGTCCGACATGACGGCTGATGTGAGAAGTCATGAAATAATGTGTTTGTATCTGTTACAGCTAAATGCTAAAAGAAAAACTAAAAGAAATACAGAGAAACATGTTTGTGTGTGTGTGTGTGTGTGTGTGTGTGTGTGTGTGTGTGTGTGTGTGTGTGTGTGTGTGTGTGTGTGTGTGTGTGTGCGTTAGTCATTTACAGGCAGCAGCTTACTGCTCAGTCAGTCTATGATCGTCTCCTGCTGTAATGGCAAGAATTTCCTCAGTGGAAAGAAGGAAAGCTCGACCTTCTATAGCAGACAGAGATCCAGTTTTATTCCACAGCAAAATCTGGTTCTTTGTTTCTAAAATTAATATCAATCTTCCTTTATACAATTAATAAAGAAACAATGTTTATATATTAATTGTATAAACAATTAAATTAGTCTTCACACTGTTAAAGTTGAGCTTTTTCACAAGTCGAGTTTTATATAAAACTCTAAAACAAAATTAACACACACACAGACACCATCTTAAGAAAACAAACAAAACAACCACAGTAACAAACAGAAAATACTGAACAAAAAGCATCTTTTAGACTGAACAACATATTTTTGAACTGTGGTGAATTAATTCTTTTATTCCTCCTTTTTTGTAGCTCTAGTTTCTGTGATTCAGTCACTGATAAATATACGGAGATAAAACATCAGAAAATAACAAGATACTGTATATCAATAATTTTCAGTCTGAAGAAAATGTCTTTCTCTATTGTTTTTTACCTCATTTACACAGTATATAAGTATTTAGACCCTTTATTATTTGGACACTGCATTCAGTGCGAAACCTGCTATAAAACATGTTTCCATTGCACACAAGCAGAACTTGTTAATAAATCCAGAATGGCTTGAAATTATTTTTCAAGCTTCCACAACAACAAAAAAATAATTTGTTATTCTGGTGAAATATATCTGCTGCAATTCTGTTTTGTGTATATTTCAAAGTTTTAATGCAGCCGTGCACGTACAGCTCTCGGATGTTTCTGGAAGGAAAACTTCTTCCCAGAAACAGATTCAATCCAAGACTTTTCCTTCTGTGTGACCTGAATACACAAACACAACTGTTACTCTGTCGTCACACAACAACCTGAACTCACTGCTAACGTGTTGAAGAACTGATGCATCATTTAAACACAGTCTACACAATAAATATACATCTTTTATTCAGCTCCTGCCTCTATCAGCAAAAAGTTTACACATGGTGATCCAACAAGTACAGCAGTACACCCCCCCATCTGTTCAGCTTTATTTGCTCTTTTTTCCTTCTTGGCACAAACAATATGTTTGTCATCATTATTAAATTTATTGAAACATATTTTAGAAGTTTTTTCTTTCATGTTTATATTGTTATAAAATGTAAAACATAAAAGATATGAATGATGTTTATAATAATAAAAATTAGCTGAAATTAAAAAAAAAGAAAAATTAAATTTTTTGTAATAATATTAAACTCACTCACTGTGAGCAGTGAGATCAGTGCGACTGGCTTCAAAATAAAACAATGCCTCTTTTGACATGATTTGTTAAATAAATTATAAATTGCATTTCTATCATCAAGTCCGAGAAGTCGGCAGCAGATGGATGAATAATGAGACGTGTCTCGTTAGAATGTAAGACACATGAGCTGGCACATCTGGCAGCAATAATCAGATTCCCATTCAAGTAGCAAATCCAGGATCTTATTTTTTCATACTTTAAAAAAAAAAATTATAAACACATATGCTCCAGTCTGTCTTCAGATCTTGAGTGAACCTGAACCTCTTCATATTAAAGGTGGCATCTTTACATGCGGCACTGCTTAGAGATAGAAAGTTTAGTCTGGAGGAGTTTTGAAGATCATCTGATACGTCTGATTTTTAGCCTTTACGTATCTCTTATGAGCTAGAAACACATAGATGTGAGGAACCACAGCTGAGTCCTTTGCTGATGTCTTATTGGGCTTGAAGGAATGTGACACGTTGATCCTACTCTGTGAAACAGCAAGGATTTTTGGAGGCTTGCGATCCTTAAAGTCCAGTCCCCATATAATTACAGTGATAATAATACATTTCATTTTGGTTATCTTCCCTGCCAGGGAGGTTGGAGGTGGGCATCAGGACCCAGGTGGAGGATTAAGATTACCAACATGTTATCCTGTATGAAAGATGAAGTTTGGCAGATATAAAGATTCTGATCATACAGGCTGCTGATGTCACTCAAACTGCTCTCAGTGTCTTTTACTGTGGTTTACTTTAAACAAGCATGTAAAAAATAAAATAAAATATAATAAACAAATCCATATAGAGCCTTAACATGAATGAGCTGAAACTCAAAAGTCAGTTCAGCCGTGGTGGTTCAGTCACAAAGATTCTTACAAACAACTTTTTTTTTTTGGGGGGGGGGGTTCTTATTACTTTCTTATTCCTAATATATTCTTCTTCTTGTTATAATAATGATTATTATTAAGTTGGACATAAAGCCCCATATCTCCAGTGTTTGTCTCCATAAACACCATATGGCAGTTACTGTAAAGGAAACATGATTTGACTTCACTTATGAACAACAGATGTTGATAGAAAAACATTGTTTCTTTTTATATATGTTTTAATTGTGACACTAAAATCTAAAATCAAATATTCTGATAAAAAGCTTGAAATGAAACAGGATCTGCTTTCCATTGATCCTAACAACATGTAACTGTGTGAACAGTAGAAAAAGAAAAAACAAACAGTTATCCAGAAGTAAATGTTCTGGTTCTGAGACAGGAATTCCATCTCATCCAGAACAGTTAATGGCTTTCTGTTTTGGCCAGTGACTGCAGCAGGTGTCAGGAATAATCCTGATGAATAAGAAACGGAAACAACTCAAATGGTTATCGGTGCCAGAAGTGTTGAAGGAACGCAGAGGATCACGTTTGGTATGCACAAGCCTTAATCCTTAAAGATGAATCATGGAGCTGCAATCACAGTTGTTAAGATTACACAATAGGCCTCACGTCTTTACAAGGAATATGAAGAATCTGAAAACCTCAGCTTGTATGTGTGAAAGTGTTTTGACTTGACAGGGTTATAAAGTATCCATCAGTGTAGCAAATATAAACTGGCTAAAGACACACGGAGAGGAGAAGAGAAAAAATAAAGGTCAGAGTAAAGTGACAATAACAGAAGAGGGAAAGAAGGTGAGAATCAGAGAAAGATACAAGCTGGGAGTGTAAGAGGAGAGGAGGAGGGGGAGGAGAGGAGAGGAGAGGAGAGGAGAGGAGAGGAGAGGAGAGGAGAGCTGTCTC
>SSNP01000042.1:2409355-2586256 GCA_006937955.1 Pachypanchax playfairii | reverse complement strand
GGGGGAGGGGGAGGAGGAGGAGGAACCCATGAAGGAAATCTGAACTTGGAAGTAACTTATCTGAAGTTTTTAAGGGTGAGAATCAAAAAGGAAAAAATGAAAAAGAGACAAGAGGAGAATGTTGCTTTTGATACCAGGGTGCTGAGGGGTAATTGTGTGTGTGTGTGTGTGTGTGTGTGTGTGGAAGGGGGGGGGGCAGTTTGTGGTACAATAGGGGCCTGACAGGACTACAATAGAGACTCTGTTAGTATGCAGGTAGTGTTGGGGCCACCCTGCAGTCTCCCTATATGGCCCCAAGGCAAGACCTTACACACACACACACACACACACACACACACACACACACACACACACACACACACACACACACACACACACACACACACACACACACACACACACACACACACACACACACACACACACACACAAGTGTGTTTTGGTATCCTTATGGGGACCGTCCATTGACTTCCATTGATTTTAGTAACTAGATTTATACCTAACCCAAACCCTTTTCCTAACCTTAACCATTACTGATCTATAACTAACCCTAAGACTAACTAAAACTCTATTCACACCATACCTATAAACCTAACCCCTAACTCTAAAAAGGGGATTCCCCCCCATGGGGACCAGGCTTCGGTCCCCAAAAGAACCCTCGGACCCCAGAAAGATAGTAAAAGTCAGGAAACGGGTCCCCAGGAGGTCAGAAATACAAACCCACACACACACACACACAGTATTAAAGAAAAAGCACAACAACATTTCACATAAAAAGACTTAATGATGTTGACAGAGGTAACTGAGGTAAATGAATTATGAACATTTATCATAAACACACAACATTCTGGATCCTGGTAGATCCTGATCCTGATCGTTCCCCGGATCTCATCAGTAGGTCTTCACGCATTTCCCAACCTGTCCTAAAATAATTCCATCCATATCTGTACATCAAGTTATCTTTCTTACAAATGAACAAAAACAAACTAGTAAATACGTAGACTCTTTGGTAAAGGTAATAAATGTTTTCCAGGAAGACACAGATGATGAAGAAACTTACCTGATGACTTCGTCTCAGCTGGATTTCATTCAGGAACTCTTCTTCTTCTGCGTCTCCTCAGATTGTTGTTTCAAAGAAATGAACTTTCTCCTACTGGTGACACTGATAATTACTGAAATTATCTGGAACTGAGAAACACAAAAAACATTCAATTTAATATATAATGTATTTAACATTTAAATTAATGTATTATGAATTAATTATAAATTTTAAAATATTGGGGGACATTCCTTTTTGAAATTTACACACTTAAGACACACAGTCAGTAAAATGCTGTCTAACTTGTTGTAACTCTCTGATGAGAGTATCATGTTACCAGAGTGTCAAGCAGGAACTCATAATTCTAATAATGCTGCATTTACCTCTAAACTTCAGGCTCTGCTCTGTGTGACATCTTATAAAAATCTGTGTTAATTAGATCTAGAGTTCAACGCTGGATGAGTTTGTAGAATATGGTATTCATTACAGATGTTAACAATGTAGTTAACAGTTACCTATTAACTTTACTCCACATCAGAGGGTTTATTCTAATAAGAAATTATATAACATCAGTAGAATTTGGATGTAAAGAACACGTTTGTATTCCAATATCTAAAAAAAAAAGCAAAGTGATTTACAATTATATTTATCTGATTATATCTAGAATTATTTAATCATATTTATATAGTTTAGATGGTAAATCTGATTTCTACTTCTCGGGCATTATTGCGTGAATGTTTTGTCTTTGTTATGGTAAAATATGAGGGTTGAATGACATGCAGTAAAAAGGAGCTGGTCTCAGCCCACAAACCTCCCAAGAATGTTTAAATCATAACCTGGCAGAAGCTTTTAACAGATACTTACTTTTAAAGGTTAACTCAAAGTAATTTTATTGTTTTTGAGAACAGACAGTAGGTTTAAACATGCAGAGACAAGTTAGAATATAATAAGTAGCACGATGTAACAACAAGCTGGAGGATTTATGAGAAATGAGGAATGAAACGTTTCAAAGGGCCTGTGCTGGCCCAACTACTTGTTTTGTATTTATGGAAGAATTTGTTGGAGGCGTGATTTGATTGTCATATTTTGTGCTCCCCCCAAAAACAAGTTAAGTTCTTTTTCAAGAATGAAAAAAAAAAACAATAGTGTTACATGTATACCTACTTTTTTCTTAAAATAAAATGAGAAAAATACATATTTTTAATTCGCTTGTAACAAATAAAATGCAACAAGTTTGATTCCTTGTTAATTAAAGGTCTTTTCATTTTTTTGCTTCAGGTACGCCAGAGTCACTCGAGGAAAAGGAACGCCAACTCTCAAACATGATTGGTCAGCTGAACAATTTGAGGGAGAAGCTTCTCGCAGCACATGATGAGCAGAAAAAGATGGCCGCCTCCCAGCTGGAGAAGCAGAGGCAGCAGATGGAGCTGGCCAGGCAGCAGCAGGAGCAGGTAGCAATGGACTGAACAGGATTTTATATGAAGACACATGTTGAACTGAGAAGTAACGTCACACGTCCAGATTCATCACTTCTCCTACAGCTCTCTTCAGCGCTTCTCCTGAGAAATTATTCCATTTAAAATGACAGTCGGATGTTTTTAGTTTAATATAGAATAAACAATAAAGCAGGTGGCAGGAAAAGAGCCAAGAAAGCTAACTTCACTAATGAGAAAAATACACACAAAAACCAGTCGTTTCCTTTCTGGTAGAAGCTCCTTCAGACTGAGATAGTTGTTTTTGTTGATCGGTTCCAACAAACATTTGTTTTCTAATCAAAATTAAAGATTTGATTCATAACTTAAAGATCAGTGAGAAACACAGACACAGGTCACATGCTGGCAGACAAAGATCTAAATAAATGTTGATAACAACTTAGAGGAACAGATGATGCTGTAAGGCAGGAAATCTTTAAAGAGGCCCTTCCATTAAAAACAGTTTTTCTGAGGTTTGTGTTGAATATTTTAGCTCCACAGGTGTTCTTACCTTCATAGTGGGTGTGAAAACAGATCAACAACTTCTCTTTCAGTTTTAATCTCTCAAACTACGCAGGTGGTGATAAAACCCGAGTTCTCCCGAGTCTGAACGGCCTGTATCTGTTTCATCACAACTCCTTAGTTCGTTAGTATTTATTAGCTCCTGCAGTTAAAACCACACCTAGCATGCTGCTGGCTAAAAGCTGTTAGCATAACGCCTACCATGCTGCTGGCTAAAAGCTGTTAGCATAAGACGTAGCAAACAGGAAGACACAACGTCTGACGTTGCCATGTGCAGCGGAGTAGGAAACAGTATACCGTACCTTGCTCTCATAGGCTAGTTTGTTATCCAATCAGAGTCCAGCAAATTCGAATAATGAATATGAACAAGCTGCTGAAGCAGCCTGACGGAAGGAGCCGGAACCACCCGGATTTTAACGCAGACAGATTGAAAGGTCTGTTAATCAGTGTTTCCTGATGTTTTTAGATATAAAATGTTTCATATTACTGGTTAATACTTCAGAAATAACCACAAAGTCCTGAAATGTGTATGAAATGGCCTCTTTAAGTGATGAAAAGAATCTGGTACTCAGCAAAGAAAAGCAGGTGATTCTGTAAATGTTCACAGGTACACTGGAAATCAGCTAATGAACAAAACAGTCAAAAAAGACAGAAAGATACAGGTTAAACTAATTGCAATAAACAAAAAAGAAAAAAACAGAGAAAAATAAAACTAACTGAATTGAAAACAACTTTATTTACACAGTAAATGAACAACATGGATCTCATGTGTAGAAGGAACCAAGTCACAGATCCAAATCATGTTCCTATGACCTGAACCCGCTGCCGTGCCTTTTTTTTTAACTTCACTTGCTGTGAACTCTGGTTGTTCAGATATTTCAGAGTTATATGTATCTAGTATAGTTAGGTTCTGATAAAGAGGTCAGGCCTTAATGTTGTCTTGTTAGTTCAGTGCAAATACTGAAAACTAGTGATCAAGAGATCGACTGGATCTGCCAAGACGACTTCTTTTACTTTTCTTTTCTTCAGGTTTTATTTCTTATAACCTTAAGCTTGATATTTCATCACTGTGTGTAACAAAGCTAAATTCTGACAGGACATCGTGTGGTTTTTTCACCTACCTCCTAATTCCATATAAGTCTATAATACACAATATCTTAGAAAAGAAAACAAAGACTTTTGTTTGGAATAAATAGATCAAATATGATGGAATTTTTTATCAAACTGTATGTATAACCAAACTGCTAATCCTACTGGGATTTATTATGTATTTATTTTATCTTCTTCTTTTACTCACCTCAAAGTAAGAAGAAAAATAAATGGTTTGTTTGTTTGTTATCATGTCTTGGAAAAGTACATAACTATTGAAGTGGGCTTCCATGAACAGGTAATATGTTACCTGTCATAGATTGCTCTTTAAACAACCTCAGTTTAAAAAAATAGATATCAGTTCCGACCGGCTTGACAAGCTAACGGCTAATTATGGTGGTGCCCAAACCAAAGTGGATAACTGCCATAATAAAACAGCAATAATCTTAAAAATGTTACAACAGTTCCAGGAAACATGATTTAACCTTTACACTGCCATAACGTTCACACCACATGGTTATTTGTAGAGAATTCTGTGGTTATTTGTAGTAAACATTAGGAGAAGGATCTGGTTGCAGGCAACAGTCTGATGCCACTGTCACGCCTCTTTCAGGTGAGCAAGCTGCAGCCACAGGAGAAAAACTTCTGTCCATAATTTAGTTTAGTGACAAATCATATCGCTGCATTTGATTTTTCCCTATCTGAAGTATTAAAGTTCTGATGCACATGTGAGTTTCAGGCCTCCAGCTGAAGCAGCAGGATGTTAGAGAGGGAGGGTGAGAGCAGAAGCAAAGAGGTGTTTAGGTGTGCTCGTCTTTGTTTTTGCTGTTTGTCGACATGTCACTATGGGTTGGCATACAACAGGCCGTGTTTGGACAAGTCCACACCTCCCATCAAAACACATACCACCTTTCACAGCTTCACAAAGGAACAGACAAGATGAGGAGAGTGAAAGAAAGACAGATTCCAATATCAGCCAGTCATTTGGCTGTTGAGACTTGATAGGATAATGCCCTACAGACAAACCCAGAAAAATTTGCCTTTAATGAAATATGACATGTGTGCAAATGGGGCGCCGCCTCCCATTCAGCAGCCTATAATTACATTTTCGGAATAAATATACTAAACGACTCCTCAAGAAAAAAAAGCATCTGCTTTACTTTTTTTTTTTTTACATAGATTGGGTGGAAACAAATAAATAACAAGCTTTACCTTGTTGTCCATCATGAAATGAGACTCAACCCTTTAACGTGACCTAAACTATCTGAAATGACACAATCGTACACAAACAGCAGCCAGAAGAAGAGATAATAGCAGCTAAAGTGTGTACGAGTGTAGCTGGAGTTCAGAGGCATGATGTGATAAACATGTCAATCTCACAGATTCCTGTTCAATTACTCCCAAGTACATAATTGTGGACGTACGCATCGTCTCACTCAGTTCTTTAATAATTTATTCTGAGGTAAACGGACGTATAATTTACAACATTTACACTCTGGTGTTTCATGTTTTATTGTGTTGCATTTGATTTAGTTTAGGCTCAGTTGAGACTTTACCTGCTAGTTTTAGTTATCCTGATCATTTTAAGGCAGTTTACTCTTTCAGTATCTTGTCTTTCTTAAAACTATGTGCAACACACGATTTGCACATTTGTTTTTTTTTTCTTTCTGTAGAAATCAGATGTGTGTCTTTATTGTCATTTTGACTCCATTGTTTTGGTTTGTGTGTGTTTGTGTGTGTGTAGATTACTAGACAACAGCAGCAGCTTCTCCAGCAGCAGCACAAGATCAACATCCTTCAACAACAAATCCAGGTTAGCAACTTTTATGGTATCCAATAATTTTGTTGTTTCTTCTGCTCGTCCTTCTGAATGAGGATGATGTTAGTTTATTCTTGGTCTTCCGATCTGGATAATGTAATTGCATCTGCTCCATTATCAGTGTGTGACTGTGTGAAGATCAGATCCAGAAGGAGTCGTGACCTGTAGCTTGGTAGCATTGGAGAGGTGCAGCCTTCCATCACTCACACGATGGTGACAAGAATTTGTACCCTTCTTGTCGTTGGGGGTGTACCCTGTAGTCCAGGTCCATTTTTGTACCTTATGAAGTTGTTCCACTAAAACAGTAAAATTATGCCACATTTTGAAGTCTTAAACCAACATTCTGAAACATAATATTACAATAATGAAAATGATGGAAGAAACTAAATAAAATAGAGATTAACCAGCCTTGACCAGGGTTGCAGGTGCAGTTAAAATGGTACAAATTTGTACTTTATATCAATTTGAACACTCTAAGGGGCATTTCTGACCTTTTAAAGACCAATATTGTACTTTTAAGGGAACATTTTAAAACAATTTACCTATTGGTACAAAAATGTCCTTGTCTCGTACCTCTATTTCTGAGAGTGTGGTGCATCTTTACCTTTTCTTTCTCCCATTTTAAAAATTAATTTACCTAATATTCTGATAATACACACGTCTTACTGAGCCACTACATGCACTTAGATTTATTATCACTGTACATACATCCAGACCCACCGAGAAATTACCACCAGCTGTGAACCAAATGCTGGCAAATTTGCACGCTGTGGCTGATAGGCTCGTGGGAATTTCACCAGTAAGTATTTGATCTTTTTATTTTCTCTAAGTGCTTACAGCTAAATTGAATCAGCATTTCAGAGATTCTGTACAAACTCTGTGCTGTGATCAGTTCAGCCTTACGTCCAGTTTACCCCCCATCATTCCTGAGCTTTGGATTAGCCCTCGCTCCTGAGGTGGGATGGAGTTAATGAGGACTTGGTTATTTTCTCCTCTCTCTCTCTTCTTAGTTTTTTTTTCTTTATTACGAGCGCCCACCATTAGATCTTAATAAAGCTCGAATCAGACTTCATTAGGATTCTGAGCCCTGGGGGAGAGCAAGACCATAAAAATCAGCTTACACTCAGATCCTCTTCCATGCTGTGAAGCAATGGATACTGTGTCATGTTTGGTTTTGAGGATGAAGGCGTATGCAGAAAATAGTTCTTGAGAGCAGCTCGTTATCGTGTGGAGCTTCAGAAGCATCAGCTGTAAAAACACTTTAAAACCAACTCTTGTTTCACACTTGTTGTCTAACTTCAATTAGCTCCACAATTACAGTAATTTTCTGCTAAGTAAAGGTGCCATATTAAAATACCTAAAAATACCAAAAGAAGAAACTGATGCTCACTGTGAGACTGCAGCAGATTCTTGTTATTTAACGTATTTCCAGAACAATAGTACGTCTTGGCAAACAAACCCATTTTAGCAAGAAGCATATGGTGTTTCTACTGTACAGAGGTTTACAATTATTGTGGCTAAGCTCCAGGGTTTAGTCACTGGTGTACGGGCTGTTTACGCTGTGTCGGATGTGTATTGGCCTTAAACACACAGGCAGCGCCGCACCAGTCTGTTTCTACTTATCAGTTCCAGACTCCAGCTCCTCTCAGGCCAATACTCAGAGGAACTGACCAAATGCTACTGTTTCAGCTAAGAAGAATAGGCCTCAGTCTGGTAAAACCACTTTTTTTTTAGAAGTGCCAGTTGTTGTTCACGTCTTAATTTGAAAGGTAGAAGTTGTCCAGATGGAAGAAATAAGAAACCAAAACAAGGTTTTTGCCTGTAGTTGGACTTCTGTGGAGTTTTCATTCATTGTATCGTTGCAGCAAATAAAAGTAACTACGGTTTTGTAGTCGGTCGGCATTTTCTCACTCATGATGTTTATTGTGAAAATCCAGCTGTTGAGACCAGTTTTCTTCTTCTGCATCTTTCCTTTCTGCTTCAGTCACTGGATAGTGTCAATGTGTTTGTCGGCTCCCATGGTGGGTAGCTTGGTTCAAAGTGACCTGGTTTCCTGTCATGTGGTTTTAAATGGAGTGGACAGCCAGCAGGGGACGTCCAGGGGTTAAAGAAACGCTTCCGAAGGCCTCATGCACATAGATATTGTTACTAGAGTGCAAACTGCAGAAAAGAGTGGAGACATGCACTATGACACCAGCATGAAGACATATAGACAGATGAACACACACACACACACACACTGTATGGTCTTGCATGGAGCAGTGGTTTATGGATTTGAAATTTCCGTAAAAAAAGACAGCAGACAATAACAGATAATAACAAACATATGGAACGTTCACGTGTTCTCCTGACACACACACACACACACACACACACACACACACACACACAAACCCATGCTGGTTCTAAACCCGTACACACACATGCAGCGGTGGCAGGCCCTTTGTGTGCTGTACGCAGCGTGGCCCAGCCCAGCCTGGTGGCTGACAGGCATGTGTCTTTGTTAAGTCAGTTCTTATAATGGTTCTCATATGTGGCCCATTTCCTTCAGGCCCACAAAGACGCAGGCCCTAACCACACCGCCCGGGCCCTAGCTAACGGGCTAATTAATGACTGCAAAGCCGCACTCCTCCTTTTCTCTCTCTCTGTTCTTCATTTATAACTCCTCTGTCTCCTCCTTCACCCGTCCTCCTCCTGTCCTC
This sequence comes from Pachypanchax playfairii, assembly GCA_006937955.1. Lineage (NCBI taxonomy): Eukaryota > Metazoa > Chordata > Actinopteri > Cyprinodontiformes > Aplocheilidae > Pachypanchax > Pachypanchax playfairii. Next base: position 2,577,613 of record SSNP01000042.1, on the reverse strand, counting down.
CTCCTTCCTTACTGTCTGATTTTTTGCCACAATTACTGCTTTTGTATTTTGATTTTGTGTTTGTTGTTGTCATGTTTTATGGCAGAATATCAACTTCCTTCTGTTTAATTATTCACACTATGATTACTTAAAGTTAAGGATTTTAATTTGATTAATATTCTGTATCTAAGTTTTGGGTTCAGGCCCAGAAGTATAAACAAATAAATGGTTTATAAATGTATTACCTGTGTTAATTAACCTCGTCCAAGGAGGTCTTTTTTAGCATAAGTTTATTCATTGTTTTCATCTTCTTGTTAACAAGATAACTAAAATTGTTATAAACAGAGGTGAATTTTTCTGGACAGGTTAGTGATGACATGAGGACCAGTCAATCTGGACAACCACCTGGGTCCATCTGGAGAGATGGGGCTCATTTCAATAATCTCCATTTACCTCAACAAGCCAAACCTTAAATATTGTAAACATTTACCAACCAGCAACATGGTTGTTCTACATCACAGTGTTGGAACTGTAGCCTGGTCATTATGATCCAGAAAGCTTCATGAAATATTTAACACTGTAAGTCAACAAATAGTTAAAGACATGCAACTAACACCAAGATAAGCAAATAAGTAAATTTGATCCTCAGGATGTCTGAAACTAGATCCAGAAGAAAAACGTCATTACAGAAATATTATTTTTATATGTAACTATCGAACTAACATTGATATCAAATTGATTCTGAATGCTAACAGTTTGTTTTTAAGGTCAGTGAATCCCAGAATTATCATAAATAAATGTAGGACCATTAGTTTTAAGTGTAAACTGAGTAAAATGAGATGTTTGGCAGAGGTCTGCACTCTCTGAATGCTTTTCTAGTTATCGTCTCTAATTCAGCTGATTAAACAATCTGAATCAGAGCCAGAAGCTTTTTTCTTGTCAGGGTACCAGACGGGCTCCAGCACAAAACTCCACACAATCACAAATGTGCATAAAAACTACTGAGCAGCCAAGAGACAGTTAGATGGAGAGGCAGCTCTTATGTCAGCACTACAGCTTCAGACAGAAGAACAAGGAAAGCACATAATGCTGATACAATGCAGCTGTACTGATTCCTGAGACATCAGGAGGAAGAATAAAGGTCCAAGATAAAAAAAAATCCTGCTCATGTTGTCTTGAGTTTCTGATCTTATACATCAAAATATAATAATATGATAGAAAACTATATATTTACCATGTTTTCCTTTCATCAGTGCCAACGGACATGTTTGACAAAAACAGTTTGGATCTACTCTAGTGGTTTAACATGTTAGTTGGATCTACTCTAGTGGTTTAACATGTTAGTTGGATCTACTCTAGTGGTTTAACATGCTTGTTGGATCTACTCTAGTGGTTTAACATGTTAGTTCGGATCTACTCTAGTGGTTTAACATGCTAGTTTGGATCTACTCTAGTGGTTTAACATGTTAGTTGGATCTACTCTAGTGGTTTAACATGTTAGTTCGGATCTACTCTAGTGGTTTAACATGTTAGTTGGGATCTACTCTAGTGGTTTAACATGCTTGTTGGGTCTACTCTAGTGGTTTAACATGTTAGTTCGGATCTACTCTAGTGGTTTACCATGTTAGTTTGGATCTACTCTAGTGGTTTAACATGTTAGTTTGGATCTACTCTAGTGGTTTAACATGTTAGTTGGGATCTACTCTAGTGGTTTAACATGCTTGTTGGATCTACTCTAGTGGTTTAACATGTTAGTTCGGATCTACTCTAGTGGTTTAACATGTTAGTTGGGATCTACTCTAGTGGTTTAACATGTTAGTTCGGATCAACTCTAGTGGTTTAACATGTTAGTTTGGATCTACTCTAGTGGTTTAACATGTTAGTTAGGATCTACTCTAGTGGTTTAACATGTTAGTTGGGATCTACTCTAGTGGTTTAACATGTTAGTTGGGATCTACTCTAGTGGTTTAACATGTTAGTTCGGATCAACTCTAGTGGTTTAACATGCTAGTTAGGATCTACTCTAGTGGTTTAACATTTTAGTTAGGATCTACTCTAGTGGTTTAACATGTTAGTTGGGATCTACTCTAGTGGTTTAACATGTTAGTTCGGATCAACTCTAGTGGTTTAACATGCTAGTTTGGATCTACTCTAGTGGTTTAACATGTTAGTTTGGATCTACTCTAGTGGTTTAACATGTTAGTTGGGATCTACTCTAGTGGTTTAACATGTTAGTTCGGATCTACTCTAGTGGTTTAACATGTTAGTTTGGATCTACTCTAGTGGTTTAACATGTTAGTTGGGATCTACTCTAGTGGTTTAACATGCTTGTTGGATCTACTCTAGTGGTTTAACATGTTAGTTGGGATCTACTCTAGTGGTTTAACATGCTTGTTGGATCTACTCTAGTGGTTTAACATGTTAGTTGGATCTACTCTAGTGGTTTAACATGCTTGTTGGATCTACTCTAGTGGTTTAACATGTTAGTTCGGATCTACTCTAGTGGTTTAACATGTTAGTTGGATCTACTCTAGTGGTTTAACATGCTTGTTGGATCTACTCTAGTGGTTTAACATGTTAGTTCGGATCTACTCTAGTGGTTTAACATGCTAGTTTGGATCTACTCTAGTGGTTTAACATGTTAGTTTGGATCTACTCTAGTGGTTTAACATGTTAGTTTGGATCTACTCTAGTGGTTTAACATGTTAGTTTGGATCTACTCTAGTGGTTTAACATGCTTGTTGGATCTACTCTAGTGGTTTAACATGTTAGTTGGGATCTACTCTAGTGGTTTAACATGTTAGTTCGGATCAACTCTAGTGGTTTAACATGTTAGTTTGGATCTACTCTAGTGGTTTAACATGTTAGTTCGGATCTACTCTAGTGGTTTAACATGTTAGTTCGGATCTACTCTAGTGGTTTAACATGTTAGTTTGGATCTACTCTAGTGGTTTAACATGTTAGTTTGGATCTACTCTAGTGGTTTAACATGTTAGTTCGGATCTACTCTAGTGGTTTAACATGCTAGTTTGGATCTACTCTAGTGGTTTAACATGTTAGTTGGGATCTACTCTAGTGGTTTAACATGCTTGTTGGATCTACTCTAGTGGTTTAACATGTTAGTTTGGATCTACTCTAGTGGTTTAACATGTTAGTTTGGATCTACTCTAGTGGTTTAACATGTTAGTTTGGATCTACTCTAGTGGTTTAACATGCTTGTTGGATCTACTCTAGTGGTTTAACATTTTAGTTTGGATCTACTCTAGTGGTTTAACATGTTAGTTTGGATCTACTCTAGTGGTTTAACATGTTAGTTGGGATCAACTCTAGTGGTTTAACATGTTAGTTCGGATCAACTCTAGTGGTTTAACATGTTAGTTCGGATCTACTCTAGTGGTTTAACATTTTAGTTCGGATCTACTCTAGTGGTTTAACATTTTAGTTTGGATCTACTCTAGTGGTTTAACATGTTAGTTTGGATCTACTCTAGTGGTTTAACATGTTAGTTTGGATCTACTCTAGTGGTTTAACATGTTAGTTAGGATCAACTCTAGTGGTTTAACATGTTAGTTTGGATCTACTCTAGTGGTTTAACATGTTAGTTGGGATCTACTCTAGTGGTTTAACATTTTAGTTTGGATCTACTCTAGTGGTTTAACATGTTAGTTTGGATCTACTCTAGTCGTTTAACATGTTAGTTGGGATCTACTCTAGTTGTTTAACATGCTTGTTGGATCTGCTCTAGTGGTTTAACATGTTAGTTGGGATCTGCTCTAATGGTTTAACATGTTAGTTTGGATCTACTCTAGTGGTTTAACATGTTAGTTTGGATCTACTCTAGTGGTTTAACATGTTAGTTCGGATCTACTCTAGTGGTTTAACATTTTAGTTAGGATCTACTCTAGTGGTTTAACATGTTAGTTCGGATCTACTCTAGTGGTTTAACATGTTAGTTTGGATCTACTCTAGTGGTTTAACATGTTAGTTTGGATCTACTCTAGTGGTTTAACATGTTAGTTTGGATCTACTCTAGTGGTTTAACATGTTAGTTTGGATCTACTCTAGTGGTTTAACATTTTAGTTTGGATCTACTCTAGTGGTTTAACATGTTAGTTTGGATCTACTCTAGTGGTTTAACATGTTAGTTCGGATCTACTCTAGTGGTTTAACATGTTAGTTCGGATCTACTCTAGTGGTTTAACATGTTAGTTTGGATCTACTCTAGTGGTTTAACATGTTAGTTTGGATCTACTCTAGTGGTTTAACATGTTAGTTTGGATCTACTCTAGCGGTTTAACATGTTAGTTCGGATCTACTCTAGTGGTTTAACATGTTAGTTTGGATCTACTCTAGTGGTTTAACATGTTAGTTTGGATCTGCAGGAACACGTTGAAACACAGAAAACAAACATTCAGACAATGGTAGATTTCATTTACAGGTTGTCTTGTGTTTTTAGAGCAACATCTGAGTGAAGTGCTGCTCCACCTTCCAGGAAACTTTCAGGTCTTCTGATGTTTGTTTCTGAACATCTAACATCATACCTGATGCAGAAAACTATTTGAAAAACTTCATTTTAGAGAAATAAAGATGAGTTCCAATTGAACTGATGATCTAACACGTAGCCACAGCAGATCAAAAACAAAACAAATTACTATCACTATAATTTCAATAAGTTCGTAGCTGTTCCTACAGATGTGAGTTTACACGTCTCTGTGCTGCTGTTGTTTTCTCATCACCTGGTTATTCTGACAGACATGTTCCAAACTGAACTAGAAGTATTACATTAACCTGTTTAGCCCCACAGAAGTCTGTGTAAATTATCATGTTATGTAAAAAGGTTTATGAATTACTGTTCAGATGAACATTTTTTAAATTAGAGCTGCGTCAGGATTGGTGGAATCTGGCTCAGCATCTACCAGCGAACTGTAAACTCATCATAACTCCATGTCTCCAAACTGAGACTCAGATTTTTATGCTTTAGTTTATGTAAATTCATGTTGAATAATGGTAAAGACAAACTTCACACACCACAACTCACCTACTTACATTCATACGACATTACCACAATGAATACGGCAGACTTTAAGATAAAAACTTTGTAAATAAAAAATAATAAATGCAACTTTTAAGGTGGTAAATAAGATGTGATCAGTTCTGCACTTGTGGTAATTTTACACACATTGATCCAGTGTTAGATTAATGTTGAAGAAAGGTGCAAATATGATGTAAATGGTGTAACGGTCAGGTGACAACAGCAGCAAATTCACACTTTAAACCATAACAGTAAAAAAAAAAACACTTAAAATTTGACAACTTTGACGAGCCCATTAGAATCTATAGACTCCAGCTGTGATGTTTCCATTATGCTGCTTCCAGTCTGTTTGCTGGAGGTTGTAACTGGCATCATAAGATTATTTCTCACTGGAAATTTAATTTCAAAGTGGTAAAAATCAACGCTGTGTAGGTTTTTCTTTATGAGACGTGATGGATATAAACGTGCACGTGTGTATTTTCCTCTCTCTATCTCAGCTCAGTGAAACATACGTGCCCCCCTCACCCTGCTACCTCAACACAACACCACCATTAATTCTGAGTGTGTGTCTGCGTGTGTACACATGCTCCTTGTTGCTTAGGTGTGTATGTCAATGTGTCTGCTGGGCAGTTAGTTAGAGGAAGGGACTCTGTGTTTTCTTAGGGGCTGAGCAGAGGGGGCTCCTGCAACGCCACCTTCCCCCTTCCATTCATTGACTGCCCCCCCACCCCTCCCCTCAGTAAAAGGAGATCTTTGTGTGTTTGTGCTAGAGAAGCAGCCCCAGTCAGTCCCAGTGTTCCCAGAGGAATACAATGAATGGGAGCATTTTGTCCCACTCTAAAACCTTCTCCTCCCCCCCACTTCTCTCCTCTTCTTCTACTTGTTCTTTTTTGTGTGCTTTTACGCATTCGGACTCATTTTGTCTTCTGTCTTTATTCTTGTTCCTTCACATCACGAGACGTCAGACCTCTTGTCTGAGGGGGACATTGTGTTTACATGGGGGGCCTCAAACATACATCAGTCTACCAGTCCTCAGTTTGATCACTCACTCCCAAGATATCATGTCTGTAGAACTGGTCAGCTGATGACCATGTGCAACTCACATGAACAAAGCCAACAGTTCTACACCTCCAAACTAATTCTAACTAATAAAAAACAAATAATAAATACAATCAATTCAAATTCAAAGATACTGTTTTAATCCCTGAAGGGAAACGAGATAAATACATAATAAACTTTCTCATTTCTACTTCCAAATACTGGTACAGGGATTACATTAAAGGATATATAATCTGTCAATAACATGTTTCACAATCAGCTGATTGAGCCCAAAATGCTAAAACACAGAAGACCCACTAGAATACGACGATAAAACTGATGAGTATAAGAGTTTGGTTTAACTTTAATATCTGGATTTTATCTTAATATTGTGCAGCTTTAATGTTCAAGTTTTAAATTATTCATACTGACACACACACACACAAGTCTATGTGTGTGTATCTATATTTATGCCTTATAACGGCTTTACATTATTTATAGTTTATCAGAACGGTGGCTCATTTATTTTCAGTTTATCTTCCTATTGACAGAATAATAACTGATATATCTATTTAGTCATGCTCTTTAAACCCTGTAACAACTAATACATCAGCCCCCCCGACAAACATCCCAAAGGACCGTCATGTTATTTAACTAGCTCAGCCGCTTCACTAAGGTAGAGCCACAGTGGAATCACATAATGTGCTGATTGCAGAGCTTTGACAGCTCATGATGGACGACAGGACTAGGAGGGGGGGGGGGGGGGGGGGGGGGGGGGGGGCAGTTTGGTTAATGAATTGGTAGTAAAGGAGATGAATGGAGGTGGATGGCACTGAACAGAGGACAGAACTGGAAAGAGAAGATGAAAGAATTTACAGTTTTCAAAATGTATTTGGACACAAAAATCACAACTGATAAAATAAAGATTTCAGTTATATTCTTTGTTTTATAAAAGAGTAAAAAATAATCGAGAATCCTAATGTGTCCTGTGTAAACTGAACAAATGGAAAAAAAAAACAGCATGAAGGCGAAATACATAATTTTACAAGTCAGACCAGAATTACTGAAAGGAGGAAAGAATGAGATAAAGGCGAGCGATGGAAGGGAAAGCACAGCCTGCTGGTTTTACACTAATAGATTCCCGCAGGCTCATCTTTGATATGCTGTCTTCAGTGTCTTCACTCAGTCAAACCAACAGTTTTAAGTCTTTCAAGCTGACATGAAAGGCAGCTTTTAGTCTCTCTGTTGTTCTTTAGACATTTTGTTTTATATTTTCAGTCTTTTCCCTCGTGAATCTACATCCATGTTTACTGTTTGGTTTCTAATCTTCTTTTAAACATTAGTTTTAAAATCTTGATCATTTGTTTCACATTCATGAGAATTTCTTTTCTTTTTAATTCTTGTTTTAAGTTTTTACTGCCACATGTTCTTTTTCACCTGTTGATTATCCTTTTCTTATGATTCTTTAATTGTGCTTTTTTTAAATCCCTTTATCGAGGAAAAGAAAATACTTTCACTTTTCAAACTCATTTTTTTCTGATTTTTCTGTTCATTTTCTCTTTTCTTTTCTGCACTTCCATGTTTCTGGTTTTTTGGAATAATTTGATTTGAATAAAACTACCAAACAGACATATGAAAGAACTTTTCAAATAAAGACTTTGCATGATAAGACTTGCGTCAGTATTTTATCAGTTTGTTGATTCGACTGTAGCTGATGAGTTTAAACATCATCACTAACATCACATTATAACAATGAATTGTGGTTTTTATAGTTTAGTTTTTATTTAGTTATAAAATGATGATATAATGTTCAAAGGTGTGTAAATATTAGTAACATTAAAGCATTTTTATGACAAGAAGATATATAAAACAGTCAAAATACATAATATATATTATAATAATATAATAAATATTTATCTACTTGTAGTTGACATATTAAGGTTATTATTTTGTTTTATTCTTTGTTTATTTACAGTTTGTTTCCATACAAGGTAAAAAAGATTTGTAAAATATTTGAGAACAAGTTGAAATGAAAATATTAAATCATTTAAACATGTTCGAACTGGTGTGTGGAAGGAGTCACAGTGCAGGTTGAAACAAAGAAAGTTCACAGCAAAACTTCTAATAAAAGAAAATAACACAACACTTAGACAAATAGCAGGAGTGAAGCTAAAACAAAGCTGTTAGCTGATGTAGCATTAAACAAGGAACAGGAGAAACTGAGAGGTATGAATGTGTTGCAAGGAGTGATCACCTGGATGAGGAGCAGAGAGACAGACAGGTGTGAGGACTGAGGCGTGTAGGGAACACATGGGAAACAATTACAGTGAGCTAATAAACACAAAATAAACTGAATTCAGGAAATACAAAGAAAAGAGTAACAGAATTTTTGTTTTATTTGAATTTGGAAGGAAAATCAGAGCTTAATGAAACTGTTTATTTTCCTCAACTTTATGAGCAAAATAACAAATAAATATCTCAGACTGTGTTTAAAGGTTCTGGGGTGTAATTCAAAGTGCAGAATATTAATAATGTATTTAAAATGCATTTAGATTGAGAAATTGCTCGACTGATCATTTGTGTTATAGATGGTTTTATGACATTTTCATTTCTCTTCTTCTCTCCTGTCTGATTTCAGGTCCAGGGTCACATGCCTCCTCTGATGATCCCCGTGTTTCCACACGACCAGCGCTCTCTGGCTGCTGCCGCTGCTGCACAGCAGGGCTTCCTCTTCCCACCCGGCATGTCCTACAAGCCAGGTATACTCATACACTCTCACACAACAAGCGCTGGGGATCCCAGCAGACGTTAATGAGGTGTGTCAGGTGAAGAATGTTCTGGAAATGAGCAGAGAGATTTACAAGCCCGAGGATCAATGCATTGGACACAGTGTGGTCTGTTTCATGGTCTTCTGAAAACACGTCACTTCAGAATCACAATCAGTTTACAGCCAAAACGAAGGAAATGTCTTGGCTGAAGGTGCAGAAAATAAACCAAAGTAGGAATAATAAACGGAAATATTATCTAATCCAAAGTCTTTGTGCAATAATGCTAAAGTTTGTGCATTCACCCCCCTAAAAAAAAAGAAAAGAAAAGTTGCACTGCACATCAGCAGCATGGAATTTCACACATTCTTACTCTCATGTGGACGTGCTCAAGCATTTTCTTGAGACCCTAAACTGTAAACATACAGATGATGCAGATAGACGCATCACGTGCATTTTAAACAACCCACTAGCACTTTAAATAAAGCGTGCACGTTTCATGTTTTACCAATTCACAAGCAATTTTCTCAAACAGCCTCAACAAAAATGTTTGAGGCCACAGCACGCAGCCTTCTTTCTGCAGGATTCTCTGCACCACCTGCTTTCTGTGTGTCTCTTCATCCTTCACACATTCCTTACTCTCATACATTCCTCCAGGTGTTCGGCTGACACAGGGCAGCACCAACCCTCCACACTTCATATAGAACAATCCGTGTTTAGTCCTACTTCAAGCACATGCACTCCCACAAGGCTGCACAGAAAAGAAAACATAAAGAAAGGAGTTTAGAAACCATTATTGTACACTCTCTTTTTACTTGGGTCTGTTCTGAACAAAGCCCTGGACATGAAAAGCCTTTTAAGGACAAACAGTAGGGGTTATACATGCTGCTTGTATATGAGTTGGTGAGTGCATCCCATTGAGCAAGCTCTGCTTAGTCTAGTCTCGAGCACTTGTTTGTACCGACAGTGAGTCTTATTAACCTCTGAATAAAACGTTCGTGACCCTCCGTGTCTCACATGTATAAAAACATGAGCGTGACAGGAAAGGAGACAAAGAGCAAGACAGGGAGTGAGAGAGAGCGACAGGCTGAAGGTAAAGAGCAGGTTTGTTTTTCTATTGAACTCTGCTCTCATCACTCTCCATATATATAAACTATGTGTTGTTTTATGTTGTTTACCAGGTGAGAATTACCCAATGCAGTTCATTCCATCAACAATGGCAGCCGCAGCGGCGTCAGGACTCAGTCCGCTACAGTTACAGGTGAGAAGGCGACACCTTGACATCTGATAAACTGAAAACAACTTGAATTTTATGGAAACTGTTACCAGGCGGGAATTCATCTCCTTTTGTTTTGGATGAATCCGTCTTTCAAATAAAAATGCACAAAAGGTTTTTTGACAATAAAGAGGTGACAAGTAAGAACATGTAGGTTGGTGTGTGTGTGTGTGTGTGTGTGTGTGTGTGTGTGTGTGTGTGTGTGTGTGTGTGTGTGTGTGTGTGTGTGTGTGTGTGTGTGTGTGTCGTCCTTCAGTTCAAGTCAGATGCCCTCCTCAACTCAAACCTCTGTCCCATAGAAAACGTGTGAATGTCTCTTGTTCTCTCATTTAAAGACATTTGTCAAAGTAAAGCCTTGTACAACAACAATATTCATATAAAAATATATTTTATTTCTAAAGCCAACCCATTTAAAACCTTTTTTTCAGTGAAAGAGTTTGTAATGACTTGTATTTACTGCAGACTTGTGTTTTAATTCTTAACCAGCACTTGAAACCTTTTGATGTTGTGACAGTAAGAGGTCAAGGTGATTGTTAAAGTCAAGTGTCTTATAGACTTTATGTGAAAAGAGCTTGTGCTACTCCCTGTGATTTTAATCAAATAAAGTGTAAAAAGTGAATAAAACACAAGCTGGTTAGTGGAACAGGTATATTATGTTTCAAAATGCCTTAAAGGTTTCTGAAAAACTCCAAAACTCCAAAATAAAATGGATAATAAATGTATATGGAAGCTGGAGGAAGTCCAGTGTGCATGGTTTAGCTCAGAATCTGGCTTCACTCTTAATATCTACCAAAAATAAAAACAAAAAGAGTGACGTTCAGGTTAATGAAGCTCAGTTGACTGACACTAACATGCTGGACCGCTTATCTTCTGCCTGTCAGCTGTTATCAGACAAAAGCTTGTTATGATGAATGACAGAGGAATTCCACCCCAACAGCACAACACCTGGCCCGGGCAATTCATCAAATATTTTATTGCTGCTTAACACCTGCGGTTTGAGAATAGCACTTATCCATAATGGTTATCATAGAACATGTTTACAAAGTATAAAGAAATGTTAAAATAGAAAAGTGAGATAAAATACTCTTCCTGCTCTACCTTCTAACAGCAGAAAGGACAAAAGCTTTTTCACTTCTAAACAATGTTGCTTCATGGTGTCACTCGGTACTAAAGCGGAGCTTTTAGATGCCTCAAGAATCACTTTATTCAATTTGAATTGTGTTTCTGGCTTATCAGAGTCTTCATTAGTCGCTATTGACTTAGCAGAGCGCCTCGCCTTGCTGATGGGGCTCGGAGCCTCCCGCCTCCACTCCTGGCTTTGAAATGATCAAAAGAAGCGTACAGTGAGCGAGAGGTGAGAGGACGGCTGTTGTCAGAGACGCTGCCTGATCCGTGCAGAGAGAATGAGAGGAAAGCAAGGAGGATGAATGAAAGAGGAAGTTTCTCATCTCGGCGAGGAAGACGGAGAGCCCGGGGAAATGTTTGGAAAAGAATAAAGGACAGTTAGTTTCATTTCTTTATTCAATAATGTCTATAACAGAAAGCAAACATGAAAACTCTGTTTGTCTTGTTGCTGGATTTATTCATATTTATACCACTTTGAGTGTTTTTACTAACTAGTGCGTCAGAACTCAGCCTGGTTCTGGTTCTGGTTCTGCTGGAGGTTTCTTCCTGTCCTCTCAGATCCCAGTGGGTCCAGGCAGAAGACCAGAAGATTTATATAATTAATTATCATAGTTAATGTAACATCCAGGTAAATATTAAATAAATAAAAATCAATAATAATAACTGTTGCATGATAACAAATAATTATGAATACATTTGAATAATTAAACACAAATACAAAATGCAATAAAAACAGGAAAGTTTTAGGGTAAAATTCAAAAGTTATAAATATTCAATATTTTAAATCGCTCAAATCTTTATTCCATCTGACCTTTTTTATTTTCCTTGATACAAAACAGCGCAATTCATGCTAATGATGGAGACACCAAAACGGGGGAAATTATTTTATTTGAAATAAATCAGGTGGGACTTCCTTAAACCTGCTAAAGGCATCAGAGTTTTACTTATTACACAGTCTGGAGACATTTTATCTGATCATAGTCTTAATTATAGAAATACTGTTTCAAACTACATGGATCTCTTCACTGACCCGCCATCAGTATTTATTCATGCCACAGTAAAGGGGTCCAGGGGGGACATATCCCTTACCCCCCTCCCTCTCACATGTTTTCCATAACTGTGTGTGACACCTTCTCAGCAGCAAGCAGGGACCCACAGGGGCGCCATGTCCCAAATCGATTGGACATACAAATGAGCAATAGAACCGTGTGCAGGGTCCAGATTAAAGCAAACTTACTGAAGACCCTCCAAACAGAGCTGACCCCAGCGTACAGACCCAGAGAGAAGCAGCTGCTGCTCACTCCTCTACAGACAAGGTGTGGGGTCAAACACATCATTGTTTCCATTAAAAACATATGTAGAAGATGTAGTAATATGGTTTACTGTATAGTTTATATTTACATACACTCTCAGAAATAGAGGTACAAGACAAGGACATTTTTGTACCTATAGGTAAATTGTTCCCGCAAAAGTACAATATTGGTCTTTAAAAGGTCAGAAATGTCCCTTTGAGGGTTCAAATTGATATAAACTACAAATTTGTACCATTTCAACTGCACCTGCAACCCTGTTCAAGGCTGGTTAATCTCTATTTTATTAAGTTTCACCATCATTTTCAATATTATGTTTCAGAATGTTGGTTTTAGACTTCAAAATGTGGCGTAATTTTACTGTTTTAGTGGAACAACTTCATAAGGTACAAAAATGGACCTGGACTACAGGGAACACCCTCAGCGACAAGAAGGGTACAAATTCTTGGTGTACCCTGTAGTCCAGGTCCATTTTTGTACCTTATGAAGTTGTTCCACTAAAACAGTAAAATTACGCCACATTTTGAAGTCTAAAACCAACATTCTGAAACATAATATTGAAAATGATGGTGAAACTTAATAAAATAGAGATTAATCAGCCTTGTCCAGGGTTGCAGGTGCAGTTGAAATGGTACAAATTTGTACTTTATATCAATTTGAACCCTCAAAGGGACATTTCTGACCTTTTAAAGACCAATATTGTACTTTTGCGGGAACAATTTACCTATAGGTACAAAAATGTCCTTGTCTCGTACCTCTATTTCTGAGAGTGTGGTTTAATCAGCTTCTTTTCATTTGCTGCCAGTAGCAGCTTTTTCTACTGATGTAGTTTAACTTCAGTCAGCTGGGATTTAAATAAACTAACGGAATTAATATGACATTCCTCTTCACAAAGATAAAATCTTATTTTTAGTTGTTTTTAATTGTTCATTTATTTTACATCAGTTTTTTAAAATAACTTTATATAACATTTACATGCCTTGAATAGTTACAGTACGTGGAAGTTAAAACTTCGTACAAAGATGATTCAGATCAACTTCCTCGTGTTTACGTCCCAAAGTTCTTCTTCATTCTTCAGGTTTTAGTAGGTTTCTTTCTTCACCTGTTAGACTGAAGACCCAATTCATTTTTATTAAACAAAGTTTGTACCTCACACTGTCACTCAAACGGCTCCTGGTGGTTCAGGGTGTTTTGAGAGAACGGACTCCTTCCTTCAGTCTGCCCTGATGATCAGTGTGTGTGTTCTTTCCAACATTTAAAAATCCTGTTTCATCTTCTCACTCTCAGTCATGTTCGCTGTTTGTTTCTCACCTTTGATTCTAGGTTGACCTTTGACCTCTTCTCTCACTCTCCTCCCCTGCAGACTGCCTAAAGCAAGTCGTTGTTTATTTTGTTTTGTTCAGTCTCACTTGTTCATCCATTAAAAACAGGCGTGTTCAGTTTAAACATCAAGAATAATGTCAGAAAGGTTTTGGTATATAAAGGTACATGATGCTGTAGTCAGGTACACAAATCCAGCTCTGTCTTCAGAACATGATTGGCAGATGTTTCCAGTCTGCTCCAGATGTTCAAGTCACCTGGCAACAAGTGTTATTAACTGTCTACTTTAAAACAATAAATAATAACCACAGAAAGTTTATGATTTCTACTTTATAACCTAATAAGACTTGTTAAACTTTACATTTACATAGTAACTCTTAATGGCTGAAGAAACCAAATCCAGTTTGGAACTGGATCAGAATCACTAGCTACGTTTACATGGGCACATTTAATCAGAATAAACGCCCAATCGGAACAAAAATACATCATGTAAACAGGTCAATCAGAATGTTTTGATCCGATGCAGCCTGATCAGAATGAAATTTACTTCGATCGAGAGAGGGGGTTTTGTCCGATCTTCATTCGGATAGACGTGCATGTATACACCCATTCGGAATGAAGGGGTGAAAAGAGCCCACTGCGCATGTGTACAACTTCAGCGTGACGTCTTTCCACTTTCGCAGACCCAAGTAGAAAACATAGCGGGAGGTAAACAGAAGTGGTCTGCTGGTGCAGTCATCCTGCTCTCCTCTCCTGTGGTGGAGGAGCAGTAGCAATATGTATTCAGCCTCTAGCTTGGTTAATGTGACCAGTAAAAACCCAAACATAAAGGTAATCACCTGCAGAAGGTCCATATTGGGGATAACGTGAGTCAGCTCGAGCACACGATGGGGCGGGAAAGACGTGCAGAAAGCACGGAGTTTGTTTACTTTTTTTTCTTCTCCCGGAAAGACAACTCGCTGTGCGCATGCTCAACTCATTTAACCTGATTGAGTGCTTGGTGCATGTGTACTCATGGCATGATCAGATCATTTCAGTTAGTGTCCATGTAAACAGGGATTTGGGAATTCCGATCGACCAAGATTTTAATCAGATTGGGGAAATTTGGCACATGTAAACGTAGCTAGTGTGACTGAAGTGATTTGGTTTAGTTCGACCCGTCATGACCTGAAACAAGAGTTTTGATAGAACTAATGTTGAAGCTAGTGACATGAGAACTTGGTCTAACTGATGGTTTCTAGACTCCTTCACAAGCGGCACATTCCTGATGAAGAAAGACTCTCTTTGTGTCGACTAAAGTAAAAGAATTACAGTTTCTCTTCAGACATTCTTACAGACATCATGTGACATGTCTTACTGTCTCCATGTCCAGTTGGTTGGTGAGGAACACACATTGGTCCCATTTCTTTCCCATCATGTTCTAATAAATAATTTGAAAATAGTTTGATGCCGAAGTAGCAAATAACACTAGATAAAGAAAAATCTGAATTTGTAGACTGATTATCTTCTTTGTTTGACCCCTTACAGTCCAGAGGTTATGTCCATTTAAACTCACTGACAGTCAATCCATTTAAATTACCCCCCACTCCCTCCCCAAAAACCTGCTGAAAATCAGTCAGATCCCCAAACTAATGGTTTTGTGTCATCTTGAGTTTGACAGCAGCTTGTTTGACACAAATTGGAGGGATGAATGAGGCTGATGGCATCAGTCATGTAGCACTACACACATATCTGCTTCTGTGTTTTATTTGATTACACCAAAGATTAAAAACGGTTTCTAATCAGAGTTAAAATGACTCATTTTGGTAAAACTGGCATTCAAAGGCAGTCAGATAGTTGGGACAGCTGAGGTGCTGTGTAAGGCCCTTAGTCAATTTGCAATTTAGGAAATTGCTTCATTGTCTTCCCCTGGGGGTTGATTGCATGACAAGAGATCTAGTTTGGGTTGTTTACTCTGCACATTAGCTGGTCAACAATCAATCCTTCAATGCCTTAAAGAAACAGAGGGGAAAAAGATAAAAGCTTTTTTTGTCGATCCGTTGTTCTGTCCTTTTATACGTGACAGAACTGCTACCACAAGCACAAAAGGTATCTTAGCAAAAATACCTTAAAATTGTGTGTTTGTGGGATCTTAGCTGTGTCTTTCACCCCAAACACTCACGTGTCAGCCGGAGCCCCCGCTCCCTCACAGCTGTAAGAATATCACCAGAAGAAACTCTGCGGTCGGTTTGATTGACGCGAGGGCCTCACCACCAGCCATTGAAGGCACATTCTAACAGGGATCTCATATCGCCAGGGGTTGGCCAGAGTGTTCCCCGTACCTTCCAAGGAAAATAAGCAGCGTGACATCAGGGCTTTGTTTCAGGAGCGAGGCCTCTCTGTTTGTGTTTAATATCGCTTTGAGAAAAGTGGAAAGAGGGCCAGCCAATTTCTCTGGCCCCGACTGCTGAGCTTGGCGCTTTGGCGGCAAAGTGACGGTGGTCTTATCCGTCTGCTGCGCAAAACTCTCAATCCCTGCTCTGCCTCTCTGTCTGTGGGTGTTTCTTTGCCTTTGGACCTCTGGTCCCAGGAGGCCTCACAGTTTTGACTACGGTGATATCAAATCTCACAACACCAGCGGCTGGTCTGCAGGCGCAGACGGTAAACAATCACAAAGAAAAAAGGATGATAGGGATCAAGGCATCATGTGAAAAAATGTATTTTTAGAGCAAATTAAGACAAACGATACCTGAAGAGAGATGAATTAATAAAAAAGCCAGATATATTTAGGATATTTAGAGTATAGATGAGGTGAGAGTAAAGACAGATAGAAAGAAGGGAAGCTGCTGAAGTCCAGCCACATCTGGATGATTTTCCTGAGGACAGACTCTTTGATACTCCAGCACTCACACTCCAATGCATTCAGACAGGGGTTGACAGTGGTTTTAGGCAGTGGTTTGTCTGGCCAGCTAGCTTTGATTTAGGAGACTCTGGACTCTGTTGCAGAGTATTTGCCTCTTTGATTTTTGTTAAGTACTCTGGACGGAAAGTCAGTTTCATTTTTTGGGTCAATTTGGTGTTTTTCTCCAAACCAAATGATCGTTCTTTCCAAGTCTTTGCTCTTAATTTTATATAATGCTCTGTTTTCAGGTTTTTTAGTTAAAACACATGGTCAGGATGTTATCACAGTATGACTACACCTACTTTATTATGGTTAGTTTTTCTTCTGAATTAAAGTTAAAGTGAATAAATGTTCACTATTTTTTCCCAGGTATCATATGTTCCCAGATTATTCTCATGTATTTTCAAGGCTTATAAAGGACTGAACACATTTTAAGTGTATATATCTGGCTTTGTCTAGCTTCAAAATTATACAGGGAAAAGTGTGAAAAGAAATGCATCTTTTTAACTAAATACATATGTCTTTCATTTTTTTCCTAGAAAAGTAGGAGTTGTATAGGTAGTTATTACCTTAATGTACAAAGGGCAGGTTTCTCTGCTTTGAGCAGTTATTTGATGGGCTGACTTGTGACACTCAGACTCGTGTTAACGGAAGGTTACAGAAGGTTATTTCACCTCACAAATTTAAAAACAATTTTAAAACTGCAAAAGCTAAAAAAAACAATTCATCAACCTATTGTTTATGTCTTGACAACTTTTCATCAGAGTCAGTATGATCTCAGTGCACCTATAAATACACAATTTATACTTTTGTACTGGATGAACCAATTTTTGGTGAATGACAGAAATGTTGGTGATGATTGTATCTGATCTACTTGGATGACTCTTAATGTTCTGTAAACAGAGCTTCTGGTTCTGGTTCTTGGACCTGAACACTTTAGGAACAAGCTGTGTAACCTGGGTGTTATCTTTGACCAGGACATGTCCTTTAGTTCTCATATGAAGCATGTTACCATGACGACCTACTTCCACCTGCGTAACATTGATAAAATTAGGAGCATTCTAAATCAAAGAGATGCAGAAACATTAGTTTATGTATTTATTACTTCTAGACTTGATTACTGTAATTCTTTATTATCAGGATGTTCTAATAGTTCAGTAAAAGACCTCCAGCTGATCCAAAATGCTGCTGCCAGAGTTCTGATGAGAGTTAGAAGGAGAGATCATATTTCTCCTGTTTTAGCATCACTTCATTGGCTCCCTTTAAAATCCAGAATAAAGTTTAAAATCTCACATATAAAGATCTAAACAACCAGGATCCATCTGATATTAAAGATCTTATTGTTCCAGATGTTCCTAACAGAACACTTCACTCTAAGACTGCAGGTCTGCTTGGAGAGTCTAAAAATAGAACAGGAGGAAGAGCGTTCAGTGATCAGGCTCCTCTCCTGTAGAACCAGCTTCTGCATTTCCACTTCTCTGTGTCTCTTTCCTGTCGAGGCAGAACTCATCCTGGTTCTGGTTCTGCTGGAGGTTCTTCTTGTTAAAAGGGAGTTGTTTTGCTTGTGCTGCTTAGGGTGGAGGATTGTGTTTTAAAATCAAATCTGTTAGTTTCTTTAGATAAGAAAGATTTTACTATTTTGGCGTTTTAGCCTGAGATGAGCTGTTATGAATCGGTACTTTATAAATAAACTGAACTGAAACTAAAATGATTTCAGCTGATAAATACTTAAATATGTCTGCAGTTAGGCTCAGACATGTTTTAGCACACAGCTCTGTCACTGTATGAGTTCTATATGTGTTGGCTGAGACACACAGCCATGAAAAGTTCAGAAAACAGGGAGATCCAAGGAGATACAACAAAAAACAACATGATCAAGAAGTGTGTGTGTGAGTGTGTGTGTGAGAGAGAGACACACACACACAGAGAGAGGAAAAAGAAGAAAGGATGAAAGAGGAAAGCCACTGACTAGCTGCTGGCGAACAATGTTAATAGCCTGTTGGTTTTGCTGGTTTTTCCTCTTTTGCAGCAGCTGTATGCCGCACAGCTGGCAAGCATGCAGATCTCACCAGGAGCCAAGATGGCTCCCCTCCCACAAGCTCCCAACTCCTCCGCCCCTCTTTCTCCCTCCAACCTCAAGAGTGAGAAGCAAGCCTCCAGTCCCATCACTCAGATTAAGGTAAGTGCAATTCTACAAATAATTAAAAGTCTGTTTCAAAAGGATTCAGCTGCACAGACTAGAGCCCAGAAAAAACACAAAAGATTTTTACAGAAAGAATTTTACAGAAAAGAGCTTTCTGTCATCTGTTGTGCAAAACATATTTTTGTGTGCACAGAAACATACAACATAACAAGACAAAGGAAAGAGTGAGTTCAGAATCTGTGTGATGGAAACAGTTTGATGATCAGCACAAGTTAAAGTGAGAGGCTGGAAATTTGGACGATGTTGAAACAACGATCTGAACATAACTCAGTTCTCTTCACCGTCAATTAGTAACAGCTTATTTAAAAGTTACACACATACTCAGACACTGGTGTTGGCTGCTGTTTGGCAGAAGCCCAGACGTCTTCACTGGAGAGAGCGTACGTCTCATCTTTACTCAACAACCAGGCAGTAATGGAAACCACATGTGTGTGGGGCACAGCTGCAGCCAGCGTCACAATAGACCGGCGTCGGAGCTCGCCGCACTCAAACAGCAGTAGTGCAGAGCCCGCCGAGCGCCCCACCCTCTGCAAACCTCTGCGTTGCACATACCCCCCACTTTAACATGCCACCCGCAGCCAACCCCCCCGAGAAGGCTCATCCTAAACTCCATCCAGTACCAAAACTTCTTAGCTGAGTCTCAGCTCCATATTGGATCCATGTTCATGAAACTTCCTCCCAACTCAAGATTCATTATCAGACACTGTTGCTCCAGCAGAGTTTACTACCACATGTGGGTTTGTGTTAATATATTGATTTGTTTAAATGTTTAAAAATCAATCAGACAAATTCACCACTCTTTACACAAGAAGGTTCATGTAAATATTTTATTGGATCTGATCAGTTAGATCATTTGTTTACAGGTTTTTGAACTTTTGACCTACATAGTAACGATAATAAAGACTCACACAATCCCAATAAAGGTATTAAAAGATTTTTTGTTATTGTTTTTAAAGATAATTTAAAGATCCACAACATAATCTTTCATTATCCACATCTGATTTAGATTCATCCATCCATCCAGACAGATTTCTTCTTGTTTTTGTTACACTCAAATGTTTAAATTAGGCAAATGTAACTTGAATACATACAGATTATAGCTTTTAAATGCAGATTTAAAAACTGTCTAAACCAGCTTGGAACTATGTGAAAAAGTAATCGTCCCCATTTTAGGACGAATGAGAAACAAAGTCATTGACATCCTCTACGTTACAAAGCCATTTCTAACTTAAAACAATTAAATTAAAACAAAAAAATATAAGATTAAAACATTTGCATTAAAAACAAACGTGCTCCTATTGGGTTATATTTTATATCCAACATTTTTTCATCACTTTCTTTGTATCATGTTTTCTGCCAGTGATCCGTTGCTGTTTATAAAATCATTACAGAAGAATCGTCTTGACATTTTACTGTAACTTTACAGGAGGGTGTCACAGCATGCTTTTTGGAGTCATGTGTATATTAAACTCTGTCTATTTGACAGGAGGAAGGATCCACGCAGCCATTGAATCTCTCAGCCAGACCTAAGACAGCTGAGCCTCTTCGATCTCCGACGTCTCCGACTCAGAGTCTGTTCTCTGGAAACAAGACCAGCCCCTCCAGCATGGGCAAAGGCCGCATCCCCAGCCCCATCCCCAACATGGGCAGGAACACCTCTCTGGGTCTGTACCAATCAATCACATACACTAGTATGTTATTTACAATTAACAGACCTCCCAGATCTAACAGCTCTGATTATATTACTTAAGAAATTGACTTTTTTTTCAATGAGAATCTGTTGCTTAAATTTGGCTTCTGAAGACCGAAGGAACAAAAATCCTCCCTGAAACACAAACACTTAACTTTTATCCACCACTTGATTCAATCCTCTCTACATCTGTACTGTACATTCACCCACAGCAAACATGTTCCCACTCCTCTTTAACTGGAAAACAAAAACATCCAAACACCTTCCCAGCCCCGCCCCCCTGCCACCCACAAACTGAGTGGTGTCACATGAATCGCTGGAGACTTCTGTGTGTGTGGATTCTGGATTCTGACTGTTTGTGTTTTACAGGAGTCCAAAGCCCTGTATTTAGCCCCAATGAAAACCCCGGCAACGGAAGCAGTGAAACCCAGCACACGTTATTTGGTTTTTAAGAGCTTCCTCGCATTATTGTCTGCCCGCGCTAGACCTTTTATGCTCCTACCTCTGCTATCTGTTATTAAGGCCAATCTAAAGCCTCTCATTATATCCCCCCAGAAAACAATTTCACCAGCTCCTCTGGTGTGGCTTTGAGAACGCAATGCTTGTGTTCCCTACTAAGTTATTTTTTGCCCATTTTAATGGCCACCCAAGCATACAGTTCTTCCTACTTGTCTGCTAATTAAACGAGTAGGGCAACGGAAACTTTGCATCCTTTTATTTATTTCCTTAATTCTTGAAATGTGCATTTGTTTTTAGAGTGTGAAGAAAAACCCATAAACTGGGGGAGGAGGTTCTGTCACATTTACACACAAGTGAATGTGGATGTGATACGGCTGAAGAGCCCATTTTATTAGTTACTTAACTTGCATTTATAGGGCTTTTGTATGCAGACATTAAACTGTTAAGAGTCAGTACATTGCAAAACAATTGTATGAATATTAGGAGCATGACAACATGTTAGAAATACTCATTTTTGGAGAGAGGCTTTAAGGAACTTATCCTATAAATTATCTATGAGTCTAAAATCTCTTTTATGGCACCTATTCTGTAAAGACAGTGAGAATGGATGGATGGATGGATGGATGGATGGATGGATGGATGGATGGATGGATGGATGGATGGATGGATGGATGGATGGATGGATGGATGGATGGATGGATGGATGGATGGATGGATGGATGGACGGACGGACGGACGGACGGATGGATGGATGGATGGATATCTGTCATACTAACCCAGACATGTGTTGTAAAACCTTTTTTTTGGTTAATTTCTCTGCAGACATCTTGGCCAACCTTAACTCCACAGCATTTTTTGGGGACCAGGATGCCGTGATGAAGGCCATCCAGGAGGCCAGGAGCATGAGAGAGCAATTTCAGAGGGACCAGCTCCACCATCAGCAGCAGCAGCAGCCAGGACACCAGAGTCTGGAGGCCAAACTGTCTGCACTCAGCAACATGAGTCTCAACAACAGCAACAAGGTTAGAGGGTCAGGCAATTCATAAGTGGTTGAAAGTGAAAAAACAGACATACTTTACCAATAAGGAAATAATGTAAATAATTGCATTAGTGCAGTATTCAAAAGCTTTTTCATTAGGTTAGTCTTAAGAAACAGAGATTAGTTGTAAATAGACTGATGAGCTAGCAGCTTGTTTAAGTGGGGCCAAGAGTAAATTGCTGCTATTTAAAAACAATTGCACTCTCTGAATTTCATAGCTGTTTAAACAATGTAGTTCTGGAACAAATTAATGAACTGTACCCACTCTTGCGGCTATGTGTGAAGCAAATGTGTAAGTAGGAGTTTACAGCTGAGTTGCTTGTTTCCATCACTGATAATTTGAGCTGGAGTGGATAAATACATGTATTTACATCTGAATCATTTGACTTTGAATGTTTATGAAACTTAATAACCAAATTTGAACTCTATCTACTGCACCTTAAAATCAGATGTCAGCAGCAGTTAAAAGGATTTTGGCTGTAAATAGCTGTAATTCTAAAAACTTCCTTAAAGACATTGTTGCTGCCATCAAAATAAAAATAACTCATATTTTCTTAGAAGTGGTCCAATATCTTAGTTTCAACATTTAATTTGTTGTTTTTGCTCACATTTTATTATATTTAATACAGCATCACAACTTCTTTTTGGAATTGGGGTTGTACAGTCCAGCATTCTAACCAAAATTCTGTCGTAATGACACTTGGTAACGCCACCACCTGCAGGGATTTAGCTGCTCTCACTTTTATACTTCTTTTCTTTATTTATTTTCTGATTTCAGAATTTCTTTATTAGTTTTAGTTATAGTTTAAAGAACTCCTTACTCAGGAGATTCTGCATTTCTTCCTATAATGTAAGATCTGTTTATCTATTTTTATCCATACATGCAAACACAGCAACCCACCTCTCGCCTCTTAAGACTTCTCACTCCTGTGTCTCCTTCAGTATTACTTTGACTAAGTGTTCAAAGTATTTCCTCACATAATGACTAAGGAGTCTTAGGAATATTCATGGCGCTCTTGGTATCATTTGGCTCAAGCTGCACTTCTTAAGAACTTCTCTTTCTCCTCTCATCTCCACGGCCACCCAGAAGCCAACAGCTCTTAAGAGAGAGCAGCTGGACCAATGACAAGTGATGGTTTTGGCATGTTAGTATGTGTTTGTGTGCTTGCCTTGAGTATGGAGGTTTTTTCTTTTGGATAGGTGATGATGTTAACATTACTATGTGTATCTCTCTATGTGTCTTTGTAATGGAGTCCAGCCTTTTTAGCCTGAAGGGGGGCCTCAGCCAAATAATAGGTCCTTTTTTAGGGACTGGCCTCTTCCCCCTCAACTTTCACCTCTTTCTCCTCATAAGTCTGCTGCAAAGGCCAATGGAGATATGTTCATTGTCAGAAGGTCTTATAGCCAAAGGAAAATCTAAAATCATCTGGTCCGATCAGCCAGTTATAGATTTTAGGGATCAGACATTTAGTTAACATAAACAACCTCTCCTGTGCAACTGATCCCATGTTGCTTACAAAGATAAGGAACATGGGGAAGAGAAGAACTCATGAATATTTTAGGGGTGGAGACTTTGAACCCTCAAAGCCCAAGTAGGTCATGATTGGTGCACTTTTAGGATATGGGCTGTTTTGAATCTTTAGGAGTTGTTTGCCTTGCATCTTTAGAAAAAAAACATTAAACGTCTTGCAATATGTAGCAGTGCTGAACTTGTTTTCATTCCAGAGTTATTTTTTATATGTCATTATACTGGTAAAACACTGAAAAACTCATAAATATAAATTATTTACCAGTTTGTGCCTATAAATTGCTTATAAAGGTTTAATGTGTGTTTTCTGTTGCAGGTCTATCTGAACATTTCACTGATGTTCTTAAAAATTAGTTTTAAATGTAAAAAATCCTTTGAAGCAAAAACTTTTCTAAGGTGACATTTTGCAAAAAGATGTTTTATTTTTCAACTTTATGAGGACAAAATTAATGCAGCAGTTTGGTTTGTAGCAGTGCGGCAGCTAATAAAAGCAAAAAGAAACTGCTTCCGGTTCAAGGATGACAGCAGTCCTTGGCATTTCATATTAGCATTTGTTTTGTTACTTAACAACAGGAGCTCAGAGACGCTCTTCTACTAGCTGTCAATACAACCAATTCTTTTTCATGCATTTTCTTCCTTTTTAATAAAGTTGTGAAAGGCTTTGCTCTGTCTTAAACAATTCATGGATGAAACTTGTTGGAGTCTGAGAGAGTGACTCACTTGTTCCACCTCAGAAGGCAGCGAGAGCAGAATTTTTTCTTTACCTTGGATTGTGTGTTGTTTTCTGTTCAGCAAATAAATTTCCTTCTCAGTTTCCCCCCTTGAAATTTCAAGTCTCCGCCCAGTTCTTTTTGTTTTATGGCATTGTACTCAGGCAGCACATTCGACTTCCATAAGGAAACAAGGCAAATGCTGTAAATTATATCTCAGTGCGTTAAATTTTAAGTTATTTATCGCTGGCGCTGATTCAACTTAAAGGGAGTTGCTGTGACGTCGACCTGCGTGTTCGTGTTGATTTTGCTGTCTGTGTATTTTTGTCCTACAGCATTTATTTCAACCATTGACAACACAGACATTTCTTTTAGGAGCTGAAAGTGATCTGAGCCTCTTTGTGTGTGTGTGTGTGTGTGTGTGTGTGTGTGTGTGTGTGTGTGTGTGTGTGTGTGTGTGTGTGTGTCGTGGCTCCACACTGGCTTTGGCCACGTTAATGTCATTATAGCTGGTGTATAGACGAGAGGCCTGGCCGGTTAGTGGCATTGTTGAGTATCACCTTACGCTTACGTTGCTTCCAGCTGGCCTGTGGCTGCCAAAACTTACAGAAATAGTCACTGTGTATATCTGTGTGTGTGTAAAGTATCATGCACAGTTATGTGCAGCTATTTTATTTCAACAGTCAGAAAACACTCCATAAAGACAAACACAGAAAACTGGCTTATTACTCAGGTTTTGTATTATGTGATGACAAGCTGGAATCATTCACATCACTATACAATATAACAACATATGAACATTTAGGTAAATCTAAACTCAGTAGTCCTGCTAATTTAATTACCACAGCTCATATGATATTCAGCTGAAAACATAATGCAGCACTTTGAACCACAAGAACAACTTTGTTCCTATTTGTGCAGGAAGGAAGTACGTGATGGCAGATTTATTGTCAGTAAATATGTATAACACAGATAGTATTTATTGGTTCACTATCTGTTCTTTCAGTTAGAACATTATTGAAAACCCTCATTCCACAAAGAAAGAAACAATAGCTCAGGACGTGTGCAGAGTGATTTGCTTGAGCAACTGTCTACAGTAGTTTTGATAATACAGACATTTTAAATAGCAGGTCTGCTGTGAATTTTTAATTATGGTAGCAGAGTATCAGGTTTCTGGGTGGAATATGGTGGAGCCTGGTGGCAGCATGTCCCTGACATGAACCCTGTGTGCACTGGCATGTCCTGATCTTTGACCTGTACCTGGACTGTGACCTCATCATGTCATCAGTGTGATGCAGAGCGTGATCTTCAGACTCGTAGCTTCATTCTGACGGTGCCTTGACGGTGACCTGGCATGGCGTGGATCTGATGTCAGAGAATTTAACTGATCTCTGTGGGCAATTTGTTCAGAACCATCCACATTCATTTACACCTACAACATTCATACACAAAACACAGAACAGTAAATCAGTAACAACAACAATAGAGATAATACTCATTGTAAATAGATGCTGAGAGACATATGAGTGTAGTTCATGCTGAGGGGAATAAAAGATGTAGCATAATAGTTGGTTCTCAGGCACTTTGTAACATCACAGGAAGTTATAGTGAGACGATGTTGTCTGGTTCTTCTTGCTTAAGTGATCTAAAGTCCATGTGCTGAACTCCTGTAATGTGCACGTTTAATGTGCACAATGCCAATGAAGTGCACATTTACTTGTGCTTATTTCCATTTACAGACAAACACAAACTAGTTACAAAGACATCAAATTAGTTGAAAGTTCATAATAAATATAAACTCTGTTTATTCTATTAAATAATCAGAAGCTGTTATTAATCATAGCAGTGTCACGTTTACCTTCACAGTGAGGGAAGATTTACATATTTATAGAGATCCAACCGAAACGCAGCAGATTATGGAGAGACTGCTTCATCATGCTTTGTAAAGAGAGTCTTAGTTTCCTTTTAGGACAGTTATATGATTATGTTTCTATATGGAAGGATATAGTAATAAAATAATGATGATAATCAGACAAAGAATAATTTACATTTTTTGGGCCAGAAACATTGTTTTACAATACTTTAAAAATAAAAAAAGACATCAATAAAAAAATGATCTAAACACAAAGACTGAAAGTATTTTTTATCAACATATTATTAACAAAAGTTTGTCTTGTATTAAAAGAAAACAAAGTACATTATTTAGAAAGTTGACTGAGAAACCCAAAATTAAAAGACTTTTCCTTTTCAGAGTTTAAACTCTGAAAAGCAGTTGTACTTTTCTTATGTACACATTCCTGTTCCACTTGGTTTTGGATCCTTTTACATGGTATTCATGCACTTTTTGAAGTTAACCAGTAATTTGAATTCTTGACATTTTAATTTAATATGGCCAGTCATGTCAGAAAGCCTTTTGTTTGTTCTCTGGAAAGTTAGTCAGCATATTTAAGAAGATTGGGTGAATTCGTTTTTTTTTTAGGAAGTAAGTCTGTGAAACCAACAGCTCAGACGTCTCCAGAGTCTTGATTAAAGGTTGACACAAAGTTGCAGTATTTGAAGACTGAATGATATACGTTATAATAAAGCTGAGTCTGGCACCTGCAAATAGACTGTTAAGTGTCTACTTAAATGAAAAAGAAGCCTTGAGGGCTGGAAGGGAACAACCGTGGGGAGTAAAGAGCTATGAATAGGTAAGACGGTAAAAAAGGGCCAGAAACACAGTGACTGACAACTCTATCGGCACACAGTAAAGTTAAAGAAGACAGAAAGAAAGACAGAGAGCCAGGTGGGTGGTGGGATTCAGGAGGTCACCAGACTCGAGACTCGGTCTGGGAGGAGACAGTAAACGGCTGTGGGTCAGCTGGAGGCAGGCCATTCTGGCAAAAAGTAAGTTTTAACTGTGGTAATGAGCTCAATACAGTATGGATTAAAAAAAAACATGCAATCACACATAGAGAGAGCAAAGTTTGGAGTGTTACCGTAGTAACAGTAGAAAGACGCATACGTCAAGAAGAAGAGAGATCATGCAGAACAACAAGAATTGGGTGACTCTTAAATTTATAAAAATACATTTAGAAACACATTCACAGTTGGAACTACTGCAGCAGCATTGATCTCATCTTTTATGTTTCAACACATTTACTTTTTTAAAGTAACGTTTCGTTTGAACTGCTTTTCTTTATCTTTTTAAGATACATATGAAGTCTGCTAAAAGAAAGAGAGAAAAAAATCCCATCTATAAAACGGCTCCAAAAGGCAGTTGTCCAGTTAGAAACCAGCAGGCGTGCTGGCCAAACCTATTTCAATCTTAACTAAACAAAGGAAAGACAGTTCCTTATTGCATTTGCCACAAGAAGACTGAAAGTAGACCAACCGCAGGGAATATCTGAAATATTGCCTCAGGTCTGCTCTTAATCTGTAGTTTGGATCATTCTACCTCTATTAATGTCGTCCTAGACCCTTTTCCAAAACCCCCAACTATCCTCTAAATTACTTTTCCACTGGTCTCCTCCCATTCACCGGAAATACTTGTGCATCTTTAACCACTTAACCTGTTCTTAAATGATGTGCTGTGGGACGTCTGACATCCAATTCTTTTGTAACGCTTTCTGGAGACCATCGTTTGGTCCTCCGCGGGTCTATAAGGAGCTTATTCTTCTATAAACTAGTTTTCCATTCTTCCTCCTTCTTTATTTTCTGCTCACTCAGTCTCTCTCGGTCCCTCCCTTCTTCTCCCTTTTCTTTAGTCCTTTTGTTAGGCGGTTGTTTCTTGCGGTGAGCATGGCACTGCCCAGGCACATGTTCTGTGGTGGGCCTGATTACAGCCCTGCTGTAGTGCTGACATTGGCCCGCACCAGCTCCTCGTCCGTAAACACACACACACACACACACACACACACACACACACACACACACACACACACACACACACACACACACACACACTACCAAACTGGGCCCTTAAGTTCCAACAACTCTGCCAGCGGCTACTGCGGCATGACTTCACCCAGCAACCATTCTTTGCGTCAAACAAAATGCCTCTGTCACCAGAAAAAGGACGGGAGCTTAGAGGGAGGGAGTAAGGGAGGGAGGGAGGGAGGGAGGGTGGTGGAAGAGAAGAAGCGAGTCTGGATGTGCGGTAGCTGTGCAGACCATTTGATGTTTTCAGCCACATTTTGGGAGTGTGATGGAGTAAGTTTCGCTAGAAGACCCAAAGACAAGCTGTCCATAGAAGTTGTCTCAAAAATCAGAAATAAGACATTATTAAGGATGTTGGTACAGGTAATGGGCTGTGGACCCTTGTCATCATCAATATGTATTTCTATGAAACTTTGTTATTTATTTCATTGTTATTAGCACCTCAGACTATAGACCCACGTTACAGTTAGAATATTTCTTCACTCATGCATGTTGCATTTGTGTAAAATATCCAGAGCTACTGTATATCATATTATCTGCTTGTGGTAAGTAATTGTATATGTATGTTCTTGTACTGTAGGAGCGGCTGCACTATGAGTCACTGAGCCAGCACCTTGGGAAGCTTGGGGAGGATGCTGGGAAGATGGTTCATCGAGTCATTGACCTGACGAGACCTGAGGATCTAGATGGTAAATCCCTTTTTATCATACTTTAGATATAGTTCAGCATTTTTTTCACAAGAAAAAACTGACAAAATTGGTAAATATCCTGTTACACATCGAGCTGCACACACTCAACGAGCCATCTGCTGGAATTCTGCAACATGAAGATACTTTGTTTTGTTTTATCAGATAAATGTATTTATTATCTATTAATTAAAGATCCATCCATCCAGACCCATTCAACCACCCACCCACCCACCCTCCGTCCGTCCGTCCGTCCGTCCTTCCTTCCTTCCTTCCTTCCTTCCTTCCTTCCTTCCTTCCTTCCTTCCTTCCTTCCTTCCTTCCTTCCCTCCTTCCTTCCTTCCTTCCTTCCTTCCTTCCTTCCTTCCTTCCTTCCTTCCTTCCTTCCTTCCTTCCATCCATCCAGTTCATCCTACGTGTCTGAAGTCTCCTTTCCAGTGAAACAAGATCCTATTTGCTATGACAAACAGCAGATTGGTTGGAGTTACAGTCAAAGACAAATACTGACTAAACATTTTCTTTTTTTTTTCTCAAGCATGGATCAAGACTGATATTTGTCTATATTATACTAGGTATTTATTCACTGAATGTAGTTTTAGAGACTAACCCACCTGTTTCTCATAAAACAGGAGTGTTTACAGGAGATGAGAAGCTGAGGAGTGCTCATCTTGATTTAGTTTAGAGTCAGGACATAAACACAGGAGCCCAGACAGTCAAATAGAATCAGGCAGAAGCAAACTGACTACGTGTCAGAATGTGGAACCCAGAAAGAAACAGTTATGTATCAAACACCCAAGAATCCACAAACAAGAGTTGATGAGAAAAATATAATAATTTAGTTTGAAAGATATCTAATATATCACATTTTTTTTGTCAATTAGGGAATAGTATCACAGAAGCGCGAGTGTTCAGGGAAGCACGAGGAAGGAGCAACAATGAGCCCCACATCAAGAGGCCCATGAATGCCTTCATGGTTTGGGCCAAAGACGAGAGGAGGAAGATCCTACAAACCTTCCCTGACATGCACAACTCCAACATCAGCAAGATCCTTGGTGAGATCTATTTTAGTTACCATTTTGGACAGCTTGTGCTTTAAATGTTCACATTTTCAGGTTATAATTTTACAATCAAACCCTTCCAAAGTACAGCTGTCTAAGATAAATTGATTATTTGTCCATCAGTTTCAGGGATGGAGAGCCTGGATCTCTTTTAGCGTGAACTCATTAGGTTTCCCTCCAACTATATATCACAGTTCACAGGGTTTCTAACCAACAAGCTGCAGATTATAAGAAGGACCCATGTGTTTTTCAGCCAGGAACGTTCCACACAGGGGTCCACTGTATCACCTTGACTAGTGTGATGGATGTATTCAGTTCACAGCCACGTGGATTCTAACCTCCTCAACACAGATATTCATTCACTCAGCACTAAGCACAACGGTTGTTCTCTAAACGTTCCTGAGACCTCCAAAGTCCAGAGCAGACTTAGTGGCCAGCTGAATGTAAATTTTCCTCCTGAGCATCGTGAACCAGGTTGTTTTGGAGATGGATTTTTGGAAAGGGTCCTATAAAGGAGTGCTTGTGTCCCATAAAACGCTTCCTGAGTTTGTAGATTCATCTTTTTGCTATTTTAATTCCAGTGATGTGAGAGATTTGATCTTTTTGTCAAGTGGATTGTTACAGTAATGTTATTTTATTTCACAAATTATCTAAGAATGAGTTATTATCAACACATAATTATTCTGTCTTTATTATGTTTGCGTGACAAGACCGAAACAAAAACGAGATTGTTTACACGTGTATGACTTTAGTCTTTCCAACAAGAAAACACAGCTGGACGTTGGAGAGATGGTGGGTGGTAGGCTTAAAAAACTCTACTGTGTTTCCTGTGTCACAAAGTACCAGAAAAGTTTGTGATAAACTTGATAAACAGAGTACTGAGCCAAAGTGTGTATAATTAATTGTCAGAGTACTTTGCAGATGTACTGCTCTTGTCCACTTGTTCAGATTGTCCCCTTACCAGTTAAAAGAAGTGCACAATACATCATTCTTCCTGTGCTGAGAAGAGCATAAAATAACACACTTCTTTTTATTAAAAAAGTATTTAATATTCTTTTCAAATTAAAGCTGCTATACTTAATTTGCATAACAAATTAGCGCAACATATTTTTTTCATGTCCATTATAAACGTTTTAACACAGTATGGAGAAAAATATGTTGTGAAGATTAAAAAAAAGACGAAAATAAATAATTAAGTGGTTCTCCCGTATTTGTCTAAAAACATCAACCAATCAAATGGTTCGACCCAGAAGGAATGATTGGACAGTCTCTTCAGACATACAGACTTCTGCATTTATTTGGCTTCTGTGCTCCTAATAAACTGAGACATATTACTGCAGCACACCACTGCTGGGAGTGTTCACCGCTCTACCATGTGACAGCAGGAGAAACAGCTGCCGGCTGGTTCCACGTCAGGTTCAGGACAAAGTAACAATTAATGTCAGTTGTTTGTTGTTATATTGTTTTCACTTACCGGTGATTCCGTCATGTTACGGTACTTGAATGACCTGCGGACCAGTGTCTTGCACTGGGTCGTCTTCTGGGGCTATGCGTGTTTCTAAAACCTGGAGGGGGCATGGCTTAGGAAATCTACCTGATGGGAGGGGCTGAGAGTTCTGTGACTTTGTCGACAGTCTAAGCTAGGTAATCTGAAATCAGGGATATCAGCTTTAAAGCAGTAGTTCAGATCTTTTGAAATGGGTTTTCAGTGCAAAGTTAAAAACAAATGATACATTTATTATTACAAACTCTACCTGCTGTCAGAGCTTGTCATTCTGGCCAGAACAAATTTTAATTTCTCCAAACTTAGGTTAGATTTAGAACCATCTACAGCATGGAACGTGTAAACATGAGACCGAGCACCTTTAAGATGTTTGAGATTGACAAATTACAAAATGCCAAAATGAGTCTGAGTCTTAAAATATTGTCTTTCTTTAAATGTTAACTTGTAATATGGTTGCCTTATGCTGCAGCTTTAAACTTTTAGATCAATTATAAGCTACGCGCCAAATAATTCTCCATTTTGTTCTGTAGGCTCTCGCTGGAAAGCAATGACCAATCAGGAGAAGCAGCCGTACTACGAGGAGCAGGCTCGCCTAAGCAAAATCCACCTGGAGAAGTATCCCAACTACAAGTACAAGCCACGGCCCAAAAGAACCTGCATCATCGACGGGAAGAAGCTGCGCATTGGAGAGTACAAGCAGTTGATGCGTTCACGGCGTCAGGAGATGAGGCAGTTTTTTGTGGGGTGAGTGTTCACACAGATGACTCTGATCATCAACGCAACTTTTCAGATAATGAGTTTCTAAGTTTTGAAAATGGTTGAGGAATGTTTTAACTTCAAATACAGAACCATTTCTCTAATGGAGCTCAGCGCCTCAGACAATAAACTTTTTACAAGACTTCCTGAATCACCTACAGTACCTCATACCAAGTTCAACCCATCTGGTGTTTTAATCCACCGTCTTCAGTCCAGGTCAGCCATCCCTCGACCCCTCTCAGTCCTCCTCTGACCTTTAGAGGTATAATCGTTGTTATTGGCCGGCCAGAAACGGATGGTTTAGCAATATTGTTGGAAATCGGGAGAAATTCAGGAGAATGGTGGGCACCCCGGGAGATTGTTGGGAGGAGCTCTGAAATTTGAGATTCTCCAGGGAAAATCAGAAGGGTTGGCGAGTATGCAAGAATATCTCATTTTTACAAATAATAGAAATAAAACAAACCACTTAAAAAAAAAACCATCACCTGTTAAACCTTAACACTTCCTGTAGTCCCTGAAGCACTTCTCTGAAGATTTCAGAACGCCATGCCTCCCAGTTATCTTTAATCACACAAACTGGCACAGCTGTCTCACACTGCTGGTTCCACCACCATCTACACCAAGTAACTTCAGCTATTAGTTACCCTCAGCTTAAGAAGGTGTAGGTGTAGCTTCCTACATCACACTGCAAGCCCACCCCAAATACATCAGAACAACCATCAGAAACCACCACCAAGGTCAAAGGAAAAGGTTCAAGACTTGTCCCCTTACATAGAAAACCACCATGAACTCCGTCGACGATGCCAGGGACCTTGTTGTGTTTAATCAAACATAGCTTCCAAACCATAAAAGATAGAAACTTACTTTTTCCCCTCTAAATCGGGAGAATCCAAGCTTTCAGACGGTAGTTCCGGCATCACTCTAGCCCATTCACAAGGGATACAGTGTCGTGTCAAAGTTGGTGTTCCAATCAGAGCCTTAATCTTTTGCGCATGCGCATCTTTTTTTTTCTTATTCATTGATATTTAATGTGGGTTTTTCTTGAATAAAGTGTGATATTCTAATTTTCGCCTAATTTTTTTTTTATTTTTTATTCTAATACTCTTTATTTCAAGCAAAGGAGCCTCGTTTACACAGCAGTTTATGATATTTCAATTCAAAATAAAAAAAAACAAGGTATAGGACATTATGGGGCATTGAAAGGTGGTGTTTTAGTAGCATTTAAACAAAAAAAAGTCAAAAGTTTATTTCTCCAAAAAACCCTTGGTCCCCAGAGGGTTAAAATACCTTCAGTCTCCTCTACGTTTCCTTCTCACCTTTTCTTTTATGTGATGTCTGCATTAGCCAAGCGATGTTATGAATAATTACATTTTGGGAAAAGGACCATGCCTAAACCCCTCAGGGTCACATGTTAAATCCTAACACCCTCCAACACCTTACCTGCGGCGGGGAGGGGGTCAAGGCTTGTCCAGTTGACATGAAGAACCACCTTGAGCTCCAGCTGTACCTCCTTTACTTTCTGAAAGGGAGTTTTAAGAGCCGACTTTCTAAATATGTCAAAGCAATTGTGCACTTCACATGAGGATTTTTTTCCTATGTGTGTTAGAGGTTTGCAGAGTGACCACCAGAGTTTATGGACTCTTTATGACAAGTTTAGAACCTCCTGTGGCTCTATCTGCAAAATCTTTCAACATTTGCTGAAAAACAGTGGCATTGTCCTAATAGGAGCCAGTCATGGATGTGTTTAAAGCCATCACAGCGGTCTGCATTGGAGATGGATTTAGCAGAGGCCGCAGCTTGAATAGAAGCGATTTTTAATAGCTTGTCATTTATTAAATTAGGACAATGCCGGGTGCTTGTGGGCAGTGAAACTGGAGACAGACAGACAGAGTGGAATATGAAATGTAAGCAGATGTTTGAGAGGCAGTAAGAGAGAGAGAGGCAGAGACGTCACAGGCTGAACACCACATTTACTGTGTGTGGTCAAGTAAATGCAAAAAAAGCTCCGATTCTTCAGGCCCGGACTTTGAGTTAAAGCTTCACAACCAGTTTCTGGCACATACCACACAGCTGAACCAGAGTCCTTTTTAATCTGAAAATGAGTCTGTCAGAAAATGCAGCACGATTAACATTAGGAGACAGAGAGTAAACTATTGGGTGGGAATCTTGAGCAATTTTCCGACTTCATGTGGTTGATTTGAGGAGCCAGAGGGCCTGTTTGAATGACGTGCATTTACCCTCATTCCATCTAATTGCTGCAGGTAGCGCTCCATGTTTGGGCATGCTGCACCCGATCAGAAAGGTTTTGTTAAACTTTTCTTTAAAGCATTTGATCAAGTTGGTTAGGTTTTCACTGAAAGCCTATTTTTCAGCTTGCACTGAAATTATTTTATTTGTTTCATATAATTACACAAAAAAAAAACGAACTGTTGTAACAGCAACAGATTGACATTCTGCAGTTTCAACTAACTGTAATAAGCAACATATTACTAGGCTGCTGGAGCCTAAAATAATTAATTTAAAAAATAAATAATAATAATAATAATAATAATATATTATTACTATTATTATTACTATTGTTGTTGTTGCTTTTGTTGTTATTATCCCGGTCCTTAGCTCAAAGCTTATTTTTTACCAAAACACATACTTTATACATCATTTGTGCAGTTTTATTAATAATAACATGTGAGTATATTCTTAAAATCCAACTAAAATCCATCCAAAATCCAATCCAAATTAATTAATCCAGTATTAATAAACTCTGCTGATTATATACTAGATTACATACTGGCTCCACCATAATCAAATATGCTATGATGGAGTGACTTCTTATTTAAAATGTATCTTACGTTACTTTGAAATACTTCTCAATAGGTTAGTTGGATTATGTTTCATACTGTTTGAATTTTCAGTTCATATAGAATAGAATAGAATAGAATAGAATATACTTTTTTTATCCCAAAAATGAGAAATTAAGTGTTACAGAGCTCTCATAACAAAATATAGAAGAAGGAATAGATATGAAATACTAGATAATAATAAATAATACAAATATATAGAAGGAATATAGAAGAATAACAAATTTATTACCTAGATACATAAAATCCCTATATACACTTCAAATTCTACAAGATGTACAGAAATATGTGAGGATGTGTGTAATGACCGGATGAGATATACAGTGTACAGGCTGTTAAAGCTGCCATCCGGAGTTTTTCCCTTTTCAGAAGTCATGTATGATTTTGTTTTTCTATTCCATAAAGTGATGGTCTGACCCGGTCCTGTATAATGTAGGAAAAACATCATATTTTTTATTTCTAAAAGCCCCCCCACCCCCCGTCCTGTAGAGCGCATTTAATTTTCAGTGAGTGTCACACAGCATTAGCCAATAGCATTAGCCATCAGCAAAGTACATCTGTCAATCAACCAAGCGTGCGTACACGTATCCTGAAGAACTACCCGGCCGGCGTTGGTGTATGAGTTGTTCACAACGCAGCAAAGACACGCGAAGTCAAAAATAAATAAATAAATAAGTAAGTAAGTAAATAAATACATAAATAAAACTTACTCATGAAATGTCTATCATAACAAAGGTGGTGCGCATTCATGTATGACAGCCGACACTTGCTATCATATTATGGACACAGAGGGGCGGGACTTAAAGGTATGACTAATTATTTTCGCCTCAGTGGCGCCCTCTGAGAAAAACCATGACCATGTTAACTGTGCTGTAAGGTTTAACAGATGTCAGTAAGAATTACCTGCAGTTGTTCCTGTGGGTGGAAACGTCTCCTGCTGCTCGTACAGGAAGATGTTGTCCATGATAAAAAATCTCAGTCATCTTAATAAGTGAAAACGACTTTGACCCTTTTTGTAAAGCGTATTTGTAGATTGGTCCAAATCTTCAGCTCTACAACCTTCTTCCTGGGGACTTCTGGTCTTTCTCCAGGGTGTTTTACAGGTTTTATCTTGTTCTGTGATGTCACTAATTCTAATGTTTTTTATCATTATCTCATAATTTCACCTATTTTTTAAATGTCAGACACTGTTTCAAAACAAGGTTTATGTTTACAATTAAAAACTTGGTATAATTTCTTTCTTGAATATAGATGCTGTCAAAGTTCATCTTTATTAAAACATTATAAGAGAAGACATTTTTCACTGTGCTCTGTCTCATTTTGATTTTCATTTTAAAATGTGTCCTGTCAAAATTATTTTACTTCTACTTTCCTTTGATTTTTCAGGCCTCAGCCTCAGATTTCTCTGAGCAACAGTCCAGGAGGTGTAGGAGTTTACCCAGGTGCAATAACTATGGCAACAACAGCCACACCTTCCCCACACCTGACCTCAGACTGCTCAAGCAACTCAGTCAGTCCTGAACCCAACATCCCAGTCATTCAGAGCACGTATGGGGTGAAGTCTGAGCCTGGTGGGGGCAGTAACGGAAGCGGGGTGGGAGCCTTGGATCTGCCCAGTGACCCCACCAACGGAGACGATGATATGGACATGTACGAAGACTTTGAGGACGAGCCTAAATCAGACTATAGCAGCGACCACGAGACGCGGGAGGCTGTCAGTGCCAACTGAGTGTGATCGCGGCGTCAGAACTAAAAGGAAGAACAACTCTCATCATACACAGAGACTTATTGTGAAAAATAAAGTTTATAACAGAGACCCTCTGGCAGACTTTCAGGACATGTGGCTTCACTGACTGATCATGCTACAGACACGCTCAAGCAGTCATGGATCAGTATGTTGACAGCTGTGAAGACGAGGGCCGACGGGGTTAAAACACGTCCCTGAAACACGACCTCAACAATCACGCGGACATCCAGCTGACAGGGAGCGTCAGTCTCCCACATTTGACAATCTTTTAACAAGAGTGATAAAAGTTAGACGAGTGGAGAGAATGGAACAAATGAGCAGCGAACACGTTGATGTGCAGTTTGTAAAGAGTGTGCATGAGTTTTCAAGCATTACAAATTGCTCTTTGACAGCTATTTGGTCTTAAATGTTTAAAGCGTGTGTTAGTTGTTATTACTATGTATTTACATCTTGTGTTTGGATTTTTTTTCACTTGTTTTCTGTTCTATAGACTTCTCTGACAGGTCGTACAAACTTCGGACAGTCAGAACTTGAAATCGGGAAAGTTTTTAATATAAATCTTAGCTCTTGTAATCTTATAGTCTTACGTTTTTTTTTTAAATACAGTGCTACATTTTATTTCTGACATGACAAACTGCTTACATTAAAATGCTGTTAGATGTTTTTTTTTTGTTTTTGTTCTTTTTCAAATATCCCAGCTCAGGTATGATGTGCCAGCTTGTGAATGTGTTTTGGTTTTTTTCTTTGTTTTCATACAAAAAGACTGGTAGGACTTTACAGACTGTCATTGAAATAAAGGGAGTAAAATCCCTTATTTTATTAGTAATATTATATTAATTATTATTATATGGAAGGAAGTACCCAGACCTTGTACAGTTTTTTCAGATGTGCCAAACATTCACAGTTTCTTGGGATGTTTTAGTCTTAATTTTGAATGCTGCAAAAAAGTCTTATACAATCAGCTTTTTCTATCTGAGATGAATTTGTGTTTAATAACTGTTGGTTCCCCTCCTGATCCGATCACAGGCAGAGCTCAGGGAGGCTTCTTCACTCTCACTCAGTTAAACAAATACACATACGCAGTCAGTGTCTGTCCAGCAGGAGCACCATCGAAGGAGCCTGTCCCCCCCCCCCACTGTACTGGTGCTGTCACAAACCACACTGTCCTTAGATTCCTAAGGCCTAATTCTATAGCAGTATTTGCAGTGCTTTACCAGCCTTTAGGGCTGTCTGTTAAAGTTAGTTTAAAGGTATACCTTTATTTTTTTTAACAGAAATTTTAATTTTAAAAATTCTGGTGTTGTGAAATGAAATCTTAAGCTGTTCTAACTCAGTGTAATGAACATGAGAGCAAATCTGAGGAGATTAAAAACGAACAAGGAACAAATCTAAGATACTGAATCGGCACTAAAATTCATTAAAAAAAAACATCTTTTTTTCCTGGTTTAAAACATGTTAATTGTCTTCTTTTAGAAAGAAAGCTTGTGTTTTAAAAAACAACTTTATATAGTTGCAAAAATGTGTTTCATAGCTCTGATATGTTTTTCTACTTTGCATGTGTATTTTGAAGTTAGTAAATTATGAAAATGGAGCGATTAAAGGTTGTAGAACTCTCAGTCGGCCCCTCAGTCCCCGAGCCTCAGCCTCAGTAGGACCACATGGTTTTCAAATATCTGATGTGAGATGTTTGTATCTCCTCTGATGCAGGTCAGCTGTCAGCACCGCGCTTCTTTTATAAAGTCAAACGTCACATTCTGTATCTGAAACACAATCCCTATAATTAATTAAGTTTGTCTTTATAACCAGTGACCTCGAGTTGTTCCTGGGTGTTCTCCTGGGTGCACTCTTTAGTTCCTCAGTTTTTTCATTTTCATCACTATATTTGACAGTTTTTTCAAAAACGTATCGCAAGCTGGGACTGAACATTGGTTTTAGCTTTCATTATAGCCATTTCTCTAAGTGTCACACACATCTTAAGCACTGGATATGTTTTTTTTTGTTAATTTTTTTTTTTTTTTTAATTAGTAAAACCTAATGTGAAGTTGTTTGATTTAAAACATGACAAATTAATTGGTTTAAAGTCCTTTTTTTTCTGGAGCTTTTTTGATTTGTAAAATTGCCATTTTTTTTTCATTTATTTAAGCAAATTCTGTTTCCACAGCTTCTTTTGTGCCTGAACTGGGCTTCACGTCGCCTCTGATGTCTTTAAAAATGTAACCTCAAGCTCCTGTTGGTCGAGACCTGCAGAAGCAGAGCACACATTTCATGGTCACACACATTTTTTGTGATAAGTATTGTATTTGAAATTCAATTGTGCGTTTTAACATTTCATTGTATTTATTAGCCAGCTTTGGCTCTAAAAAGTGTCAGTACAACTTGGTGAGAAAGACAATCCAAAAAATATATATAAATAAATTGAAAAAAGTAAAGACTTGGTTATTTTCCTCACCAGTCTCTCCATCATTTCTGTTCAAGACTCGTGTTTTGTTTTGTGAAAACATCTGTTGAATAGTTTGTGCAACATTAATGCATCAGTGTTATGAGCTCTGTGTGTGTGTGTGTGTGTGTGTGTGTGTGTGTGTGTGTGTGTGTGTGTGTGTGGTGTGTGTGTGTGTGTGTGTGTGTGTGTGTGGGTTTGTATTTCTGACCTCCTGGGGACCCGTTTCCTGACTTTTACTATCTTTCTGGGGTCCGGGGGTTCTTGTGGGGACCGAAGCCTGGTCCCCATGGGGGGGAATCCCCATTTTAGGGTTAGGGGTTAGGTTTATAGGTATGGTGTGAATAGAGTTTTAGTTAGTCTTAGGGTTAGTTATAGATCAGTAATGGTTAAGGTTAGGAAAAGGGTTTGGGTTAGGTATAAATCTAGTTACTAAAATTAATGGAAGTCAATGGACGGTCCCCATAAGGATACCAAAACACACTTGTGTGTGTGTGTGTGTGTGTGTGTGTGTGTGTGTGTGTGTGTGTGTGTGTGTGTGTGGGTGTGTGTGTGTGTGTGTGTGTGTGTGTGTATGTACAAGTCACACAGGTGGTGCTTCAGGGAATTTTATTTCCATTGCTCTAAATATTACTCTTACTTTCCAAGGATCTAATAAATTCCATCATGAGACGTTCTGTTTCCAAACTCGAGCTATTCCACTTGCTCTTTATATTTTGGTGGCCCATTACAGTAAATGTGCCCTATTGTTCCATTTTGTGTGCGTGTGAGGTAACGCTGCACATTCTGACTGTGCTGTGGTATACACGCCACGGCGCCGGTGCTCGCTGCAGCCAATCCCAGCACTGCAGAGACGAGAAACAGAGAGCTCAGCCATATGCAACCACATCATAAATCTAATTGTAATTCCCAAATCAACTGTAGCGTCACCCTGCGAGGAGCGCCGGCGAGTTTGTCACACTCCTTTGTGTGTGGAACGATGTGTGTGTGTGTACTCTGCACTATTACTTTTAGTTGGGAGGGGTGTTTGAAATCATACTTGTGCTGTTGCCACGCTAATCTCATTAAATAAGTCATCATAATTTACATTTCCTTTTTCTTTTCTGCTGGATAAAGATTTGGGTGTTTGCAAGCTGACTGTTTGAATCAAGTGTGTGAGCATGGTCGAGTGATGTAAAGCTTTTAGCACCTTAATGATGGTTAATTAACTTATTTCACAGTAATATAATACACAACTACATGCCTGTTTGTGTATATGAACATATTAGGCTGAAGGAAACTACCGAAATTAAAAGTAATATACCCGATTTCAAATTGCCTAGCTTAGAATGTCAACAACTGTAAACAAAGTCACAGAACTCTCCCGTCAGGTAGAATTCCTAAGCCACGCCCCCTGGTTTTAGAAACACACGTAGCCCCAGAAGACGACCCAGTGCAAGACACCGGTCCGCAGTTCATTCAAGTACCGTAACATGGTGGAATCACCGGTAAGTGAAAACAATATAACAACAAACAACTGACATTAATTGTTACTTTGTCCTGAACCTGACGTGGAACCAGCCGGCGGCTGTTTCTCCTGCTGTGACATGGTAGAGCGGTGAACACTCCCAGCAGTGGTGTGCTGCGGTAATATGTCTCAGTTTATTAGGAGCACAGAAGCCAAATAAATGCAGAAGTCTGTATGTCTGGAGAGACTGTCCAATCATTCCTTCTGGACCGAACCATTTGATTGGTTGATGTTTTTAGACAAATACGGGAGAACCACTTAATTATTTATTTTCGTCTTTTTTTTAATCTTCACAACATATTTTTCTCCATACTGTGTTAAAACGTTTATAATGGACATGAAAAAAATATGTTGCGCTAATTTGTTATGCAAATTAAGTATAGCAGCTTTAAAATCTGGTATTAAATATATAATTTTTTCCTATTGTTTCTGCTGCTTCGTCCATTTTAATCCTGTTTAATTTAATCGTGTAGGACCAGTTGATAACAGTCAGAGTGCTGCATAAAGAAGAAGTGCAAATCATATGAAAATAAGACCAGATTGAAAGCCAGCTGTTTCTAGTCAGTTCAATCAGACTGTATGATAATCAGATTCAGTTAGTTATGAAATGCTAATTAATAAAAAGTTGCTTTTCAAAGGAAACTAAGAGATTGTTGTTTTTCTTCACCTGGTAATCAATCCCCTGGTGTGCACAGTGGAGGAAGGTCTCCTTTTAACCAGAACCAGGACGAGTTCTACCTCGACCCATTAGTGTCCAAGAGGACAGGAAGAATCCTCCAGCAGAACCAGGATGAGTTCTACCTGGACCCACTAGGGTCTGAGAGGACAGGAAGAAACCTTCAGCAGAACCAGAACCAGGATGAGTTCTACCTGGACCCACTAGGGTCTGAGAGGACAGGAAGAAACCTTCAGCAGAACCAGAACCAGGATGAGTTCTACCTGGTTTTGGATCACACCATGATCAAATGATTAAGAACTTGTTCTCACTCATAGTTTGATTAGATTTAGGAAGTAAAATGAGAATGATACAGTATATTGTTAACACAGAGGAGGAGTCCTCTTCAGATGTGTTGGAGAGTCTCCTTCAGGGAGGCATCAAAGCTTCCCATGGAACTGTCATGATAATGAAACATGCTGCTGTTCATTTGAGCTCATAATGCTTCAACTGCTCATGATTTTAAAACAGTTTATTTGACCTTCACATTGCTAATCGTGTAGTACAGCAGGTAAAAAGTTGTCAGAAGTTTGCAGTTGTTTGGGTTAAAAATTATTTTTTATTCAATGCAGGTAATTATTGTTATGTTTGAACATGTTCTACTTACTGTACATATACAGGGAGGCAAGACTCAAGGCTGATGGCAAGACTTTTAGTTTTATAAGGCCCCATGAACCAAAATAGTTAAACAAATGTTGGCCAGATAGAGGTGGTAAAGAGGATTTTGCCCCAAATGAGAAGCTCAACGGCTGTTTGTCATTTTTTGAGTAGTGCACATGCGATTTACCCCCCCCCCCTATCCGAAACAGATGCCCATACCATCTCAACAGGCTCCTCTTGATGTGAAGGAGCAGCGGTTCTACTCCAAGCTCCTCCCGGGTGACTGAGCTCCTCACCCTATCTCTAGGGGAGCGCCCAGTCACCCTGCAGAGGAAACTCATTTCAACCAGTTGTATCTTGTCCTTTCAGTCATGACCCAAATCTCATGGCCATAGATGAGGGTTGGAATGTAGATTGACTGGTAAATCGAGAGCTTTGCCTTTCGACTCAGCTCCTTCTTCACCACAACAGTCCGATACAGACACTGAGATACTTGAACTTCTCCACTTGAGGCAAGGACTCTGCTAACCTGAAGTGGGCAAACCACCGTTTTCCAGTCAAGAACCATGGCCTCGGATTTGGAGGTGCTTAATCTCATCGCAGCACACTCAGCTGCAAACCGCTCCAGCAC
The DNA here is from genome assembly GCA_006937955.1 of Pachypanchax playfairii. Classification (NCBI taxonomy): domain Eukaryota; kingdom Metazoa; phylum Chordata; class Actinopteri; order Cyprinodontiformes; family Aplocheilidae; genus Pachypanchax; species Pachypanchax playfairii. The sequence continues at coordinate 2,534,841 of SSNP01000042.1, read as the reverse complement.
ACGTTGAAGGTCCTGACTCGATGGAGCCAAAAGAACAACATCATCTGCAAACAGTAGAGATGAGATCCTGTGGTTCTTAAACCGGACCCCCTCCGGCCCCTAGCTGTGCCTTGAAATTCTGGCCATAAAAGTGATGAACAGAGCCAGTGACAAAGAGCAGCCCTGGCAGAGACCAACATGTTCTGGGAACAGGTCTAACTTACTGCCGGCAATGCAAACCAAGCTCCTGCTGTGATTGTACAGGGAACGGACAGCTCTTAGCAGAGAGCATCTAACCCCATACTCCCAGAGCACCCCCCATAGGATATCCCAGGGCATACGGTCGAACGAATTCTCCAGATCCACAAAGTACATGTGGACCGGTTGGGCGAACTCCCATGAACCCCCGAGCACCCGATGGAGGGTATAGATCTGGTCCAGTGTTCCACGACTATCAGTCAGATTTCCCTCTCCAGTACCCTGGAGTAGACCCGGTAGGCTTCCATAGGATGTAATGTAACAGCCAGTGTCTGTGAAACAAGTGCACTTTAATGAAAACTATGAGTGTGATCAGGAAGTGTGATCACCTCCATACAAGCAGGAGTTTTAAAAGTTTACATACAGGTTTTTGTTTATACAATATAAACGAACACATACATCAATATTGACCTTATAGACACAACTGCTGCTGCTCATCAATCTGGTAAAGGTTATAAAGTCCTTCCCAAATAATTGAGTCCATCAAGCTAAAGTGAGAAAGATTCTTTACAATGGTAGAAAAATTAAAGATTGTTGTCAACCTTCCAGGAGTGGACGATACAGCAACTTTACTACAGGTCAGAATGTGCACTACACAAGAGTTAGTTAAAAAGTTTAATTTAAGTGAATCATGAAATGTCTGAGTAAATATATAAATAAATGAGTTCACCTTCTTCCACATGGATGATTGTTTTCACTTCCCTGTCCAGCGCTCCTCTAGAAGGATCTCTGACACGGTCCCAGGGACCTGTTAGAGTCACTCTCCCAGTTTGGGGGTCACAACACTGAGTCCTTTAATGATCACTGGTGCCGCTGAAGCCTCGACCCTCCACACGCAAATGTTTAATGGCTCAAACCAAAGACATAGAAAAAGGAAGAGACACTGATGGGACACATGATGGGACACATGTTGGTTGGGATTTTGGTTCGGAAACCAGACATTTTGATGGTAAACGATGGGATCACAACATTCATGAACAAGGGCACATCGTAGCGTTGACACACACACACACACACACACACACACACACACACACAGACACACACACACACACACACACACACACACACACACACACACACACACACACACGCAAGTGTGTTTTGTTATCCTTATGGGGACTGTCCATTGACTTCCATTGATTTTAGTAACTAGATTTATACCTAACCCAAACCCTTTTCCTAACCTTAACCATTACTGATCTATAACTAACCCTAAGACTAACTAAAACTCTATTCACACCATACCTATAAACCTAACCCCTAACCCTAAAAAGGGGGGTCCCCCGTATGGGGCCCAGGCTTCGGTCCCCACAAGAACCCTCGGACCCCAGAAAGATAGTAAATATCTCAAAACTGGTCCTTAGTAGGGTAGAAAAACAAGAACACACTCACACACACATATATAATTATAAATTGTTTCGTTTTTGTTGTTTTTTGACACAAGTAACAAGGATTTGGATGTTTGGTATGCTTTATTTTATTATTTATCATATGACCTTAAATGTAACACATTGTTTTTCCATTCCGACAGACACTGACATGTAATGCATAAGTAAAATAAATGGAAAATGCTCTCCTTGATTATTTTGTTCAACATTTCATTTGCAGGTTGAAGAAGAAAAGAATGCAGCAGGATTTATTTGGATTCCAAGGGTCAATATCTGTGTGAGGCATTCAACAACTAAAAGCTAAATGCAGTATCTGAATAAAGAAAAAAATTGTACAAAAACTGGCTAAAAATTGCTTTGACAGTTCCCTTGTTTTTCAAACATTGCATAAAGGCATATACTTATTTTTTTAATGCAATTAAAGGTGAAAGAAAAAATCTACAGCACTTTTTAAAGGAAAATAGATTACGGACAAAAGGCCAATTTTTCCTTTTTGAGCCAGAGTCCTTGGTCTTTTTAAGTGCATTAGTCCCACTAATTAAATATTATATGTTTAACAAAAAAATGCCAGCATGAAAGCAGCTGGATTGTTTGACTCAAAGACACGACGACAGCCTTGATGAGTGGCACTGTGCATGACCATGAGAGGGCAAAGAATGTCATTGTTGCTGGTCTTCCCTTAATTTGACCCAATTTTAATTCTTTTTATTACTTCTACAATCACATCCTGTTTTGTACTTCAGTCAGAGACAAAAACAGTAGACACAGTTTTGCTGTGGAAAAGACTCGCTGACATCTGTGAGAATGTTGTATTTATGATGCACAGGTTGTTTTTCTTCATACAAACATACAGTTTCTTATTCACAAAATGTGAAGCCAGAAATGTCTTCATGGCCATCTGAACAGGAGTACAGAGAGTCAAATATAGTTTGGGTTATCATCAGAACATACAGTGCATGTTTTTTGGAACGTGGGATGAAACTGGAGAACCTGAAGATCCATACGTGGTAGAAAACAAAAAACCCACACAGTGAAACTTGGTTGTAGAACAAAAATTCTAACTACCACATCACTCTGCATGGTGGACTTGGTAGCACTGGGTTTGAAACCAGCCAGGTTTGCATGTTCTCTGTGTGCATATATTGGTTTTCTCTGGGGACGCCATCTTCATCCCACTGGCCAAAAACATGCATGAGGTTAACTGGCAACTCTGAATTGTCCCTAGATGAGTGTGTTTTTTTTTTGTCTTCATGTGAAGGACTGATTACCTGTTCAGGTGTGACCCCCACCTCTTGTCTAATCAAGGCCGCTGCTAGGCTTTTGGGGGCCCTAAGCTCGATTGCCCCCCCTCCCCCAATTGGCCAGGGAGCGTGTGTAGTTTTTGTAGTCTTTGTTTTATAAATTGTAAACCCAGGGCTTCTGAAAAAATAACCTCCCGACTTTGCCGATACTTGGGGGCCCCTTTAGGGGCCCCACGCAGGCTGTGTACCTTGCGTATGGACAGCGGCGGCACTGCATCTAATGACTGCTGGAGACAGACACCAGCTCTGTGACCCTGAACAGGAAAAAGTGAGTATATAATATAACTGACTGATATCTCTATATCAAGGTCATCAGGTGGCCTCGTGCAGCTGGATTTACAGTGCAGAAGATGTGGAGGCCAAGGCTGCTTGAAACAGCAATAGTTTATTCCACATAGTTCAGTTCATGCCACAGCACAAAAATCTGACACTAATGACACACTGCAGCCTTAAATACTGTCAGCTGTTAATTGGGTTAAACCATTTCCCACCCACAGGGCAGTTTAACACACTGCTACTTTCATTCCAATACAAAACAGTTTAATACATACAAATATATACACTTATTCTCTTTTTTATCAAGATTATTAGATTTTAAGTCAACACCTGAACACCATCTTAAAACACAGACAAAACCCCATGTAAACCCCTCTCCTGGAACCTTTAAAAGGTGTCTGGACCCCTGGGGAAACATTGGCCCAGAGGACCATTTTAGACATTTCTTTGCACACACTATGACAATTAGATTCTACACCACACTTGCTTAAGTTCAGCTAACTAGTAGACATTTGCTCCCATTTACAATCCTTTGTCCTCACAGGCACCCAATTCCCAATGAGGAGCAGCTGTAGGACCAGGAACAAAAGACTACCTGTTAATTGTTAAAATCCTCAATAAATATTCAAATAGTTAAAACTTCTATTGCGCAAATGATTCTTAATATGTAAATCTATGCTTAAAGTGCTATGCAGAATCAAGTGCTTAAGTATTTTTTTAATAAAGTGCAACAAACTCTTTAAAGTGCTGTACAAACTCTTAGACAAGCACCTTTAATGAAGATCTTTTCATTACATTGTACAACCACAAATTTTGTATGTTAGATTCAAATCTCATTGAATCCTGATTTTAACAGGCTTTTGCATGTGTCAGATGTTAAAAGGACCTTCAAAAAGTTTAACTTCATCCTCCACATTGATAAATGATCAGTTAAAGAGGCCACTTCACACAAATTTAAGGACTTTGTAGTTATTTCTGAAGTATTAATCTGTAATATGAAACATTTTATATCTAAAAAACGTCAGGAAACACTGATTAACAGACCTTTCAATCTGTCTGCATTAAAATGTGGCTGGTTTTGTCGGACTTCAGGCTCCAACTCATTAATATTCATTATTCGAATTTGCTGGACTCTGATTGGCTAACAAACTAGTCTATGAGAGCAAGGTATACTGTTTCCTGCCCCGCTGCACATGGCAACAGCAGACGTCATGTCTTCCTGTTTGCTACATCTTATGCTAACAGCATGCTAGGTGTGGTTTCAACAGCAGGAGCTGATGAATACTAACAAACAAAGGAGTTGTGATGAAACAGATACAGGCCGTTAGAACTCGGGAGAACTCGGGTTTTATCACCACCTGCGTAGTTTGAGAGATTAAAACTGAAAGAGAAGTTGTTGACCTGTTTTCACCCACTATGAAGGTAAGAACACCTGTGGAGCTAAAATATTCAACACAAACCTCAGAAAAACCTTTTTAATAGAATGGCTTTTTAAGTGTAATATACAAAGACCAGAGGAGTCTAATATGAGGTTTTTCGGTGAGTAAAATTTTAAAGGTTATGTTGTACTGCTTTAAGTTTCTGAGGCACTTCAGGACAGGTAAAAATTGTCACTAGTTATTGCTCATACAATGGAAGGTTAGAGATGTTGAAATACAAATCATAAACTGTTTTCTTAGACTTTACATTTGTCTCTGGAATAAATGCATAGAAATGTTGCCATGAATAGAAAGGTAAACTGAAAAGTGTTGATTCCAAACATGAGCTAAGTTCATCCAAATCCCTGTGGGATGATAATATTCGTTTTTATCTGCTCTGAATAAACAAATAATCCTGATAAAAGGTTGTGTTACTGAATCAGTTGTCTGAGAAGATCTATTACAGTTTTATCTACATGAATCTCATTCCAAACAAAGCAAATCAAATAAGAAAGAAAAAGAACATTGAATTTTCCCTTCATTAACAAAAAATGTGTTTTATTTAACTATCTTTTATTAACACAGGGGGTAAAAATCTTTTTCTTGAAAAAACACTGTGTATAAACATTAATAATACTTCACAGGACTGTGTTATGGAACCTGTGAGAACAGCCTTTACATTTCTCTCTTGAGAATTTGCATCTAATGATTCAAGTTGGCATTAACTGAACAAACCACATGAGAAACAACTGCAGCACCTTTGATCATCATGAGACTCTTTCAAACACAGATTTACAAAGAAGTTTTAATTTTCAAAGTTTCTAGAAAGCCACACGGAACGTAGGGAAAAACTAAATGTGTTATGTTGAACCCATTAATCACTCGTCTCCTTCTGACATTAAGTGTTATTGGTTGATGTACATGGGAAAGATCTGAGACTGTAATTTTTAACAGTCTGTCTTTATTCCCAATATATAGTTACCTGTGTATACACATACACATATTTATGTAAAATCTCCTCACCTAAAGATTTCAAAAGCTGCCGTTAAGTTTTGACCTGTTGACTGAATCAGCTGACGTACTGTATATTCAGTGGTACATTGTTTCACTGCACTGGTGACTAAAATGTTCATTTAAAATCAGGATGCACAAAATCTGGCAACATTAGCTGTCAATCAAAATAAGCTTCCTTTGTGACCTCTTTTATTTTTATTATTTTAATGGTATAATATTTGTTGTCTTACATCATCTGGCCATCATTCAGTTGGTGATGCACCTCTTTAAACATGTAAAAATGTTTGGTGATTCTTTTTATCAAGAAAAAAACATCCTGATACAAATCTGCTGTATTTAAATTCCTTCATCATGAACTGTGTATTTTCAAATCAGTCCTTCCTGAAGGATACATGTGGTGTGAGAATTGTTTTTTTAAAGAGTCCCTTCCATTAAAAATGGTTTTTCTGAGGTTTCTGTTGAATATTTTAGCTCCACAGGTGTTCTTACCTTCATAGTGGGTGAAAACAGGTCAACAACTTCTCTTTCAGTTTTAATCTCTCAAACTACGCAGGTGGTGATAAAACCCGAATTCTAACGGCCTGTATCTGTTTCATCACAACTCCTTTGTTTGTTAGTATTAATCAGCTCCCGCAGTTGAAACCACACCTAGCATGCTGCTGGCTAAAAGCTGTTAGCATAAGACGTATCAAACAGGAGGAGACTACATGTGCTGTTGCCATGTGCAGCGGGGCAGGAAACAGTATACCTTGCTCTCATAGGCTAGTTTGTTAGCCAATCAGAGTCCAGCAAATTTGAATAATGAATATTAATGAGCTGCTGACAAAACCTGACGGAAGGAGCCGGAACCACCCGAATTTTAATGCAGAGAGATTGAAAGGTCTGTTAATCAGTGTTTCTTAACGTTTTTTAGATATGAAATGTTTCATATTACTGGTTAAGAAATAACCACAAAGTCCTGAAATTTGTATGAAATTGCCTCTTTAACTGGAATGGTACATATATGTTTTTTTTATTAAAAGAAATGATCATGATTAAGACATTAGCCTACTGTTATTGTGCTCCTGAGCATTTAAAAAACAAAAAATGTGCAGTTATAGGTAAAAAAAGAAAACATAAAAAAAATATGTTCAGTATCAACATGAAATGGAAAACTTTACTTTAGTAATTAACTAAAACGATGCAAGACATTTCAAAAACAGAACAGCAGCAAATTTAGAGATTGTTTCATTGTTCCATTAATATTGAAGTATTGTTCAATTATTAAATCAATATACAATCAAACTGTGACTTAGGGAAAGAGTTGGTAACTGTTGGTTTACTCTCTGTTCTAACGTGTTTCCTCCAGAAAAAGATAATTTATCTCAATGGGAGTTTTCTGGTTAAACGCAGGCATAAAATGAAATAAAGCAAGATAAAATAAAATACAAAATGGATGATATGCGTCAGTAAATGTTACATCTTTTGTTGTAAGCAGAAGTCTGGAATAAATAGGATAAATCTTTAAGTCAAAGGCTTTTTGAATAAATTCACTTTTACAATGATTTTTAGTTACTTTGATCCCTTTGTCACGCACAGTTTAGTTAATAATAATGAACTTTTTTTTTAAGTACATAACCTAATAATAAATGTTCTAAAAGTAAGTGATGAGCTTTACAACAAATTCTTAAGAAAGAGAATAAGTTCATAAAATACACAACTTCAAATGTGTTGCAATTAAAAATGTATTTTCCATCAGAACTGTGGTACAAACTCAATAAGCCCACAAAATATCCCTCTTACGGGGTTTATGATCAGGCTCAGTTTTTTTGTGGCTTTATGCAACTTGGCTGTGGGAATAATTAATGTTTTTTTGGCAAGAACTTTGTTTCAATTTGCCAAAAAGGTTTATCGGCGTAGTGACTGTGGTAAAACAAATATTTTTATAATTCACAGATATAGCAAAACACATTAACTCTCCCTACAGACTGAAACAACAAACAAGGGCGAGGACTTTTATAGGCTTATTCCATTTCTAGTTTATGTAACATCATATCGTGATAAAAAATACTTTGAGTCATATTATTCAGAGCTTTTCTTCCAAAGTAGAGTTGGTTAACTGACTCATCGTCAAGCCTAAGTATTCTTCTTTCTTCTGAAAGTAGTTGTTGAGTCGTGCGATGGCGTACCTGGAGACAAGCAGGGGACAGAAAACAAGAGATCAAAGAATAAATACTCACATGCCATTCTACAATTTAAAGCACTTTTAGGATCAAACAGTTTTAGAAAATAAGGATTTTTATATTTCTCAACACTTGCAACACTTCTCTTTTATTAAATGTGTGTATTATGTCTTCTTAAATTAAGAAATTATCAGCCACCAATTATCAGATGTATGCTGACGATGATAACGAGCAATATACATCAATGACACCGAAAAGTGATTTGGTTTCAACAAAAGTGGCTGTCAGGTGTCAAGGAGAGGAAAGTTGATCAAACATGAAGGCACTGAAGTACCAGAAGACAATGTTTACATTTTAAGATGCTACAAATATCTTGGAATCTCACAAGCAAATGGCAACAAGCAAGGAAGTCACTTCTATCCACGTATCTAAAAAGAGTTTGGCAGGTCCAGAGGAGCCAGCTGAAGTTGAAGATGTCATCATGCGTTAAATACCCTGCTGTGATAAAAATGTGGACTAAGGAAGTGACACGGGACACAATGTAAACACAAGAAAAAACTCCCCATAATGTACAGAAGGATTTAACCCAAGTTAAGCACCTTAAGATTGTCCTCTAAAGTCAGTTTCTAACTGGGCTGGAGCTTATGGATATGGATCTTGTCTAAAAGAACTAGATCCTAGATAAGAGGCTGAAAGAAGTTTCTGGGCTCAGCCAAAGAGGGACAATAAGAAGCTTGGTCATATGGGAGACGCTTGGGGTAGAAACGCTGTATGAAACATAAGGAGTTATGTGAGATGTTTGGTGATTAGAATGTCTCCTGGTTGTCCTCCCTTTGGGGTTTTTAAGGTGTTTAAGGTGCACATTTTTTAAGCCCAACTCCTAAAAACAACCCGTACCATAATCCACCCACTTCCGAACTTTGCAGACATGCAAACCACCACATACAGATTTATCCATCAGATTGCCAGACTGAGAACTGTGGTTGGTGCTTCCAGAGTCCATGTCTCCACTGTCCTAATGTCCAGTGGCAGCATGCGTTAGAGCAGTGCATCGGACACTTACACCTGATGATGTGAAGTTGCTTGATCATGAAAACCCATTCCATGAACTTGTCTATGCACTGAGCAAATCTGAGAGCCTGACCACCAGTCAAATACAACCACATTGGTTGATTTTGTGATCTGTAAAAATGACACTATATTTTGTATGCGACCCCTGTCAGCAACCCTAACCTTAACCGTTCTGCTCACTAACATGAAAATATTCTGCTTTACAGTGTGTGCATGCATATCTTTACACTTCAAAGCTAATCGTTATGCTAAAATGAGAAATATTGCTGCACAATTTGTGTTTTCTTTGGCAGAACAGAGAGAAACCTCGCACATGCGTATTTGGCAACTCCCCTGGGGAAGTGCGCTGTTGGTAGTTAGTCTCTGCTGGATCCCAGGAAACGCTCCCACAGGTCATTTGCCACAAACAAAACGCTCTGACAGGTCGTTTTATGGAGCTGTCACAATCGACCTATATGGTCGTATAATTTGCGGATGGGTAGAATCTGAAGGCTGCACAGTTTGGAGGTCTACAGCTGTTGACTCCACTTAAAGTTGCTGAGTTCTGCTCATTGTCCACATCAGTATGTGTTTTGTGAGTTGTGTGGTCTACCACTTTATGGTTGAGTTGCTGTTGTTGCCCCACTTTGTGATAATATACCACAAACAGTTGACCGCTGAAATAATTAGTATTGAGTACAATAGTCTTATTGCACAGGTGGTATACTATCACAAAACTATGCTCAAATGCACTGAACTCCTAAGAGAGACTTACTCATTCATGAGTTTGTAGAAACAGTCTGAATGCCAAGGCCTTGGATTTTTTACACCTGTGGTCATGGAAGTAATCGGAACACCTGAATCTAATAATCTGGTGGGATGTCCCTAAACTTTAGGCAATAAAGTGTTCTTTTAATTTTAATTCTAAAAAATCATAGAGGCACAAGCTTGCATAATATCAAGTACAAAGTGAGTTAGAACACAGTCATGTTTTCTTTTTTGTGTGTACCACAAAAGTTGGCACTACACATGCTTCTAATTGCCCATGATGGGCACTGTGTCTTTGTTTGCCAAAGTTGAATACTAATATTGCTTTGAATCTGTATTCAAAAAGGTAATGAGTCTGAAAGCTTCAGCGAAGAACTTAACTGCAATAAAAGTGGTTTTGGGCTTGTTCATACCATATTGTCAAACGTCTCAATAAATCTGATGTCTGAGTATGTTGTTGCCCTTGGCCATTATACTATACCCTTTGAAACTAAGTGAAGTTTCAAAAGCAAAGAAAATAGAGGCAGAGAGAGGCGTTTGTCCTTTAATTAGTGCTTTTACTGAACTCCTCAATGCCAAATCAATTTTCTTGCTTTTAATGCTTAGTGAGACAAAAAAGATAATTCAGACACAAGCCTTTAATTCACTTGTATTCCAGCGCTCTGTCCCCACCTGCATCTTGATGTAAAATGGAACTTTAATTATTGTTTCAGAGAGTGTCCTCTGTTGTCTTCCTTGAATGGAATTGTTTCTTTCTTGTTGTTTTTGCTTCACTTAGATGGGGGCTTCTAGTACCTGCACACCTGCAGCTTGGTGATAAAGATAAGTGCTCATATACAGTACGAGTCCAACCTTTTCTACTAAAAACAGAGAAACAAATTTAGATGAATAAAAGTCTTTGGTGTTGACCTGTCAGATGTCAGCAGACAATTATCACTACACTCAATGGGGTTTGGGGCTTTCTCTCTCGAAATACTTAATTGAAAGCAGACTGTGTGCTCATGCAACTACACGTGTTAAAATAGACTATACATCAAGAATTAAGACACTGTCACAAATTAGGGGGAAAAAAGGTTTGTCTTAGTTTAACGATCAGCTGTTAGTTTAGTTTTGAATCAGAATCAGTTTTATTGCCAAGTAATATTTGCATAGTACGAGGAATTTGTCTTGGGTGCATGTTGACGGTGTATCAGAGTACTAGGTGGAGCATGGTGGTGGTGTATCAGAGTACTAGGTGGAGCGTGGTGGTGGTGTATCAGAGTACTAGGTGGAGTGTGGTGGTGGTGTATCAGAGTACTGGGTGGCAGGTTGTGGTGGTGTATCAGAGTACTAGGTGGAGTGTGGTGGTGGTGTATCAGAGTACTAGGTGGAGCGTGGTGGTGGTGTATCAGAGTATTAGGTGGAGCGTGGTGGTGGTGTATCAGGGTACCGGGTGGAGGGTGGTGGTGGTGTATCAGAGTACTAGGTGGAGTGTGGTGGTGGTGTATCAGGGTACCGAGTGGAGTGTGGTGGTGTATCAGAGTACTGGGTGGCGGGTTGTGGTGGTGTATCAGAGTACTGGGTGGAGCATGGTGGTGGTGTATCAGAGTACTGGGTGGCGGGTTGTGGTGGTGTATCAGAGTACTAGGTGGAGTGTGGTGGTGTATCAGAGTACTGGGTGGCGGGTTGTGGTGGTGTATCAGAGTACTAGGTGGAGTGTGGTGGTGGTGTATCAGGGTACCGGGTGGAGGGTGGTGGTGGTGTATCAGGGTACCGAGTGGAGTGTGGTGGTGTATCAGAGTACTGGGTGGCGGGTTGTGTTGGTGTATCAGAGTACTAGGTGGAGTGTGGTGGTGTATCAGAGTACTAGGTGGAGTGTGGTGGTGTATCAGAGTACTGGGTGGCGGGTTGTGGTGGTGTATCAGAGTACTAGGTGGAGTGTGGTGGTGTATCAGAGTATTAGGTGGAGTGTGGTGGTGTATCAGAGTATTAGGTGGAGCGTGGTGGTGGTGTATCAGAGTACTAGGTGGAGTGTGGTGGTGGTGTATCAGGGTACCGGGTGGAGTGTGGTGGTGGAGCAGAGTACTGGGTGGCGGGTTGTGTTGGTGTATCAGAGTACTAGGTGGAGTGTGGTGGTGTATCAGAGTATTAGGTGGAGCGTGGTGGTGGTGTATCAGGGTACCGGGTGGAGGGTGGTGGTGGTGTATCAGAGTATTAGGTGGAGCGTGGTGGTGGTGTATCAGAGTACTAGGTGGAGTGTGGTGGTGGTGTATCAGGGTACCGAGTGGAGTGTGGTGGTGTATCAGAGTACTGGGTGGCAGGTTGTGGTGGTGTATCAGAGTACTAGGTGGAGTGTGGTGGTGGTGTATCAGGGTACCGGGTGGAGGGTGGTGGTGGTGTATCAGGGTACCGAGTGGAGTGTGGTGGTGTATCAGAGTATTAGGTGGAGCGTGGTGGTGGTGTATCAGGGTACCGGGTGGAGGGTGGTGGTGGTGTATCAGAGTATTAGGTGGAGCGTGGTGGTGGTGTATCAGAGTACTAGGTGGAGTGTGGTGGTGGTGTATCAGGGTACCGGGTGGAGTGTGGTGGTGTATCAGAGTACTAGGTGGAGTGTGGTGGTGTATCAGAGTACTGGGTGGCGGGTTGTGGTGGTGTATCAGGGTACCGAGTGGAGTGTGGTGGTGTATCAGAGTACTAGGTGGAGCGTGGTGGTGGTGTATCAGGGTACTGGGTGGAGGGTGGTGGTGGTGTATTAGAGTACTAGGTGGGGTGTGGTGGTGGTGTATCAGCGTACCGGGTGGAGGGTGGTGGTGGCGTATCAGAGTACTGGGTGGCGGGTTGTGGTGGTGTATCAGAGTACTAGGTGGAGTGTGGTGGTGTATCAGAGTACTGGGTGGCGGGTTGTGGTGGTGTATCAGAGTACTAGGTGGAGCGTGGTGGTGGTGTATCAGAGTATTAGGTGGAGCGTGGTGGTGGTGTATCAGGGTACCGGGTGGAGGGTGGTGGTGGTGTATCAGAGTATTAGGTGGAGCGTGGTGGTGGTGTATCAGAGTACCGGGTGGAGGGTGGTGGTGGTGTATCAGAGTACTAGGTGGAGTGTGGTGGTGGCGTATCAGAGTACTGGGTGGCGGGTTGTGGTGGTGTATCAGGGTACCGAGTGGAGTGTGGTGGTGTATCAGAGTACTGGGTGGCGGGTTGTGGTGGTGTATCAGAGTACTAGGTGGAGTGTGGTGGTGTATCAGAGTACTGGGTGGCGGGGGTGGTGGTGTATCAGGGTACCGAGTGGAGTGTGGTGGTGTATCAGAGTACTGGGTGGCGGGTTGTGGTGGTGTATCAGAGTACTAGGTGGAGTGTGGTGGTGTATCAGAGTACTGGGTGGCGGGTTGTGGTGGTGTATCAGAGTACTAGGTGGAGCGTGGTGGTGGTGTATCAGGGTACCGGGTGGAGGGTGGTGGTGGTGTATCAGAGTATTAGGTGGAGCGTGGTGGTGGTGTATCAGAGTACTAGGTGGAGTGTGGTGGTGTATCAGGGTACCGGGTGGAGGGTGGTGGTGGTGTATGAGAGTACTAGGTGGAGTGTGGTGGTGGAGCAGAGTACTGGGTGGCGGGTTGTGGTGGTGTATCAGAGTACTAGGTGGAGTGTGGTGGTGGCGTATCAGAGTACTGGGTGGCGGGTTGTGGTGGTGTATCAGGGTACCGAGTGGGTGTGGTGGTGTATCAGAGTACTAGGTGGAGTGTGGTGGTGTATCAGAGTACTGGGTGGCGGGTTGTGGTGGTGTATCAGAGTACTAGGTGGAGTGTGGTGGTGTATCAGAGTACTAGGTGGAGCGTGGTGGTGGTGTATCAGGGTACCGGGTGGAGGGTGGTGGTGGTGTATCAGAGTACTAGGTGGAGTGTGGTGGTGGAGTATCAGAGTACTAGGTGGAGTGTTGTGGTGGTGTATCAGAGTACTAGGTGGAGCGTGGTGGTGGTGTATCAGGGTACCGGGTGGAGGGTGGTGGTGGTGTATTATAGTACTAGGTGGAGTGTGGTGGTGGTGTATCAGAGTACTAGGTGGAGCATGGTGGTGGTGTATCAGAGTACTGGGTGGCGGGTTGTGGTGGTGTATCAGGGTACCGAGTGGAGTGTGGTGGTGTATCAGAGTACTAGGTGGAGGGTGGTGGTGTATCAGAGTAGTGGGTGGCGGGAGGTGGTGGTGTATCAGAGTACTAGGTGGAGTGTGGTGGTGTATCAGGGTACCGGGTGGAGGGTGTGGTGGTGTATCAGAGTACTAGGTGGAGTGTGGTGGTGTATCAGAGTACTGGGTGGCGGGTTGTGGTGGTGTATCAGAGTACTGGGTGGAGGGTGGTGGTGGTGTATCAGAGGATTAGGTGGAGCGTGGTGGTGGTGTATCAGAGTACCGGGTGGAGGGTGGTGGTGGTGTATCAGAGTATTAGGTGGAGCGTGGTGGTGTATCAGAGTACTGGGTGGAGCATGGTGGTGGTGTATCAGAGTACTGGGTGGCGGGTTGTGGTGGTGTATCAGAGTACTAGGTGGAGTGTGGGGGTGTATCAGAGTAGTGGGTGGCGGGTGGTGGTGGTGTATCAGAGTACTAGGTGGAGTGTGGTGGTGTATCAGAGTACTGGGTGGGGGTTGTGGTGGTGTATCAGAGTAGTGGGTGGAGGGTGGTGGTGGTGTATCAGAGTACTAGGTGGAGTGTGGTGGTGTATCAGGGTACCGGGTGGAGGGTGGTGGTGGTGTATTAGGGTACCGAGTGGAGTGTGGTGGTGTATCAGAGTACTGGGTGGAGCATGGTGGTGGTGTATCAGAGTACTGGGTGGCGGGTTGTGGTGGTGTATCATAGTACTAGGTGGAGTGTGGTGGTGTATCAGAGTACTGGGTGGCGGGTTGTGGTGGTGTATCAGAGTACTAGGTGGAGTGTGGTGGTGTATCAGAGTACTGGGTGGCGGGTTGTGGTGGTGTATCAGAGTACCGGGTGGAGGGTGGTGGTGGTGTATCAGAGTACTAGGTGGAGTGTGGTGGTGTATCAGAGTACTAGGTGGAGTGTGGTGGTGTATCAGGGTACCGGGTGGAGGGTGGTGGTGGTGTATTAGAGTACTAGGTGGAGTGTGGTGGTGGTGTATCAGAGTACTAGGTGGAGCATGGTGGTGGTGTATCAGAGTACTAGGTGGAGCGTGGTGGTGGTGTATCAGAGTACCGGGTGGAGGGTGGTGGTGGTGTATCAGAGTATTAGGTGGAGCGTGGTGGTGGTGTATCAGAGTACCGGGTGGAGGGTGGTGGTGGTGTATCAGAGTATTAGGTGGAGCCTGGTGGTGTATCAGAGTACCGGGTGGAGGGTGGTGGTGGTGTATCAGAGTATTAGGTGGAGCGTGGTGGTGGTGTATCAGGGTACCGGGTGGAGGGTGGTGGTGGTGTATCAGAGTATTAGGTGGAGTGTGGTGGTGGTGTATCAGAGTACTAGGTGGAGCGTGGTGGTGTTGTATCAGAGTATTAGGTGGAGCGTGGTGGTGGTGTATCAGGGTACCGGGTGGAGGGTGGTGGTGGTGTATTAGAGTACTAGGTGGAGTGTGGTGGTGGTGTATCAGTGTACCGGGTGGAGTGTGGTGGTGTATCAGAGTTCTAGGTGGAGTGTGGTGGTGTATTAGAGTACTGGGTGGCGGGTTGTGTTGGTGTATCAGAGTACTAGGTGGAGTGTGGTGGTGTATCAGAGTACTAGGTGGAGTGTGGTGGTGTATCAGAGTACTGGGTGGCGGGTTGTGGTGGTGTATCAGGGTACCGAGTGGAGTGTGGTGGTGTATCAGAGTACTAGGTGGAGTGTGGTGGTGTATCAGAGTACTGGGTGGCGGGTTGTGGTGGTGTATCAGAGTACTAGGTGGAGCGTGGTGGTGGTGTATCAGAGTACTAGGTGGAGTGTGGTGGTGGTGTATCAGGGTACCGAGTGGAGTGTGGTGGTGTATCAGAGTACTGGGGGGAGGGTGGTGGTGGTGTATCAGAGTACCGGGTGGAGGGTGGTGGTGGTGTATCAGGGTACCGGGTGGAGGGTGGTGGTGGTGTATCAGAGTATTAGGTGGAGCGTGGTGGTGGTGTATCAGGGTATCGGGTGGAGGGTGGTGGTGGTGTATCAGGGTACCGAGTGGAGTGTGGTGGTGTATCAGAGTACTAGGTGGAGTGTGGTGGTGTATCAGAGTAGTGGGTGGCGGGTTGTGGTGGTGTATCAGCGTACTAGGTGGAGCGTGGTGGTGGTGTATCAGAGTACTGGGTGGAGTGTGGTGGTGGTGTATCAGGGTACCGAGTGGAGGGTGGTGGTGTATCAGAGTACTGGGTGGCGGGTTGTGGTGGTGTATCAGAGTACTAGGTGGAGTGTGGTGGTGTATCAGAGTACTGGGTGGCGGGTTGTGGTGGTGTATCAGGGTACCGAGTGGAGTGTGGTGGTGTATCAGAGTACGAGGTGGAGTGTGGTGGTGTATCAGAGTACTGGGTGGCGGGTTGTGTTGGTGTATCAGAGTACTAGGTGGTGGTGGTGGTGTATCAGAGTATTAGGTGGAGCGTGGTGGTGTATCAGAGTATTAGGTGGAGTGTGGTGGTGTATCAGAGTATTAGGTGGAGCGTGGTGGTGGTGTATCAGAGTACTAGGTGGAGTGTGGTGGTGGTGTATCAGGGTACCGAGTGGAGGGTGGTGGTGTATCAGAGTACTGGGTGGAGCATGGTGGTGGTGTATCAGAGTACTGGGTGGCGGGTTGTGGTGGTGTATCAGAGTACTAGGTGGAGTGTGGTGGTGTATCAGAGTACTGGGTGGAGGGTGGTGGTGGTGTATCAGAGTACTAGGTGGAGTGTGGTGGTGTATCAGAGTACTGGGTGGCGGGTTGTGGTGGTGTATCAGAGTACTAGGTGGGGTGTGGTGGTGGCGTATCAGAGTACTGGGTGGCGGGTTGTGGTGGTGTATCAGGGTACCGAGTGGAGTGTGGTGGTGTATCAGAGTACTAGGTGGAGTGTGGTGGTGTATCAGAGTACCGGGTGGAGGGTGGTGGTGGTGTATCAGAGTATTAGGTGGAGCGTGGTGGTGGTGTATCAGAGTACCGGGTGGAGGGTGGTGGTGGTGTATCAGAGTATTAGGTGGAGTGTGGTGGTGTATCAGAGTATTAGGTGGAGTGTGGTGGTGTATCAGAGTACTGGGTGGCGGGTTGTGGTGGTGTATCAGAGTACTAGGTGGAGTGTGGGGTGGTGTATCAGGGTACCGGGTGGAGGGTGGTGGTGGTGTATCAGAGTACTAGGTGGAGTGTGGTGGTGTATCAGAGTACTGGGTGGCGGGTTGTGGTGGTGTATCAGAGTACTAGGTGGAGTGTGGTGGTGGTGTATCAGGGTACCGGGTGGAGGGTGGTGGTGGTGTATCAGAGTATTGGGTGGAGCGTGGTGGTGGTGTATAGGTACTAGGTGGAGTGTGGTGGTGTATCAGAGTACTGGGTGGCGGGTTGTGGTGGTGTATCAGAGTACTAGGTGGGGTGTGGTGGTGTATCAGAGTACTGGGTGGCGGTTGTGGTGGTGTATCAGAGTACTAGGTGGAGCGTGGTGGTGGTGTATCAGAGTACTAGGTGGAGTGTGGTGGTGGTGTATCAGGGTACCGAGTGGAGTGTGGTGGTGTATCAGAGTACTGGGTGGCGGGTTGTGTTGGTGTATCAGAGTACTAGGTGGAGTGTGGTGGTGTATCAGAGTACTGGGTGGCGGGTTGTGGTGGTGTATCAGAGTACCGGGTGGAGGGTGGTGGTGGTGTATCAGAGTACTAGGTGGAGTGTGGTGGTGTATCAGAGTACTGGGTGGCGGGTTGTGGTGGTGTATCAGGGTACTGGGTGGAGTGTGGTGGTGTATCAGAGTACTGGGTGGCGGGGTGTGGTGGTGTATCAGGGTACCGAGTGGGGTGTGGTGGTGTATCAGAGTACTAGGTGGAGTGTGGTGGTGTATCAGAGTACTAGGTGGCGGGTTGTGGTGGTGTATCAGGGTACCGGGTGGCGGGTGGTGGTGGTGTATCAGAGTACTAGGTGGGGTGTGGTGGTGGTGTATCAGGGTACCGAGTGGAGTGTGGTGGTGTATCAGAGTACTGGGTGGCGGGTTGTGGTGGTGTATCAGAGTACTTGGTGGAGTGTGGTGGTGTATCAGAGTAGTAGGTGGGGTGTGGTGGTGTATCAGAGTACTCGGTGGCGGGTTGTGGTGGTGTATCAGGGTACCGGGTGGAGGGTGGTGGTGGTGTATCAGGGTACCGGGTGGAGTGTGGTGGTGTATCAGAGTACTGGGTGGCGGGTTGTGGTGGTGTATCAGGGTACCGAGTGGAGCGTGGTGGTGGTGTATCAGAGTACTAGGTGGAGTGTGGTGGTGGTGTATCAGGGTACTGGGTGGAGTGTGGTGGTGTATCAGAGTACTGGGTGGCGGGTTGTGGTGGTGTATCAGGGTACTAGGTGGAGTGTGGTGGTGTATCAGAGTACTAGGTGGAGCGTGGTGGTGGTGTATCAGAGTATTAGGTGGAGCGTGGTGGTGGTGTATCAGGGTACCGGGTGGAGGGTGGTGGTGGTGTATCAGAGTATTAGGTGGAGTGTGGTGGTGTATCAGAGTACTGGGTGGCGGGTTGTGGTGGTGTATCAGAGTACTAGGTGGAGTGTGGTGGTGTATCAGAGTACTGGGTGGCGGGTAGTGGTGGTGTATCAGAGTACTGGGTGGAGTGTGGTGGTGTATCAGAGTAGTAGGTGGAGGGTGGTGGTGGTGTATTAGAGTACTAGGTGGAGTGTGGTGGTGGTGTATCAGGGTACCGGGTGGAGTGTGGTGGTGTATCAGAGTTCTAGGTGGAGTGTGGTGGTGTATCAGAGTACTGGGTGGCGGGTTGTGGTGGTGTATCAGAGTACTAGGTGGAGTGTGGTGGTGTATCAGAGTACTAGGTGGAGTGTGGTGGTGGCGTATCAGAGTACTGGGTGGCGGGTTGTGGTGGTGTATCAGGGTACCGAGTGGAGTGTGGTGGTGTATCAGAGTACTAGGTGGAGTGTGGGGGTGTATCAGAGTAGTGGGTGGAGGGTGGTGGTGGTGTATCAGAGTACTGGGTGGCGGGTTGTGGTGGTGTATCAGAGTACTAGGTGGAGTGTGGTGGTGTATCAGAGTACTGGGTGGCGGGTTGTGGTGGTGTATCAGGGTACCGAGTGGAGTGTGGTGGTGTATCAGAGTACTAGGTGGAGTGTGGTGGTGTATCAGAGTACTGGGTGGCGGGTTGTGGTGGTGTATCAGAGTACTAGGTGGGGTGTGGTGGTGTATCAGAGTACTGGGTGGCGGGTTGTGGTGGTGTATCAGGGTACCGGGTGGAGTGTGGTGGTGTATCAGAGTACTAGGTGGAGTGTGGTGGTGTATCAGAGTACTGGGTGGCGGGTTGTGGTGGTGTATCAGAGTATTAGGTGGAGCGTGGTGGTGGTGTATCAGGGTACCGGGTGGAGGGTGGTGGTGGTGTATCAGAGTATTAGGTGGAGCGTGGTGGTGGTGTATCAGAGTACTGGGTGGAGCATGGTGGTGGTGTATCAGAGTACTGGGTGGCGGGTTGTGGTGGTGTATCAGAGTACTAGGTGGAGTGTGGTGGTGGTGTATCAGGGTACCGGGTGGAGTGTGGTGGTGTATCAGAGTACTAGGTGGAGTGTGGTGGTGTATCAGAGTACTGGGTGGCGGGTTGTGGTGGTGTATCAGAGTACTAGGTGGAGTGTGGTGGTGTATCAGAGTACTAGGTGGAGTGTGGTGGTGTATCAGGGTACTGGGTGGCGGGTTGTGGTGGTGTATCAGGGTACCGAGTGGAGTGTGGTGGTGTATCAGAGTACTAGGTGGGGTGTGGTGGTGTATCAGAGTACTGGGTGGCGGGTTGTGGTGGTGTATCAGAGTACTAGGTGGAGTGTGGTGGTGTATCAGAGTACTGGGTGGCGGGGTGTGGTGGTGTATCAGGGTACCGAGTGGGGGGTGGTGGTGTATCAGAGTACTGGGTGGAGCATGGTGGTGGTGTATCAGAGTACTGGGTGGTGGGTTGTGGTGGTGTATCAGAGTACTAGGTGGGGTGTGGTGGTGTATCAGAGTACTAGGTGGAGTGTGGTGGTGTATCAGGGTACCGGGTGGAGGGTGGTGGTGGTGTATCAGAGTATTAGGTGGAGCGTGGTGGTGGTGTATCAGAGTACTAGGTGGAGTGTGGTGGTGGTGTATCAGGGTACCGAGTGGAGTGTGGTGGTGTATCAGAGTACTGGGAGGCGGGTTGTGGTGGTGTATCAGAGTACTAGGTGGAGTGGGTGGTGTATCAGAGTACTGGGTGGCGGGTTGTGGTGGTGTATCAGAGTACTAGGTGGAGCGTGGTGGTGTATCAGAGTACTGGGTGGAGCATGGTGGTGGTGTATCAGAGTACTGGGTGGCGGGTTGTGGTGGTGTATCAGAGTACTAGGTGGAGTGTGGTGGTGGTGTATCAGGGTACCGGGTGGAGTGTGGTGGTGTATCAGAGTACTGGGTGGCGGGTTGTGGTGGTGTATCAGGGTACCGAGTGGAGTGTGGTGGTGTATCAGAGTACTGGGTGGAGCATGGTGGTGGTGTATCAGAGTACTGGGTGGCGGGTTGTGGTGGTGTATCAGAGTACCGGGTGGAGGGTGGTGGTGGTGTATCAGAGTACAGGTGGAGTGTGGTGGTGGTGTATCAGGGTACCGGGTGGAGTGTGGTGGTGTATCAGAGTACTGGGTGGCGGGTGGTGGTGGTGTATCAGAGTACTAGGTGGCGTGTGGTGGTGTATCAGAGTACTAGGTGGAGTGTGGTGGTGTATCAGAGGACTGGGTGGCGGGTTGTGGTGGTGTATCAGAGTACTAGGTGGAGCGTGGTGGTGGTGTATCAGGGTACCGGGTGGAGGGTGGTGGTGGTGTATTAGAGTATTAGGTGGAGCGTGGTGGTGTATCAGAGTACCGGGTGGAGGGTGGTGGTGGTGTATCAGAGTATTAGGTGGAGCGTGGTGGTGGTGTATCAGAGTATTGGGTGGAGGGTGGTGGTGGTGTATCAGGGTACTGGGTGGAGTGTGGTGGTGTATCAGAGTACTGGGTGGCGGGTTGTGTTGGTGTATCAGAGTACTAGGTGGAGTGTGGTGGTGTATCAGAGTATTAGGTGGAGCGTGGTGGTGGTGTATCAGGGTACCGGGTGGAGGGTGGTGGTGGTGTATCAGGGTACCGAGTGGAGTGTGGTGGTGTATCAGAGTACTGGGTGGCGGGTTGTGTTGGTGTATCAGAGTACTAGGTGGAGTGTGGTGGTGTATCAGAGTACTAGGTGGAGTGTGGTGGTGTATCAGAGTACTCGGTGGCGGGTTGTGGTGGTGTATCAGAGTACCGGGTGGAGGGTGGTGGTGGTGTATCAGAGTATTAGGTGGAGTGTGGTGGTGGTGTATCAGAGTACTAGGTGGAGCGTGGTGGTGGTGTATCAGGGTACCGAGTGGAGTGTGGTGGTGTATCAGAGTACTGGGTGGCGGGTTGTGGTGGTGTATCAGGGTACCGAGTGGAGTGTGGTGGTGTATCAGAGTATTAGGTGGAGCGTGGTGGTGGTGTATCAGGGTACCGGGTGGAGGGTGGTGGTGGTGTATCAGAGTAGTAGGTGGAGCGTGGTGGTGGTGTATCAGAGTATTAGGTGGAGCGTGGTGGTGGTGTATCAGGGTACCGGGTGGGGGGTGGTGGTGGTGTATCAGAGTGCTAGGTGGAGTGTGGTGGTGTATCAGAGCACTAGGTGGAGTGTGGTGGTGGTGTATCAGAGTATTAGGTGGAGCGTGGTGGTGGTGTATCAGAGTATTAGGTGGAGCGTGGTGGTGGTGTATCAGGGTACCGGGTGGAGGGTGGTGGTGGTGTATCAGAGTATTAGGTGGAGCGTGGTGGTGTATCAGAGTACCGGGTGGAGGGTGGTGGTGGTGTATCAGAGTATTAGGTGGAGCGTGGTGGTGGTGTATCAGGGTACCGGGTGGAGGGTGGTGGTGGTGTATCAGAGTATTAGGTGGAGCGTGGTGGTGGTGTATCAGAGTACCGGGTGGAGGGTGGTGGTGGTGTATCAGAGTAGTAGGTGGAGTGTGGTGGTGTATCAGAGTACTAGGTGGAGTGTGGTGGTGGCGTATCAGAGTACTGGGTGGCGGGTTGTGGTGGTGTATCAGGGTACCGAGTGGAGTGTGGTGGTGTATCAGAGTGCTAGGTGGAGTGTGGTGGTGTATCAGAGTACTGGGTGGCGGGGTGTGGTGGTGTATCAGAGTACTAGGTGGAGTGTGGTGGTGTATCAGAGTATTAGGTGGAGCGTGGTGGTGGTGTATCAGAGTACCGGGTGGAGGGTGGTGGTGGTGTATCAGAGTATTAGGTGGAGTGTGGTGGTGTATCAGAGTACTAGGTGGAGTGTGGTGGTGGTGTATCAGAGTACTAGGTGGAGCGTGGTGGTGGTGTATCAGAGTATTAGGTGGAGCGTGGTGGTGGTGTATCAGGGTACCGGGTGGAGGGTGGTGGTGGTGTATCAGAGTATTAGGTGGAGTGTGGTGGTGGTGTATCAGAGTACTAGGTGGAGCGTGGTGGTGGTGTATCAGAGTATTAGGTGGAGCGTGGTGGTGGTGTATCAGAGTACCGGGTGGAGGGTGGTGGTGGTGTATCAGAGTATTAGGTGGAGCGTGGTGGTGGTGTATCAGCGTACTAGGTGGAGTGTGGTGGTGGTGTATCAGAGTACTAGGTGGAGCGTGGTGGTGGTGTATCAGAGTATTAGGTGGAGTGTTGTGGTGGTGTATCAGAGTACTCGGTGGAGTGTGGTGGTGGCGTATCAGAGTACTGGGTGGCGGGTTGTGGTGGTGTATCAGAGTACTAGGTGGAGTGTGGTGGTGGTGTATCAGGGTACCGGGTGGAGGGTGGTGGTGGTGTATCAGAGTATTAGGTGGAGCGTGGTGGTGGTGTATCAGAGTACTAGGTGGAGTGTGGTGGTGGTGTATCAGGGTACCGAGTGGAGTGTGGTGGTGTATCAGAGTACTGGGTGGCGGGTTGTGGTGGTGTATCAGAGTACTAGGTGGAGTGTGGTGGTGTATCAGAGTACTAGGTGGAGTGTGGTGGTGTGTATCAGAGTATTAGGTGGAGCGTGGTGGTGGTGTATCAGGGTACCGGGTGGAGGGTGGTGGTGGGTATCAGGGTACCGAGTGGAGTGTGGTGGTGTATCAGAGTACTGGGTGGCGGGTTGTGTTGGTGTATCAGAGTACTAGGTGGAGTGTGGTGGTGTATCAGAGTACTAGGTGGAGGGTGGTGGTGGTGTATCAGAGTATTAGGTGGAGCGTGGTGGTGGTGTATCAGGGTACCGGGTGGAGGGTGGTGGTGGTGTATCATGGTATTAGGTGGAGCGTGGTGGTGGTGTATCAGAGTACTGGGTGGCAGGTTGTGGTGGTGTATCAGAGTATTAGGTGGAGTGTGGTGGTGGTGTATCAGGGTACCGGGTGGAGGGTGGTGGTGGTGTATCAGAGTATTAGGTGGAGCGTGGTGGTGGTGTATCAGAGTACTGGGTGGCAGGTTGTGGTGGTGTATCAGAGTACTAGGTGGAGTGTGGTGGTGGAGTATCAGGGTAGGGGGTGGGGTGTGGTGGTGGTGTATCAGGGTACCGAGTGGAGTGTGGTGGTGTATCAGAGTACTGGGTGGCGGGTTGTGGTGGTGTATCAGAGTACTAGGTGGTGTGTGGTGGTGTATCAGAGTACTAGGTGGAGTGTGGTGGTGGTGTATCAGAGTATTAGGTGGAGCGTGGTGGTGGTGTATCAGGGTACCGGGTGGAGGGTGGTGGTGGTGTATCCGGGTATTAGGTGGAGCGTGGTGGTGGTGTATCAGAGTACTCGGTGGAGTGTGGTGGTGGTGTATCAGGGTACCGAGTGGAGTGTGGTGGTGTATCAGAGTACTGGGTGGCGGGTGGTGGTGGTGTATCAGAGTACTTGGTGGGGTGTGGTGGTGTATCAGAGTACTGGGTGGCGGGTTGTGGTGGTGTATCATAGTACTAGGTGGAGTGTGGTGGTGGTGTATCAGGGTACCGGGTGGAGGGTGGTGGTGGTGTATTAGAGTACTAGGTGGAGTGTGGTGGTGGTGTATCAGGGTACCGGGTGGAGTGTGGTGGTGTATCAGAGTACTGGGTGGCGGGTTGTGGTGGTGTATCAGGGTACCGAGTGGAGTGTGGTGGTGTATCAGAGTACTAGGTGGAGTGTGGTGGTGTATCAGAGTACTGGGTGGCGGGTTGTGGTGGTGTATCAGAGTACTAGGTGGAGTGTGGTGGTGTATCAGGGTACCGGGTGGAGGGTGGTGGTGGTGTATCAGAGTATTAGGTGGAGCGTGGTGGTGGTGTATCAGAGTACCGGGTGGAGTGTGGTGGTGGTGTATCAGGGTACCGAGTGGAGTGTGGTGGTGTATCAGAGTACTGGGTGGGGGGTTGTGGTGGTGTATCAGAGTACTAGGTGGAGTGTGGTGGTGGTGTATCAGAGTACTAGGTGGAGGGTGGTGGTGGTGTATCAGAGTATTAGGTGGAGCGTGGTGGTGGTGTATCAGAGTACCGGGTGGAGGGTGGTGGTGGTGTATCAGAGTATTAGGTGGAGCGTGGTGGTGGTGTATCAGGGTACCGAGTGGAGTGTGGTGGTGTATCAGAGTACTGGGTGGCGGGTTGTGTTGGTGTATCAGAGTACTAGGTGGAGTGTGGTGGTGGTGTATCAGGGTACCGGGTGGAGGGTGGTGGTGGTGTATCAGGGTACCGAGTGGAGTGTGGTGGTGTATCAGAGTACTGGGTGGCGGGTTGTGGTGGTGTATCAGGGTACCGGGTGGAGTGGTGGTGGTGTATCAGAGTACTAGGTGGAGTGTGGTGGTGTATCAGAGTACTGGGTGGCGGGTTGTGGTGGTGTATCAGAGTACTAGGTGGGGTGTGGTGGTGGTGTATCAGGGTACCGGGTGGAGGGTGGTGGTGGTGTATCAGGGTACCGAGTGGGGTGTGGTGGTGTATCAGAGTACTGGGTGGCGGGTTGTGGTGGTGTATCAGAGTACTAGGTGGAGTGTGGTGGTGGCGTATCAGAGTACTGGGTGGCGGGTTGTGGTGGTGTATCAGAGTACTAGGTGGAGCGTGGTGGTGGTGTATCAGGGTACCGGGTGGAGGGTGGTGGTGGTGTATCAGAGTACTAGGTGGAGTGTGGTGGTGGTGTATCAGGGTACCGGGTGGGGGGTGGTGGTGGTGTATCAGGGTACCGAGTGGAGTGTGGTGGTGTATCAGAGTACTAGGTGGAGTGTGGTGGTGGTGTATCAGAGTACTGGGTGGCGGGTTGTGGTGGTGTATCAGAGTACTAGGTGGAGTGTGGTGGTGTATCAGAGTACTAGGTGGAGTGTGGTGGTGTATCAGAGTATTAGGTGGAGCGTGGTGGTGGTGTATCAGGGTACCGGGTGGAGGGTGGTGGTGGTGTATCAGAGTATTAGGTGGAGCGTGGTGGTGGTGTATCAGGGTACTGGGTGGAGGGTGGTGGTGGTGTATCATAGTACTAGGTGGAGTGTGGTGGTGTATCAGAGTACTGGGTGGCGGGTGGTGGTGGTGTATCAGAGTAGGGGGTGGAGTGTGGTGGTGTATCAGAGTATTAGGTGGAGCGTGGTGGTGGTGTATCAGGGTACAGGGTGGAGGGTGGTGGTGGTGTATCAGAGTATTAGGTGGAGCGTGGTGGTGGTGTATCAGAGTACCGGGTGGAGGGTGGTGGTGGTGTATTATAGTACTAGGTGGAGTGTGGTGGTGTATCAGAGTATTAGGTGGAGCGTGGTGGTGGTGTATCAGGGTACCGGGTGGAGGGTGGTGGTGGTGTATCAGAGTATTAGGTGGAGCGTGGTGGTGGTGTATCAGAGTACTAGGTGGAGTGTGGTGGTGGTGTATCAGGGTACCGAGTGGAGTGTGGTGGTGTATCAGAGTACTGGGTGGAGCATGGTGGTGGTGTATCAGAGTACTGGGTGGCGGGTTGTGGTGGTGTATCAGAGTACTAGGTGGAGTGTGGGGGTGTATCAGAGTAGTGGGTGGAGCATGGTGGTGGTGTATCAGAGTACTGGGTGGCGGGTTGTGGTGGTGTATCAGAGTACTAGGTGGAGTGTGGTGGTGGTGTATCAGGGTACCGGGTGGAGGGTGGTGGTGGTGTATCAGGGTACCGAGTGGAGTGTGGTGGTGTATCAGAGTACTGGGTGGCGGGTTGTGTTGGTGTATCAGAGTACTAGGTGGAGTGTGGTGGTGTATCAGAGTATTAGGTGGAGCGTGGTGGTGGTGTATCAGGGTACCGGGTGGAGGGTGGTGGTGGTGTATCAGAGTATTAGGTGGAGCGTGGTGGTGGTGTATCAGAGTACCGGGTGGAGGGTGGTGGTGGT
Source organism: Pachypanchax playfairii (assembly GCA_006937955.1). NCBI lineage: Eukaryota > Metazoa > Chordata > Actinopteri > Cyprinodontiformes > Aplocheilidae > Pachypanchax > Pachypanchax playfairii. The sequence goes on along the minus strand of SSNP01000042.1, from coordinate 2,508,861 downwards.
GTATCAGAGTATTAGGTGGAGCGTGGTGGTGGTGTATCAGAGTACTAGGTGGCGGGTTGTGGTGGTGTATCAGAGTACCGGGTGGAGGGTGGTGGTGGTGTATCAGAGTATTAGGTGGAGTGTGGTGGTGTATCAGAGTATTAGGTGGAGTGTGGTGGTGTATCAGAGTATTGGGTGGAGGGTGGTGGTGGTGTATCAGAGTATTAGGTGGAGCGTGGTGGTGGTGTATCAGAGTACCGGGTGGAGGGTGGTGGTGGTGTATCAGAGTAGTAGGTGGAGTGTGGTGGTGTATCAGAGTACTCGGTGGCGGGTGGTGGTGGTGTATCAGAGTACCGGGGGGAGGGTGGTGGTGGTGTATCAGAGTATTAGGTGGAGCGTGGTGGTGTATCAGAGTACCGGGTGGAGGGTGGTGGTGGTGTATCAGAGTATTAGGTGGAGTGTGGTGGTGTATCAGAGTATTAGGTGGAGCGTGGTGGTGGTGTATCAGGGTACCGGGTGGAGGGTGGTGGTGGTGTATCAGAGTATTAGGTGGAGCGTGGTGGTGTATCAGAGTACCGGGTGGAGGGTGTGGTGGTGTATCAGAGTACTAGGTGGAGTGTGGTGGTGTATCAGAGTACTAGGTGGGGGGTGGTGGTGGTGTATCAGAGTATTAGGTGGAGCGTGGTGGTGGTGTATCAGAGTACTGGGTGGAGTGTGGTGGTGGTGTATCAGAGTATTAGGTGGAGCGTGGTGGTGTATCAGCGTACCGGGTGGAGGGTGGTGGTGGTGTATCAGAGTATTAGGTGGAGCGTGGTGGTGGTGTATCAGAGTACTAGGTGGAGGTTGTGGTGGTGTATCAGGGTACCGAGTGGAGTGTGGTGGTGTATCAGAGTACTAGGTGGAGTGTGGTGGTGTATCAGAGTACTGGGTGGCGGGTTGTGGTGGTGTATCAGAGTACTAGGTGGAGAGTGGTGGTGGTGTATCAGAGTACTAGGTGGAGCGTGGTGGTGGTGTATCAGAGTACTCGGTGGCGGGTTGTGGTGGTGTATCAGAGTACCGGGTGGAGGGTGGTGGTGGTGTATCAGAGTAGTGGGTGGGGGGTGGTGGTGGTGTATCAGAGTATTAGGTGGAGTGTGGTGGTGTAGCAGAGTACTAGGTGGAGTGTGGTGGTGGTGTATCAGGGTACCGGGTGGGGGGTGGTGGTGGTGTATCAGAGTATTAGGTGGAGCGTGGTGGTGGTGTATCAGAGTACTAGGTGGAGTGTGGTGGTGGTGTATCAGGGTACCGAGTGGAGTGTGGTGGTGTATCAGAGTACTAGGTGGAGTGTGGTGGTGTATCAGAGTACTGGGTGGCGGGTTGTGGTGGTGTATCAGAGTACTAGGTGGAGTGTGGTGGTGGTGTATCAGGGTACCGAGTGGAGTGTGGTGGTGTATCAGAGTATTGGGTGGAGCGTGGTGGTGGTGTATCAGAGTACTGGGTGGCGGGTTGTGGTGGTGTATCAGAGTATTAGGTGGAGGGTGGTGGTGGTGTATCAGGGTACCGGGTGGAGGGTGGTGGTGGTGTATCAGAGTATTAGGTGGAGCGTGGTGGTGGTGTATCAGAGTAGCGGGTGGAGGGTGGTGGTGGTGTATCAGAGTATTAGGTGGAGCGTGGTGGTGTATCAGAGTACTGGGTGGCGGGTTGTGGTGGTGTATCAGGGTACCGAGTGGAGTGTGGTGGTGTATCAGAGTACTAGGTGGAGTGTGGTGGTGGTGTATCAGGGTACCGAGTGGAGTGTGGTGGTGTATCAGAGTACTGGGTGGCGGGTTGTGGTGGTGTATCAGAGTACTAGGTGGAGTGTGGTGGTGTATCAGAGTAGTGGGTGGCGGGTTGTGGTGGTGTATCAGGGTACCGAGTGGAGTGTGGTGGTGTATCAGAGTACTGGGTGGCGGGTTGTGTTGGTGTATCAGAGTACTAGGTGGAGTGTGGTGGTGTATCAGAGTATTGGGTGGCGGGTTGTGGTGGTGTATCAGAGTACTAGGTGGAGTGTGGTGGTGTATCAGAGTACTAGGTGGAGGTGGTGGTGTATCAGAGTACCGGGTGGAGGGTGGTGGTGGTGTAGCAGAGTAGTAGGTGGAGGTGGTGGTGTATCAGAGTACCGGGTGGAGGGTGGTGGTGGTGTATCAGAGTATTAGGTGGAGCGTGGTGGTGGTGTATCAGGGTACTGGGTGGAGGGTGGTGGTGGAGTATCAGAGTAGTAGGTGGGGGGTGGTGGTGTATCAGAGTACTGGGTGGCGGGTTGTGGTGGTGTATCAGAGTACTAGGTGGAGGGTGGTGGTGTATCAGAGTACTAGGTGGAGTGTGGTGGTGTATCAGAGTATTAGGTGGAGCGTGGTGGTGGTGTATCAGGGTACCGGGTGGAGGGTGGTGGTGGTGTATCAGAGTATTAGGTGGAGCGTGGTGGTGGTGTATCAGAGTACCGGGTGGAGGGTGGTGGTGGTGTATCAGAGTATTAGGTGGAGCGTGGTGGTGTATCAGAGTACCGGGTGGAGGGTGGTGGTGGTGTATCAGAGTATTAGGTGGAGCGTGGTGGTGGTGTATCAGAGTACTAGGTGGAGTGTGGTGGTGGTGTATCAGGGTACCGAGTGGAGTGTGGTGGTGTATCAGAGTACTGGGTGGCGGGTTGTGGTGGTGTATCAGAGTACTAGGTGGAGTGTGGTGGTGTATCAGAGTACTAGGTGGAGTGTGGTGGTGTATCAGAGTATTAGGTGGAGCGTGGTGGTGGTGTATCAGGGTACCGGGTGGAGGGTGGTGGTGGTGTATCAGAGTATTAGGTGGAGCGTGGTGGTGGTGTATCAGAGTACTAGGTGGAGTGTGGTGGTGGTGTATCAGGGTACCGGGTGGAGGGTGGTGGTGGTGTATTAGAGTACTAGGTGGAGTGTGGTGGTGGTGTATCAGAGTATTAGGTGGAGTGTGGTGGTGTATCAGAGTATTAGGTGGAGTGTGGTGGTGTATCAGAGTACTGGGTGGCGGGTTGTGGTGGTGTATCAGAGTACTAGGTGGAGTGTGGTGGTGGCGTATCAGAGTACTGGGTGGCGGGTTGTGGTGGTGTATCAGGTACTAGGTGGAGGGTGGTGGTGTATCAGAGTACTAGGTGGAGGGTGGTGGTGTATCAGAGTACCGGGTGGAGGGTGGTGGTGGTGTATCAGAGTATTAGGTGGAGTGTGGTGGTGTATCAGAGTATTAGGTGGAGCGTGGTGGTGGTGTATCAGAGTACCGGGTGGAGGGTGGTGGTGGTGTATCAGAGTATTAGGTGGAGTGTGGTGGTGTATCAGAGTATTAGGTGGAGTGTGGTGGTGTATCAGAGTACTGGGAGGCGGGTTGTGGTGGTGTATCAGAGTAGTAGGTGGAGTGTGGTGGTGGTGTATCAGAGTACTGGGTGGAGGGTGGTGGTGGTGTATCAGAGTATTAGGTGGAGCGTGGTGGTGTATCAGAGTACCGGGTGGCGGGTTGTGGTGGTGTATCAGGGTACCGAGTGGAGTGTGGTGGTGTATCAGAGTACTAGGTGGAGTGTGGTGGTGTATCAGAGTACTGGGTGGCGGGTTGTGGTGGTGTATCAGAGTATTAGGTGGAGTGTGGTGGTGGAGCAGAGGAGTAGGTGGTGGGGGGTGGTGGTGTATCAGAGTATTAGGTGGAGCGTGGTGGTGGTGTATCAGAGTACGGGGTGGAGGGTGGTGGTGGTGTATCAGAGTATTAGGTGGAGCGTGGTGGTGGTGTATCAGAGTACTAGGTGGAGTGTGGTGGTGGTGTATCAGGGTACCGGGTGGAGTGTGGTGGTGTATCAGAGTACTGGGTGGAGCATGGTGGTGGTGTATCAGAGTACTGGGTGGCGGGTTGTGGTGGTGTATCAGAGTACCGGGTGGAGGGTGGTGGTGGTGTATCAGAGTACTAGGTGGAGTGTGGTGGTGTATCAGGGTACCGAGTGGAGTGTGGTGGTGTATCAGAGTACTAGGTGGAGGGTGGTGGTGTATCAGCGTAGTGGGTGGCGGGTGGTGGTGGTGTAGCAGAGTACTAGGTGGAGTGTGGTGGTGTATCAGAGTACTAGGTGGAGTGTGGTGGTGTATCAGAGTACTGGGTGGCGGGTTGTGGTGGTGTATCAGGGTACCGAGTGGAGTGTGGTGGTGTATCAGAGTACTAGGTGGAGTGTGGTGGTGTATCAGAGTACTGGGTGGCGGGTTGTGGTGGTGTATCAGGGTACTAGGTGGAGCGTGGTGGTGTATCAGAGTACCGGGTGGAGGGTGGTGGTGGTGTATCAGAGTATTAGGTGGAGTGTGGTGGTGTATCAGAGTATTAGGTGGAGTGTGGTGGTGTATCAGAGTATTAGGTGGAGCGTGGTGGTGGTGTATCAGAGTACTAGGTGGAGTGTGGTGGTGGTGTATCAGGGTACCGAGTGGAGTGTGGTGGTGTATCAGAGTACTGGGTGGAGCATGGTGGTGGTGTATCAGAGTACTGGGTGGCGGGTTGTGGTGGTGTATCAGAGTACTAGGTGGAGTGTGGTGGTGTATCAGAGTACTGGGTGGCGGGTGGTGGTGGTGTATCAGGGTACCGAGTGGAGTGTGGTGGTGTATCAGAGTACTAGGTGGAGTGTGGTGGTGTATCAGAGTACTGGGTGGCGGGTTGTGGTGGTGTATCAGAGTACTAGGTGGAGTGTGGTGGTGTATCAGAGTACTGGGTGGCGGGTTGTGGTGGTGTATCAGGGTACCGAGTGGAGTGTGGTGGTGTATCAGAGTACTGGGTGGAGCATGGTGGTGGTGTATCAGAGTACTGGGTGGCGGGGTGTGGTGGTGTATCAGGGTACCGAGTGGAGTGTGGTGGTGTATCAGAGTACTAGGTGGAGTGTGGTGGTGTATCAGAGTACTGGGTGGCGGGTTGTGGTGGTGTATCAGAGTACTAGGTGGAGTGTGGTGGTGTATCAGAGTACTGGGTGGCGGGTTGTGGTGGTGTATCAGGGTACCGAGTGGAGTGTGGTGGTGTATCAGAGTATTAGGTGGAGTGTGGTGGTGTATCAGAGTATTAGGTGGAGCGTGGTGGTGGTGTATCAGAGTACCGGGTGGAGGGTGGTGGTGGTGTATCAGAGTATTAGGTGGAGCGTGGTGGTGGTGTATCAGAGTACTAGGTGGAGTGTGGTGGTGGTGTATCAGGGTACCGGGTGGAGTGTGGTGGTGTATCAGAGTACTGGGTGGCGGGTTGTGGTGGTGTATCAGAGTACTAGGTGGAGTGTGGTGGTGTATCAGAGTACTGGGTGGCGGGTTGTGGTGGTGTATCAGGGTACCGGGTGGAGGGTGGTGGTGGTGTATCAGAGTATTAGGTGGAGCGTGGTGGTGGTGTATCAGAGTACTAGGTGGAGTGTGGTGGTGTATCAGAGTACTGGGTGGCGGGTTGTGGTGGTGTATCAGAGTACTAGGTGGAGTGTGGTGGTGTATCAGAGTACTGGGTGGCGGGTTGTGGTGGTGTATCAGGGTACCGAGTGGAGTGTGGTGGTGTATCAGAGTACTGGGTGGAGCATGGTGGTGGTGTATCAGAGTACTGGGTGGCGGGTTGTGGTGGTGTATCAGAGTACTAGGTGGAGCGTGGTGGTGTATCAGAGTACTGGGTGGCGGGGTGTGGTGGTGTATCAGGGTACCGGGTGGAGGGTGGTGGTGGAGTATCAGAGTACTAGGTGGAGTGTGGTGGTGGAGTATCAGGGTACCGGGTGGAGTGTGGTGGTGTATCAGGGTACCGAGTGGAGTGTGGTGGTGTATCAGAGTACTGGGTGGCGGGTTGTGGTGGTGTATCAGAGTACTAGGTGGAGCGTGGTGGTGGTGTATCAGAGTATTAGGTGGAGCGTGGTGGTGGTGTATCAGGGTACCGGGTGGAGGGTGGTGGTGGTGTATCAGGGTACCGAGTGGAGTGTGGTGGTGTATCAGAGTACTAGGTGGAGTGTGGTGGTGTATCAGAGTACTGGGTGGCGGGTTGTGGTGGTGTATCAGAGTACTAGGTGGAGTGTGGTGGTGTATCAGAGTACTAGGTGGAGCGTGGTGGTGGTGTATCAGAGTACCGGGTGGAGGGTGGTGGTGGTGTATTAGAGTACTAGGTGGAGTGTGGTGGTGGTGTATCAGGGTACCGGGTGGAGTGTGGTGGTGTATCAGAGTTCTAGGTGGAGTGTGGTGGTGTATCAGAGTACTGGGTGGCGGGTTGTGGTGGTGTATCAGAGTACTAGGTGGAGCGTGGTGGTGGTGTATCAGGGTACCGGGTGGAGGGTGGTGGTGGTGTATTAGAGTATTAGGTGGAGTGTGGTGGTGTATCAGAGTACTGGGTGGCGGGTTGTGGTGGTGTATCAGAGTACTAGGTGGAGTGTGGTGGTGTATCAGAGTACTGGGTGGCGGGTTGTGGTGGTGTATCAGGGTACCGGGTGGAGGGTGGTGGTGGTGTATCAGAGTATTAGGTGGAGCGTGGTGGTGGTGTATCAGAGTACTGGGTGGGGTGTGGTGGTGGTGTATCAGAGTACTGGGTGGCGGGTTGTGTTGGTGTATCAGAGTACTAGGTGGAGTGTGGTGGTGTATCAGAGTACTGGGTGGCGTGTTGTGGTGTATCAGCTTACTGGGTGGCGGGTTGTGGTGGTGTATCAGAGTACTAGGTGGAGGTGGTGGTGGTGTATCAGAGTATTAGGTGGAGCGTGGTGGTGGTGTATCAGAGTACCGGGTGGAGGGTGGTGGTGTATCAGAGTACTAGGTGGAGTGTGGTGGTGTATCAGAGTACTGGGTGGCGGGTTGTGGTGGTGTATCAGAGTACTAGGTGGAGTGTGGTGGTGTATCAGGGTACCGGGTGGAGGGTGGTGGTGGTGTATCAGAGTATTAGGTGGAGCGTGGTGGTGGTGTATCAGAGTACTAGGTGGAGTGTGGTGGTGTATCAGAGTACTGGGTGGCGGGTTGTGGTGGTGTATCAGAGTACTAGGTGGAGTGTGGTGGTGTATCAGAGTACTAGGTGGTGTGTGGTGGTGTATCAGAGTACTGGGTGGAGGGTGGTGGTGGTGTATTAGAGTAGTAGGTGGAGTGTGGTGGTGGTGTATCAGGGTACCGAGTGGAGTGTGGTGGTGTATCAGAGTACTAGGTGGAGTGTGGTGGTGTATCAGAGTACTGGGTGGCGGGTTGTGGTGGTGTATCAGAGTACTGGGTGGAGCATGGTGGTGGTGTATCAGAGTACTGGGTGGCGGGTAGTGGTGGTGTATCAGAGTACTCGGTGGCGGGTGGTGGTGGTGTATCAGAGTATTAGGTGGAGCGTGGTGGTGGTGTATCAGGGTACCGGGTGGAGGGTGGTGGTGGTGTATTAGAGTATTAGGTGGAGTGTGGTGGTGGTGTATCAGGGTACCGAGTGGAGTGTGGTGGTGTATCAGAGTACTGGGTGGCGGGTTGTGTTGGTGTATCAGAGTACTAGGTGGAGCGTGGTGGTGGTGTATCAGGGTACCGGGTGGAGGGTGGTGGTGGTGTATCAGAGTATTAGGTGGAGCGTGGTGGTGGTGTATCAGGGTACCGGGTGGAGGGTGGTGGTGGTGTATTAGAGTACTAGGTGGAGTGTGGTGGTGGTGTATCAGGGTACCGGGTGGAGTGTGGTGGTGTATCAGAGTTCTAGGTGGAGTGTGGTGGTGTATCAGAGTACTGGGTGGCGGGTTGTGTTGGTGTATCAGAGTACTAGGTGGAGTGTGGTGGTGTATCAGAGTACTAGGTGGAGTGTGGTGGTGTATCAGAGTACTGGGTGGCGGGTTGTGGTGGTGTATCAGAGTACCGGGTGGAGGGTGGTGGTGGTGTATCAGAGTACTAGGTGGAGTGGGTGGTGTATCAGAGTTCTAGGTGGAGTGTGGTGGTGTATCAGAGTACTGGGTGGCGGGTTGTGTTGGTGTATCAGAGTACTAGGTGGAGCGTGGTGGTGTATCAGAGTACTAGGTGGAGCGTGGTGGTGTATCAGAGTACTGGGTGGCGGGTTGTGGTGGTGTATCAGGGTACCGAGTGGAGTGTGGTGGTGTATCAGAGTACTAGGTGGAGTGTGGTGGTGTATCAGAGTAATGGGTGGCGGGTTGTGGTGGTGTATCAGAGTACTAGGTGGAGTGTGGTGGTGGTGTATCAGAGTACTAGGTGGAGCGTGGTGGTGGTGTATCAGGGTACCGGGTGGAGGGTGGTGGTGGTGTATCAGAGTATTAGGTGGAGCGTGGTGGTGGTGTATCAGAGTACTAGGTGGAGTGTGGTGGTGGTGTATCAGGGTACCGAGTGGAGTGTGGTGGTGTATCAGAGTACTAGGTGGAGCGTGGTGGTGGTGTATCAGAGTACTGGGTGGAGGGTGGTGGTGGTGTATTAGAGTACTAGGTGGCGTGTGGTGGTGGTGTATCAGGGTACCGGGTGGAGTGTGGTGGTGTATCAGTGTTCTAGGTGGAGTGTGGTGGTGTATCAGAGTACTGGGTGGCGGGTTGTGTTGGTGTATCAGAGTACTGGGTGGAGGGTGGTGGTGGTGTATCAGAGTACTAGGTGGAGTGTGGTGGTGTATCAGAGTACTGGGTGGCGGGTTGTGGTGGTGTATCAGGGTACGGAGTGGAGTGTGGTGGTGTATCAGAGTACTAGGTGGAGTGTGGTGGTGTATCAGAGTACTGGGTGGCGGGTTGTGGTGGTGTATCAGAGTACCGGGTGGAGGGTGGTGGTGGTGTATCAGAGTACTAGGTGGAGTGTGGTGGTGTATCAGAGTACTGGGTGGCGGGTTGTGGTGGTGTATCAGGGTACCGGGTGGAGTGTGGTGGTGTATCAGAGTTCTAGGTGGAGTGTGGTGGTGTATCAGAGTACTGGGTGGCGGGTTGTGGTGGTGTATCAGAGTACTGAGTGGAGCGTGGTGGTGGTGTATCAGAGTACTGGGTGGCGGGTTGTGGTGGTGTATCAGAGTACTAGGTGGAGTGTGGTGGTGTATCAGAGTACTCGGTGGCGGGTTGTGGTGGTGTATCAGAGTACCGGGTGGAGGGTGGTGGTGGTGTATCAGAGTATTAGGTGGAGTGTGGTGGTGTATCAGAGGAGTAGGTGGAGTGTGGTGGTGTATCAGAGTACTGGGTGGCGGGTTGTGGTGGTGTATCAGAGTACTAGGTGGAGTGTGGTGGTGTATCAGAGTACTGGGTGGGGGGTTGTGGTGGTGTATCAGGGTACCGGGTGGAGTGTGGTGGTGTATCAGAGTTCTAGGTGGAGTGTGGTGGTGTATCAGAGTACTGGGTGGCGGGTTGTGGTGGTGTATCAGAGTACTAGGTGGGGTGTGGTGGTGTATCAGAGTACTGGGTGGCGGGTTGTGTTGGTGTATCAGAGTACTAGGTGGAGAGTGGTGGTGTATCAGAGTACTAGGTGGAGTGTGGTGGTGGTGTATCAGGGTACCGGGTGGAGGGTGGTGGTGGTGTATCAGGGTACCGAGTGGAGTGTGGTGGTGTATCAGAGTACTGGGTGGCGGGTTGTGTTGGTGTATCAGAGTACTAGGTGGAGTGTGGTGGTGTATCAGAGTACTGGGTGGGGGTTGTGTTGGTGTATCAGAGTACTAGGTGGAGTGTGGTGGTGTATCAGAGTACTAGGTGGAGTGTGGTGGTGGTGTATCAGGGTACCGAGTGGAGTGTGGTGGTGTATCAGAGTACTGGGTGGAGTGTGGTGGTGTATCAGAGTATTAGGTGGAGCGTGGTGGTGGTGTATCAGGGTACCGGGTGGAGGGTGGTGGTGGTGTATTAGAGTACTAGGTGGAGTGTGGTGGTGGTGTATCAGGGTACCGGGTGGAGTGTGGTGGTGTATCAGAGTACTGGGTGGCGGGGTGTGGTGGTGTATCAGAGTACTGGGTGGAGTGTGGTGGTGTATCAGAGTACTAGGTGGCGGGGTGTGGTGGTGTATCAGAGTATTAGGTGGAGCGTGGTGGTGGTGTATCAGGGTACCGGGTGGAGGGTGGTGGTGGTGTATCAGAGTATTAGGTGGAGCGTGGTGGTGGTGTATCAGAGTACTAGGTGGAGTGTGGTGGTGGTGTATCAGGGTACCGAGTGGAGTGTGGTGGTGTATCAGAGTACTGGGTGGCGGGTTGTGGTGGTGTATCAGAGTACGAGGTGGAGTGTGGTGGTGTATCAGAGTGCTGGGTGGCGGGTTGTGGTGGTGTATCAGGGTACCGAGTGGAGTGTGGTGGTGTATCAGAGTACTAGGTGGTGTGTGGTGGTGTATCAGAGTACTGGGTGGCGGGTTGTGGTGGTGGATCAGAGTACTAGGTGGAGTGTGGTGGTGGTGTATCAGAGTACTAGGTGGAGCGTGGTGGTGGTGTATCAGAGTATTAGGTGGAGCGTGGTGGTGTATCAGAGGACTGGGTGGAGTGTGGTGGTGTATCAGAGTACTGGGTGGCGGGTTGTGGTGGTGTATCAGAGTACTAGGTGGAGTGTGGTGGTGTATCAGAGTACTGGGTGGCGGTGGTGGTGGTGTATCAGAGTACTGGGTGGCGGGTTGTGGTGGTGTATCAGAGTACTAGGTGGAGTGTGGTGGTGTATCAGAGTACTAGGTGGAGTGTGGTGGTGTAGCAGAGGAGTGGGTGGAGGGTGGTGGTGGTGTATCAGAGTATTAGGTGGAGCCTGGTGGTGTATCAGAGTACCGGGTGGAGGGTGGTGGTGGTGTATCAGAGTGCTAGGTGGAGTGTGGTGGTGTATCAGAGTACTGGGTGGCGGGTTGTGGTGGTGTATCAGAGTACTAGGTGGGGTGTGGTGGTGGTGTATCAGAGTACTAGGTGGAGCGCGGTGGTGGTGTATCAGAGTACTGGGTGGAGCATGGTGGTGGTGTATCAGAGTACTGGGTGGCGGGTTGTGGTGGTGTATCAGAGTACTAGGTGGAGTGTGGTGGTGGTGTATCAGAGTATTAGGTGGAGCGTGGTGGTGGTGTATCAGAGTACCGGGTGGAGGGTGGTGGTGGTGTATCAGAGTATTAGGTGGAGGGTGGTGGTGTATCAGAGTACTGGGTGGCGGGTTGTGGTGGTGTATCAGAGTACTAGGTGGAGTGTGGTGGTGGTGTATCAGAGTACTAGGTGGAGTGTGGTGGTGGTGTATCAGGGTACCGGGTGGAGGGTGGTGGTGGTGTATCATAGTACTAGGTGGAGTGTGGTGGTGTATCAGAGTACTAGGTGGAGTGTGGTGGTGTATCAGAGTACTGGGTGGCAGGTTGTGGTGGTGTATCAGAGTACTAGGTGGAGCGTGGTGGTGGTGTATCAGAGTACTAGGTGGGGTGTGGTGGTGGTGTATCAGAGTATTAGGTGGAGTGTGGTGGTGTATCAGAGTATTAGGTGGAGCGTGGTGGTGGTGTATCAGGGTACCGGGTGGTGGGTGGTGGTGGTGTATCAGAGTGCTAGGTGGAGTGTGGTGGTGGCGTATCAGAGTACTGGGTGGCGGGTTGTGGTGGTGTATCAGGGTACCGAGTGGAGTGTGGTGGTGTATCAGAGTATTAGGTGGAGCGTGGTGGTGGTGTATCAGAGTACCGGGTGGAGGGTGGTGGTGGTGTATGAGAGTATTAGGTGGAGTGTGGTGGTGTATCAGAGTACTGGGTGGCAGGTTGTGGTGGTGTATCAGAGTATTAGGTGGAGTGTGGTGGTGGTGTATCAGGGTACCGGGTGGAGGGTGGTGGTGGTGTATCAGAGTATTAGGTGGAGCGTGGTGGTGGTGTATCAGGTACCGGGTGGAGGGTGGTGGTGGTGTATCAGGGTACCGAGTGGAGTGTGGTGGTGTATCAGAGTACTGGGTGGCGGGTTGTGTTGGTGTATCAGAGTACCGGGTGGAGGGTGGTGGTGGTGTATCAGAGTATTAGGTGGAGCGTGGTGGTGGTGTATCAGAGTACCGGGTGGAGGGTGGTGGTGGTGTATCAGAGTATTAGGTGGAGCGTGGTGGTGGTGGATCAGGGTACCGGGTGGAGGGTGGTGGTGGTGTATCAGAGTATTAGGTGGAGTGTGGTGGTGTATCAGAGTATTAGGTGGAGCGTGGTGGTGGTGTATCAGAGTACCGGGTGGAGGGTGGTGGTGGTGTATCAGAGTATTAGGTGGAGCGTGGTGGTGTATCAGAGTACTAGGTGGAGTGTGGTGGTGTATCAGAGTTCTAGGTGGAGTGTGGTGGTGTATCAGAGTACTGGGTGGCGGGTTGTGTTGGTGTATCAGAGTACTAGGTGGAGTGTGGTGGTGGTGTATCAGGGTACCGGGTGGAGGGTGGTGGTGGTGTATCAGAGTATTAGGTGGAGCCTGGTGGTGTATCAGAGTACCGGGTGGAGGGTGGTGGTGGTGTATCAGAGTATTAGGTGGAGCGTTGTGGTGGTGTATCAGAGTACCGGGTGGAGGGTGGTGGTGGTGTATCAGAGTACTAGGTGGAGTGTGGTGGTGTATCAGAGTACTAGGTGGAGTGTGGTGGTGGCGTATCAGAGTACTGGGTGGCGGGTTGTGGTGGTGTATCAGGGTACCGAGTGGAGTGTGGTGGTGTATCAGAGTACTAGGTGGAGTGTGGTGGTGTATCAGAGTACTGGGTGGAGCATGGTGGTGGTGTATCAGAGTACTGGGTGGCGGGTTGTGGTGGTGTATCAGAGTACTAGGTGGAGTGTGGTGGTGGTGTATCAGGGTACCGGGTGGAGTGTGGTGGTGTATCAGAGTACTGGGTGGCGGGTTGTGTTGGTGTATCAGAGTACTAGGTGGAGTGTGGTGGTGTATCAGAGTATTAGGTGGAGCGTGGTGGTGGTGTATCAGGGTACCGGGTGGAGGGTGGTGGTGGTGTATCAGAGTACTAGGTGGAGTGTGGTGGTGGTGTATCAGAGTACTAGGTGGAGCATGGTGGTGGTGTATCAGAGTATTAGGTGGAGCGGGGTGGTGGTGTATCAGAGTACCGGGTGGTGGGTGGTGGTGGTGTATCAGAGTATTAGGTGGAGTGTGGTGGTGGTGTATCAGAGTACTAGGTGGAGTGTGGTGGTGGTGTATCAGAGTACTAGGTGGAGCGTGGTGGTGGAGTATCAGAGTAGTAGGTGGGGGGTGGTGGTGGTGTATGAGGGTACCGGGTGGAGGGTGGTGGTGGTGTATCAGGGTACCGAGTGGAGTGTGGTGGTGTATCAGAGTACTAGGTGGAGTGTGGTGGTGTATCAGAGGACTGGGTGGCGGGTTGTGGTGGTGTATCAGAGTACTAGGTGGAGTGTGGTGGTGGCGTATCAGAGTACTGGGTGGCGGGTTGTGGTGGTGTATCAGGGTACCGAGTGGAGTGTGGTGGTGTATCAGAGTACTGGGTGGCGGGTTGTGTTGGTGTATCAGAGTACTAGGTGGAGAGTGGTGGTGTATCAGAGTACTAGGTGGAGTGTGGTGGTGTATTAGAGTACTGGGTGGAGGGTGGTGGTGGTGTATCAGAGTACTAGGTGGAGTGTGGTGGTGGCGTATCAGAGTACTGGGTGGCGGGTTGTGGTGGTGTATCAGGGTACCGAGTGGAGTGTGGTGGTGTATCAGAGTACTAGGTGGAGTGTGGTGGTGTATCAGAGTACTGGGTGGCGGGTTGTGGTGGTGTATCAGGGTACCGAGTGGAGTGTGGTGGTGTATCAGAGTACTAGGTGGAGTGTGGTGGTGTATCAGAGTACTGGGTGGAGGGTGGTGGTGGTGTATCAGAGTACTAGGTGGAGCGTGGTGGTGGTGTATCAGAGTATTAGGTGGAGCGTGGTGGTGGTGTATCAGGGTACCGGGTGGAGGGTGGTGGTGGTGTATCAGAGTATTAGGTGGAGCGTGGTGGTGGTGTATCAGAGTACTGGGTGGCGGGTGGTGGTGGTGTATCAGGGTACGGGGTGGAGTGTGGTGGTGTATCAGAGGACTAGGTGGAGTGTGGTGGTGGCGTATCAGAGTACTGGGTGGCGGGTTGTGGTGGTGTATCAGGGTACCGAGTGGAGTGTGGTGGTGTATCAGAGTACTGGGTGGCGGGTTGTGTTGGTGTATCAGAGTACTAGGTGGAGGGTGGTGGTGGTGTATCAGAGTATTAGGTGGAGTGTGGTGGTGTATCAGAGTACTAGGTGGAGTGTGGTGGTGGCGTATCAGAGTACTGGGTGGCGGGTTGTGGTGGTGTATCAGGGTACCGAGTGGAGTGTGGTGGTGTATCAGAGTACGAGGTGGAGTGTGGTGGTGTATCAGAGTACTGGGTGGCGGGTTGTGGTGGTGTATCAGGGTACCGGGTGGAGTGTGGTGGTGTATCAGAGTACTAGGTGGAGTGTGGTGGTGGATCAGAGTACTGGGTGGCGGGTTGTGGTGGTGTATCAGAGTACTAGGTGGAGTGTGGTGGTGGCGTATCAGAGTACTGGGTGGCGGGTTGTGGTGGTGTATCAGGGTACCGAGTGGAGTGTGGTGGTGTATCAGAGTACTAGGTGGAGTGTGGTGGTGTATCAGAGTACTGGGTGGCGAGTGTGGTGGTGTATCAGAGTACTAGGTGGAGTGTGGTGGTGTATCAGAGTACTGGGTGGCGGGTTGTGGTGGTGTATCAGAGTACTGGGTGGAGGGTGGTGGTGGTGTATCAGGGTACCGAGTGGAGTGTGGTGGTGTATCAGAGTACTGGGTGGAGCATGGTGGTGGTGTATCAGAGTACTGGGTGGCGGGTTGTGGTGGTGTATCAGAGTACTAGGTGGAGTGTGGTGGTGTATCAGAGTACTGGGTGGCGGGTTGTGGTGGTGTATCAGGGTACCGAGTGGAGTGTGGTGGTGTATCAGAGTACTAGGTGGAGTGTGGTGGTGTATCAGAGTACTGGGTGGCGGGTTGTGGTGGTGTATCAGAGTACTAGGTGGAGTGTGGTGGTGTATCAGAGTACTGGGGGGCGGGTTGTGGTGGTGTATCAGGGTACCGGGTGGAGGGTGGTGGTGGTGTATTAGAGTACTAGGTGGAGTGTGGTGGTGGTGTATCAGGGTACCGGGTGGAGTGTGGTGGTGTATCAGAGTACTAGGTGGAGTGTGGTGGTGTATCAGAGTACTGGGTGGCGGGTTGTGGTGGTGTATCAGAGTACTAGGTGGAGCGTGGTGGTGGTGTATCAGGGTACCGGGTGGAGGGTGGTGGTGGTGTATTAGAGTACTAGGTGGAGTGTGGTGGTGGTGTATCAGGGTACCGGGTGGAGTGTGGTGGTGTATCAGAGTTCTAGGTGGAGTGTGGTGGTGTATTAGAGTACTGGGTGGCGGGTTGTGTTGGTGTATCAGAGTACTAGGTGGAGTGTGGTGGTGTATCAGAGTACTAGGTGGAGTGTGGTGGTGTATCAGAGTACTGGGTGGCGGGTTGTGGTGGTGTATCAGGGTACCGAGTGGAGTGTGGTGGTGTATCAGAGTAATGGGTGGCGGGTGGTGGTGGTGTATCAGAGTACCGGGTGGGGGGTGGTGGTGGTGTATCAGAGGATTAGGTGGAGTGTGGTGGTGTATCAGAGTACTGGGTGGCGGGTTGTGGTGGTGGATCAGAGTACTAGGTGGAGGGTGGTGGTGGCGTATCAGAGTACTAGGTGGAGGGTGGTGGTGTATCAGAGTACCGGGTGGAGGGTGGTGGTGGTGTATTAGAGTACTAGGTGGAGCGTGGTGGTGGTGTATCAGAGTACCGGGTGGAGGGTGGTGGTGGTGTATCAGAGTATTAGGTGGAGCGTGGTGGTGGTGTATCAGAGTACCGGGTGGGGGTGGTGGTGGTGTAGTAGAGTACTAGGTGGAGGGTGGTGGTGGTGTATCAGGGTATCGGGTGGAGGGTGGTGGTGGTGTATGAGAGTACTAGGTGGAGTGTGGTGGTGGTGTATCAGAGTACTGGGTGGAGGGTGGTGGTGGTGTATCAGAGTATTAGGTGGAGCGTGGTGGTGGTGTATCAGAGTACTAGGTGGAGAGTGTGGTGGTGTATCAGAGTACTGGGTGGAGCATGGTGGTGGTGTATCAGAGTACTGGGTGGCGGGTTGTGGTGGTGTATCAGAGTACTAGGTGGAGTGTGGTGGTGTATTAGAGTACTGGGTGGCGGGTTGTGGTGGTGTATCAGAGTACTAGGTGGAGTGTGGTGGTGTATCAGGGTACCGGGTGGAGGGTGGTGGTGGTGTATTAGAGTACTAGGTGGAGTGTGGTGGTGGTGTATCAGAGTATTAGGTGGAGCGTGGTGGTGGTGTATCAGGGTACCGGGTGGAGGGTGGTGGTGGTGTATTAGAGTACTAGGTGGAGTGTGGTGGTGGTGTATCAGGGTACCGGGTGGAGTGTGGTGGTGTATCAGAGTACTAGGTGGAGTGTGGTGGTGTATCAGAGTACTGGGTGGCGGGTTGTGGTGGTGTATCAGAGTACTAGGTGGAGTGTGGTGGTGTTGTATCAGAGTACTAGGTGGAGCATGGTGGTGGTGTATCAGAGTACTGGGTGGAGCATGGTGGTGGTGTATCAGAGTACTGGGTGGCGGGTTGTGGTGGTGTATCAGAGTACTAGGTGGAGTGTGGTGGTGGCGTATCAGAGTACTGGGTGGCGGGTTGTGGTGGTGTATCAGGGTACCGAGTGGAGGGTGGTGGTGTATCAGAGTACCGGGTGGAGTGTGGTGGTGTATCAGAGTACTAGGTGGAGGGTGGTGGTGTATCAGAGTATTAGGTGGAGCGTGGTGGTGGTGTATCAGGGTACCGGGTGGAGGGTGGTGGTGGTGTATTAGAGTACTAGGTGGAGTGTGGTGGTGGTGTATGAGGGTACCGAGTGGAGTGTGGTGGTGTATCAGAGTACTGGGTGGAGCATGGTGGTGGTGTATCAGAGTACTGGGTGGCGGGTTGTGGTGGTGTATCAGGGTACCGAGTGGAGCGTGGTGGTGTATCAGAGTACTAGGTGGAGTGTGGTGGTGTATCAGAGTACTGGGTGGCGGGTTGTGGTGGTGTATCAGAGTACTAGGTGGAGTGTGGTGGTGTATCAGAGTACTAGGTGGAGTGTGGTGGTGTATCAGGGTACCGGGTGGAGGGTGGTGGTGGTGTATCAGAGTACTAGGTGGAGTGTGGTGGTGTATCAGAGTACTGGGTGGCGGGTTGTGGTGGTGTATCAGAGTACTAGGTGGAGTGTGGTGGTGTATCAGCGTACTGGGTGGCGGGTTGTGGTGGTGTATCAGGGTACTGGGTGGAGTGTGGTGGTGTATCAGAGTACTAGGTGGAGTGTGGTGGTGTTTCAGAGTACTGGGTGGCGGGTTGTGGTGGTGTATCAGAGTACCGGGTGGAGGGTGGTGGTGGTGTATCAGAGTATTAGGTGGAGCGTGGTGGTGGTGTATCAGAGTACCGGGTGGAGGGTGGTGGTGGTGTATCAGGGTACCGAGTGGAGTGTGGTGGTGTATCAGAGTACTAGGTGGAGTGTGGTGGTGTATCAGAGTACTGGGTGGCGGGTTGTGTTGGTGTATCAGAGTACTAGGTGGAGTGTGGTGGTGTATCAGAGTATTAGGTGGAGCGTGGTGGTGGTGTATCAGGGTACCGGGTGGAGGGTGGTGGTGGTGTATCAGAGTACTAGGTGGAGCGTGGTGGTGGTGTATCAGAGTACTAGGTGGAGCGTGGTGGTGGTGTATCAGAGTACCGGGTGGAGGGTGGTGGTGGTGTATCAGAGTAGTAGGTGGTGCGTGGTGGTGGTGTATCAGAGTACTAGGTGGAGTGTGGTGGTGGTGTATCAGGGTACCGAGTGGAGTGTGGTGGTGTATCAGAGTACTGGGTGGCGGGTTGTGGTGGTGTATCAGAGTTCTAGGTGGAGTGTGGTGGTGTATCAGAGTACTGGGTGGCGGGGTGTGGTGGTGTATCAGAGTACTAGGTGGAGTGTGGTGGTGGCGTATCAGAGTACTGGGTGGCGGGTTGTGGTGGTGTATCAGAGTACTGGGTGGAGCGTGGTGGTGGTGTATCAGAGTACTAGGTGGAGTGTGGTGGTGGTGTATCAGGGTACCGAGTGGAGTGTGGTGGTGTATCAGAGTACTGGGTGGCGGGTTGTGTTGGTGTATCAGAGTACTAGGTGGAGTGTGGTGGTGTATCAGCGTACTGGGTGGCGGGTTGTGGTGGTGTAT
The DNA here is from genome assembly GCA_006937955.1 of Pachypanchax playfairii. NCBI lineage: Eukaryota > Metazoa > Chordata > Actinopteri > Cyprinodontiformes > Aplocheilidae > Pachypanchax > Pachypanchax playfairii. The sequence goes on along the minus strand of SSNP01000042.1, from coordinate 2,490,846 downwards.
CAGGGTACCGGGGAGTGTGGTGGTGTATCAGAGTACTAGGTGGAGTGTGGTGGTGTATCAGAGTACTGGGTGGCGGGTTGTGGTGGTGTATCAGAGTACCGGGTGGAGGGTGGTGGTGGTGTATCAGAGTATTAGGTGGAGTGTGGTGGTGTATCAGAGTATTAGGTGGAGTGTGGTGGTGTATCAGAGTATTAGGTGGAGTGTGGTGGTGTATCAGAGTACTGGGTGGCGGGTTGTGGTGGTGTATCAGAGTACTAGGTGGAGTGTGGTGGTGGCGTATCAGAGTACTGGGTGGCGGGTTGTGGTGGTGTATCAGAGTACTAGGTGGAGCGTGGTGGTGGATCAGAGTAGTGGGTGGAGGGGGGTGGTGGTGTATCAGGGTACGGGTGGAGGGTGGTGGTGGTGTATCAGAGGATTAGGTGGAGCGTGGTGGTGGTGTATCAGAGTACCGGGTGGAGGGTGGTGGTGGTGTATCAGAGTACTAGGTGGAGTGTGGTGGTGGCGTATCAGAGTACTGGGTGGCGGGTTGTGGTGGTGTATCAGAGTACTAGGTGGAGCGTGGTGGTGGAGTATCAGAGTAGTAGGTGGGGGGTGGTGGTGTATCAGAGTATTAGGTGGAGCGTGGTGGTGGTGTATCAGGGTACCGGGTGGAGGGTGGTGGTGGTGTATCAGAGTATTAGGTGGAGCGTGGTGGTGGTGTATCAGAGTACTAGGTGGAGTGTGGTGGTGGTGTATCAGGGTACCGAGTGGAGTGTGGTGGTGTATCAGAGTACTGGGGGGAGGGTGTGGTGGTGTATCAGAGTACTGGGTGGCGGGTTGTGGTGGTGTATCAGAGTACTAGGTGGAGTGTGGTGGTGGCGTATCAGAGTACTGGGTGGCGGGTTGTGGTGGTGTATCAGGGTACCGAGTGGAGTGTGGTGGTGTATCAGAGTACTAGGTGGAGTGTGGTGGTGTATCAGAGTACTGGGTGGCGGGTTGTGTTGGTGTATCAGAGTACTAGGTGGAGTGTGGTGGTGGCGTATCAGAGTACTGGGTGGCGGGTTGTGGTGGTGTATCAGGGTACCGAGTGGAGTGTGGTGGTGTATCAGAGTACTAGGTGGAGTGTGGTGGTGTATCAGAGTACTGGGTGGCGGGTTGTGGTGGTGTATCAGAGTACTAGGTGGAGTGTGGTGGTGTATCAGAGTACTGGGTGGCGGGTTGTGGTGGTGTATCAGAGTACTAGGTGGAGCGTGGTGGTGGTGTATCAGAGTACTAGGTGGAGTGTGGTGGTGGTGTATCAGGGTACCGAGTGGAGTGTGGTGGTGTATCAGAGTACTAGGTGGAGTGTGGTGGTGTATCAGAGTACTGGGTGGCGGGTTGTGGTGGTGTATCAGAGTACTAGGTGGAGTGTGGTGGTGTATCAGAGTACTGGGTGGCGGGTTGTGGTGGTGTATCAGGGTACTAGGTGGAGCGTGGTGGTGGTGTATCAGGGTACTAGGTGGAGGGTGGTGGTGGTGTATCATAGTACTAGGTGGAGTGTGGTGGTGTATCAGAGTACTGGGTGGCGGGTTGTGGTGGTGTATCAGAGTACCAGGTGGAGGGTGGTGGTGTATCAGAGTACTGGGTGGGCATGGTGGTGGTGTATCAGAGTACTGGGTGGCGGGTTGTGGTGGTGTATCAGAGTACTAGGTGGAGCGTGGTGGTGGTGTATCAGGGTACCGGGTGGAGGGTGGTGGTGGTGTATTAGAGTATTAGGTGGAGGGTGGTGGTGTATCAGAGTATTAGGTGGAGTGTGGTGGTGTATCAGAGTATTGGGTGGCGGGTTGTGGTGGTGTATCAGAGTATTAGGTGGAGCGTGGTGGTGGTGTATCAGGGTACCGGGTGGAGGGTGGTGGTGGTGTATCAGAGTATTAGGTGGAGTGTGGTGGTGTATCAGAGTATTAGGTGGAGTGTGGTGGTGTATCAGAGTATTAGGTGGAGTGTGGTGGTGTATCAGGGTACCGGGTGGAGGGTGGTGGTGGTGTATCAGAGTATTAGGTGGAGTGTGGTGGTGGTGTATCAGAGTACCGGGTGGAGGGTGGTGGTGGTGTATCAGAGTATTAGGTGGAGTGTGGTGGTGTATCAGAGTATTAGGTGGAGTGTGGTGGTGTATCAGAGTACTGGGTGGCGGGTTGTGGTGGTGTATCAGAGTACTAGGTGGAGTGTGGTGGTGTATCAGGGTACCGGGTGGAGGGTGGTGGTGGTGTATTAGAGTACTAGGTGGAGCGTGGTGGTGGTGTATCAGAGTATTAGGTGGAGCGTGGTGGTGGTGTATCAGGGTACCGGGTGGAGTGTGGTGGTGTATCAGAGTACTAGGTGGAGTGTGGTGGTGTATCAGAGTACTGGGTGGCGGGTTGTGGTGGTGTATCAGAGTACTAGGTGGAGTGTGGTGGTGTATCAGAGTACTGGGTGGCGGGTTGTGGTGGTGTATCAGAGTACTAGGTGGAGTGTGGTGGTGGTGTATCAGGGTACCGGGTGGAGGGTGGTGGTGGTGTATCAGGGTACCGAGTGGAGTGTGGTGGTGTATCAGAGTACTGGGTGGCGGGTTGTGTTGGTGTATCAGAGTACTAGGTGGAGTGTGGTGGTGGCGTATCAGAGTACTGGGTGGCGGGTTGTGGTGGTGTATCAGAGTACTAGGTGGAGTGTGGTGGTGTATCAGAGTACTGGGTGGCGGGTTGTGGTGGTGTATCAGAGTACCGGGTGGAGGGTGGTGGTGGTGTATCAGAGTATTAGGTGGAGTGTGGTGGTGGTGTATCAGAGTTCTAGGTGGAGTGTGGTGGTGTATCAGAGTACTGGGTGGCGGGTTGTGTTGGTGTATCAGAGTACTAGGTGGAGTGTGGTGGGGTGTATCAGAGTACCGGGTGGAGTGTGGTGGTGGTGTATCAGGGTACCGGGTGGGTGTGGTGGTGTATCAGAGTACTAGGTGGAGTGTGGTGGTGTATCAGGGTACCGGGGGGAGGGTGGTGGTGGTGTATTAGAGTACTAGGTGGAGTGTGGTGGTGTATCAGAGTACTAGGTGGAGTGTGGTGGTGTATCAGAGTACTGGGTGGAGTGTGGTGGTGTATCAGAGTACTGGGTGGCGGGTTGTGGTGGTGTATCAGAGTACTAGGTGGAGTGTGGTGGTGTATCAGAGTACTGGGTGGCGGGTTGTGGTGGTGTATCAGAGTACCGGGTGGAGGGTGGTGGTGGTGTATCAGAGTACTAGGTGGAGTGTGGTGGTGGTGTATCAGGGTAGCGGGTGGAGGGTGGTGGTGTATCAGGGTACCGGGTGGAGTGTGGTGGTGTATCAGAGTTCTAGGTGGAGTGTGGTGGTGTATCAGAGTACTGGGTGGCGGGTTGTGTTGGTGTATCAGAGTACCGGGTGGAGGGTGGTGGTGGTGTATCAGAGTACTAGGTGGAGTGTGGTGGTGTATCAGAGTACTGGGTGGCGGGTTGTGGTGGTGTATCAGAGTTCTAGGTGGAGTGTGGTGGTGGTGTATCAGGGTACCGGGTGGAGGGTGGTGGTGGTGTATCAGGGTACCGAGTGGAGTGTGGTGGTGTATCAGAGTACTGGGTGGCGGGTTGTGTTGGTGTATCAGGGTACCGAGTGGAGTGTGGTGGTGTATCAGAGTACTAGGTGGAGTGTGGTGGTGTATCAGAGTAGTGGGTGGCGGGTTGTGGTGGTGTATCAGAGTATTAGGTGGAGGGTGGTGGTGGTGTATCAGAGTACTAGGTGGAGTGTGGTGGTGGTGTATCAGGGTACCGAGTGGAGTGTGGTGGTGTATCAGAGTACTAGGTGGAGTGTGGTGGTGTATCAGAGTACTGGGTGGCGGGTTGTGGTGGTGTATCAGAGTACTAGGTGGAGTGTGGTGGTGGTGTATCAGGGTACCGGGTGGAGGGTGGTGGTGGTGTATTAGAGTACTAGGTGGAGTGTGGTGGTGGTGTATCAGGGTACCGGGTGGGGTGTGGTGGTGTATCAGAGTTCTAGGTGGAGTGTGGTGGTGTATCAGAGTACTGGGTGGCGGGTTGTGGTGGTGTATCAGAGTACTAGGTGGAGTGTGGTGGTGTATCAGTGTACTGGGTGGCGGGTTTGGTGGTGTATCAGGGTACCGAGTGGAGTGTGGTGGTGTATCAGAGTACTAGGTGGAGTGTGGTGGTGTATCAGAGTACTGGGTGGCGGGTTGTGGTGGTGTATCAGAGTACTAGGTGGAGTGTGGGGGTGTATCAGAGTAGTAGGTGGAGGGGGGTGGTGGTGTATCAGGGTACTGGGTGGCGGGTTGTGGTGGTGTATCAGGGTACCGAGTGGAGTGTGGTGGTGTATCAGAGTACTAGGTGGAGGGTGGTGGTGTATCAGAGTACTGGGTGGCGGGTTGTGGTGGTGTATCAGAGTACTAGTTGGAGCGTGGTGGTGGTGTATCAGGGTACCGGGTGGAGGGTGGTGGTGGTGTATTAGAGTACTAGGTGGAGTGTGGTGGTGGTGTATCAGGGTACCGGGTGGAGTGTGGTGGTGTATCAGAGTACTAGGTGGAGTGTGGTGGTGTATCAGAGTACTGGGTGGCGGGTGGTGGTGGTGTATCAGGGTACCGGGTGGAGGGTGGTGGTGGTGTATTAGAGTACTAGGTGGAGTGTGGTGGTGGTGTATCGGGGTACCGGGTGGAGTGTGGTGGTGTATCAGAGTTCTAGGTGGAGTGTGGTGGTGTATCATAGTACTGGGTGGCGGGTTGTGGTGGTGTATCAGGGTACCGAGTGGAGTGTGGTGGTGTATCAGAGTACTAGGTGGAGTGTGGTGGTGTATCAGAGTACTGGGTGGCGGGAGGTGGTGGTGTATCAGAGTACTAGGTGGAGTGTGGTGGTGTATCAGAGTACTGGGTGGCGGGTTGTGGTGGTGTATCAGGGTACCGAGTGGAGTGTGGTGGTGGATCNGTGGTGGTGTATAAGAGTACTAGGTGGAGTGTGGTGGTGTATCAGAGTACTGGGTGGCGGGTTGTGGTGGTGTATCAGAGTACTAGGTGGAGTGTGGTGGTGTATCAGAGTACTGGGTGGCGGGTTGTGGTGGTGTATCAGAGTACTAGGTGGAGTGTGGTGGTGTATCAGAGTACTGGGTGGCGGGTTGTGGTGGTGTATCAGAGTACTAGGTGGAGCGTGGTGGTGGTGTATCAGGGTACCGGGTGGAGGGTGGTGGTGGTGTATTAGAGTACTAGGTGGAGCGTGGTGGTGGTGTATCAGAGTACCGGGTGGAGGGTGGTGGTGGTGTATCAGAGTACTAGGTGGGTACTGGGTGCACGTACTAGTTTGACATGATAATACTTAAAATGTGTCATGAACATCTTCACAAATAAACCATTGAGTTAAAATCCAACGGGTAAAAAACTAAAATCAAGCGACAGCTTGTATGCAAAATGTACCAAACACAAACACACACACACGCACACACACCCACACACACACACACACACACACACGCACACACAAGTGTGTTTTGGTATCCTTATGGGGACCGTCCATTGACTTCCATTGATTTTAGTAACTAGATTTATACCTAACCCAAACCCTTTTACTAACCTTAACCATTACTGATCTATAACTAACCCTAAGACTAACTAAAACTCTATTCACACCATACCTATAAACCTAACCCCTAACCCTAAAAAGGGGAGTCCCCCTCATGGGGACCAGGCTTCGGTCCCCACAAGAACCCTCGGACCCCAGAAAGATAGTAAAAGTCAGGAAACGGGTCCCCAGGAGGTCAGAAATACAAACCCACACACACACACACACACACACACACACACACACACACACACACGTACACACACACACGTACACACATACACGTACACACACACACGTACACACATACCTCATGAACAGACTTATATGTGAGTTTACCAATTCAGACGAACAGCTAGCGACACAAACAATTCCATTCATCTCCTCTTTTATTAAGGCAGACACCTAAAACTAGTGCGCTCAACATTTCTCATCATCAGAGATGGAACCGAGACATTTTTATATTTAGCAGAAGTGGGGGGAAAATGAGCTCCTACCAAAGCAGGTATTCCATTTCACAATGTGCTTTTGTGCACAATTCCCTCAATTTTGCAGACAGGCTGTTCCAAACAGTGGGCCTCCTACTTGTTCATTTCCTCATAATAATGTCTTTGTCAAATAACAGCTAGCTCTGCCAGGATGTCCACAAATCTAAACCGCTGACTTGCAGACACTTTCAACATGTGAATAAAATCATATAAGGAAAAATAAATAAGGATGGTGGAAGGAGGGCGGGTTTGCATTCCCCTTGTGGCTCTCTATTGTCACATCTACATCTGGCCCTGGTTAAAGCACAAGGCCTGGGTGACGCCTGTCACTCGCTGGGAAGCCAGCAGAAATTTGACTCAGGGGGATAAGAGTGGGAAGAAACGTTTTCACACACACACACACACACAGTTTATGTCATGATTTTATCTCTTCCCTTAAAAGAACTTGTTTATCACTGTGTGTTCTTTATAAAATCGACTAGAATGATTTAGATATCTGAGGAAAAAAGATTGTACATAAGTAATTCAGTTTATAGGATTTTTCAGTACACACAAATGAGCATTTAAGTAAAACAAACATGATCTGATAATTATCTCAAACGTTTATTTCCTAGTTGTAGCTCTAGAGCCTATTTTAGTTTTATTTATTTTACAAAAAACATTGTGTTGTGTTTATGAAACCATATTAGAGCCACTCAGTAGGAAATAAAGAGGAAAATGTTGGTTTTTTGGGGGGTTCTCATTTTCTAAACATTGGGAAAAAATATAAAATATCAAGAAAAAAAGTTGAAATATATATAAATAACATAAATAATATAAATAATGTTGAGAAAAACAAACTTAAAAATGTAAGAAAAAAATTTAAATATTTCCAGACTCAAGTTTAAACTCCAGAAAACCAACATTTCATATATTTTTATTAGCTTTAGGTGTTTTAAATACATTTTTAACAATGAAACTCTTATTTTGAAGGATTGAAGGAAGGTCTGTGAGTCCTGCTGTTGTAGATTCAGGGTTGAATTTTACTATTTTGTCTTTTGACTTTAATCTCATCATTTAATTTTTAATCCAGAAACGTGAATCTTTAAAAAAAATAATCTTTCTCAATTCTTTTCCTCTGAGTGGTCCCTAATATGCCATCATATGTTTAATCCCCTCTCTCACTCTTTAAAGTCTTAGCAATAGCAAATGTCTACTTAGTTGTTAGTTGAGTGTATAAATTAGTTGTTTTAGCTTGAATATTGTCCTTAAATCAATTTGAACTCTATCAACTCAGATAAAATGAGTTTTTTTAATGATCTACTTTGGCTGCAGGCTAAATGCTAAGAAGTTACGACAGGCTCGCAATAGAACACTTCCAATGTTTGTTATAATTAATCATGCGACACCCTGTTAAAGTTTACAAACTGACCATCATAGTGACCTGGTTTATGCAGTAAAATCAGGGAGGTGCTGCATTTCTTTCTATTTGAGTTATGTCATATAAACAAAGACGGATTCTGGGGACAGCAGAGGTTAAAAAAGTGGCGCTGGCTTCAAAGATTAGACTTGTAGTTATTGTTGCTCTCAGAGCTCGTTTTCAGTTTAACCCTCCTGTTAAAATAAAGGTAACCCAACCCTCTCAGTGCACTTTGGGATAACCTCAGCCGGCGGCTTAAAGATGTAGACGTCTGTGGAAGACGTATATGTAAGGCAGGACCGACGGCGGTGGAACAATAGTGCCTCTGTGCCCCTGCACCCCTCTGGATCACATTTCCTCCGAGGCCCAGATCGAAATGTGGTGGGGGCCCTGTTGCTGATCTAGCAAGCAGGCAGAGAAAGCCACACAGAGGGGAGGGTGCCGTATGTCAATATTGATTAGGATCATGATCACGACTGTTGCTGTTGTTGGGCACAAAGAAAAGTGAGATGTATGAGTGAAACGTTGGGGGGGGGGACATTTTAGCCTCCTGAACTTTACTGTCTGGTTGCTGATGGCGGGGAATGTCTCCTGGACTTGTTTAAGATAAACAGTCCTCACTGAGGTCGCTGTACATTTTAAAGAAGACATTAGTTTTGATTTCCCTTTGAAGACTTATTGAAAACTGTGGCTTTCATCTTATCATGATGTGTGGTGCAATAATGACAAAAAGTAGAGAATTAAAAGCCTAAAATATTTAGTCTGTGTGGAGACGTCTCTGGGAGAGAACTAGAACCAACTCAGTTTCTTTTCTCAAGTTTATTATTATGTAATCACATAAAAGGTTGTTTTGGTCTGAGTACTGAGCTGAAAGGTGATGAACCAGGTTGATGATGCAAGAAAGGAAAACATCCGTTAATCTGTAGAACAACTACAACAGAACTCCTCATCAGGTCCACAAACCTTTCAAAGTCAAAGTCAATGGAAGAGTAACGGGACTGCAGGATGGACCAAAGACCCCAGAAGAAGTTTGATGCCTGGTGAAAGAGCAAATACAAATATATCAATAAGTATCAGCAGTAGTAGTATCAGCAGATGCCCTTTTAATGAAACAAAATGACAAAAATAATATTAAAACTACTAAAAGAAAAATAAACAGAGTGAATAATTTAATCAGAACGTCATACGACTATTAAAACATGAATAAAGATGATTTTATTTTCTAAAATACACCCGATAAGAGCAACATGATAAAACTATTGTTTGAGTTTTGGGTGTTAAATATCTGACTGCTGTAACATCATCCAAACACTTTACATGATCAGGATCAAACACAAGCAAACAGATCATATTTAATATGATAACATTATAAATTACAGGGGTGCACATAAGTGGTCCGCAGGTCCGCACACACTGTCAAAATATAAAATGCACCAGATGAAAAGTTGTAACATGCGTTTGCGTACTTAACATTGGTTTGGCTGAGCTGCGTGAATTTTTAGGTTAATCAGAGGCGGTTCATTGTCAAATAAATGAAGAATCCCGTTGACTTCTTTTGTTTGACTGATATGTTTCTCAGCCAGAGCGCCGAAGTTCCAGCTGATCAGCTGATGCTGCGTCTCTCTCTGTCTCTGTGTATCAGTTTGCCAGTGTGACGGATTTTCAGTCAGTCAGATCAGTGCAGCTGACTGCAGGATTCTGCATCGCGTCAAAACTGAAAACATTCACTGAATAAGACAAATAGACCATCGTGGTACAGACGTGTAGAACTACCTTTTTGTGCTATAAAATACAGAAAACCACCTGTTTTAATCAACAGTATCAGTGTATTTGTCTGCGATCCGCGCCATTTTGAATGCGCGCAAAGCACTATGGGATATGCAGTCAATGCCCCATAACTGTCCAGTGTATCTTTTTATCTGACTGCATCACATTACAAACATCCTCATCATTTCAAAACAAAAAACAGTTACAGTAAATGACAGAAGCTCCAACAGCTGACTAATAAATTTCAACACCAAACTGTTAAATGTAGATTAAAGTGAACAATCAAACCTGTAAACAATCCAACCTGAACTCTGAAGGTTTTTTTACCAGTATTTTTATATTTTACTGGTTTCTCTTGATTTTTTCAACAATTAAAGGATTTTTATTGAAACAAATATAGAGCCAGGTAAAGTAAACAGACTGAATTTGAAGCTTGATGAAACCAAAAACAAAGCAGAGGAGCTCGGAAGAGACACAGCGAGACACATTTAAAAATGTGAGGACCAAGAAACAACCCCAGGTTCTCTTCTGAGAACCAGGACAAACATATTATGTGCACCCCTGTTTATAAAATAAATGTTATAACACAGTGTGTGAAGATCAACTCGCAGTAACAGCAGCAGGTATTTAGAACAAACGTCTTCTCATGTTCGATTCATCACGCTGCTGTTAAAGGGATGAAGGTACTTTGATCCAATTAGGTTTCAGAAGCTCGTTCTTCAACATCCGCCCTCTTCTTCCTCAGTGGGGTCAGAAATGAGCTTCTTGCTAATAGGCACTTCAGCAGGGCAAATTTATTCAGAGTCTGCGTTAATCTGGAGGGTGTCCAGTCCGATATCGGATAAAAATTAAAATTTTATTGTTTACATTTAAGGCACTTAATTATCTTGCCCCACCCTACCTTTCCCAGTTGCTAAGTTGGTATGTCCCGGCTCTGCTCATCTGACCAACGTCTTTTGTGTGTCCCTCGATGTCGTGTTGGAGCACGAGGGGAACGAGCTTTTTCTCCCCCTGGATGTCAGACTCGCCCCTTCTGTTACAGTGTTCATATCTCGGTTAAAGACGCATTTCTATTCACTAGCTTTTAATACATCTTAACCTTTTCTATTCTGATTTTATTGTTTTATTTCTTAATTGCTTTTAATGATTATCTATTTTACAGCACTTTGGAAAATGTGCTCTACAGATAAATTGGTATTGGTATATTGGTATTGGTCTGTCCAGCTGGGAAATAATAATCCAATAGAACTAGAACAAGTTTTATATAAATGTTTGTTTGGTTCCAGTTCACAGTTCCACGCTGTAGAGCTGTTAAACACACGTGGGTTAACTCCAGTTGTCGGATTGTTTCCCCAGCGGCTACATGCCATCTGCACGCTGCTCACTCACAATGACAAACCTCCATATTGAATGGTTGCCTCCTTAATGGCTTGGCTCACTTAAGCTTGCGGACTTCCATGCCTCCATAAATTTCTGTTGTTCTCCACCCGTATTGTAAATCTTCATGGGAAGGCCACTAATAGTAAGCTGTAATAAGATCCAGACGGGCCTCTGTTCTGTGGCCCAGTGATATAATCACATTTTTATTTGATAATCAAATAAAGGGTGGAATGAAATACTTGAGGAGCATTGTGTGGTTTTCCTTTGGTTTTTTCTCCCAAACTGGCAGATTTTCATTTCTAATCTCTGTCTTTAGTTTGGGGGGTGCGAAGGGGGTTGTTGAACATGTTTGCAGTATGATTTATGACTGCCCTCCATTAAGAGAGCATCAATCTAACACTGAGCAGAGACTGTTGGTAATGGGGAGTCATTGAGAAAAACTGGCAGATGAGACGTGTGGCGGGGGGGGAGTGACATCACAGAGCCGAGGCCTCAGCTCCGACGTTGCGGGGGATCTCCGCAGGCAAGAGGACGGGAAGCAAAGACCCCACTGCGTCTTGGCACCATTTGTCAGAGGTTAAGATGAAGTGGCAGCTTCGCTCTGCAGATCTTTGGCAACACGCCACCGGAGTTTTGTTCAGTTTATATTCATTGCATTTATTATTACGGACTCACATCGACTAATTCAGGAATTTAATGTAGTTTAATTATCAGGACTGAGGCACAAGAACATCACATAAAGCTGTTTTAACTGTTTTTTTATTGAAAAGTAATAGAAAGCAGGAACAGATGCGTTCAGATCCAGACTAGAGTAAAAAATAACTGTTTATATTTCCAGTAGTCTGATAAACAACTCAGTAATTCAGCTGATTTGGTTTGATATTTTTGGCAAAATAAATGTGATGAATATTTTAAAATCAAAGTCCTTCAGTGAAATAAAGTAGATCATTGTCTAAACTTACAGAAATATTGTATTTTTACTATCTGAACATAAAGAATGTCTGTGCAGTAAAAACAAAAATCAATCTGATGTAAAATCTCCTGCCAAAACTCCCAAAATGATCAAACATTTGTTTTAAATATGTTTTTTATAATTAAATTTAACAAGGTGTGTTATGTTTCAAGATGAGAACGATACAGAATTTTATACATTTACTTTTTAGTTTTTTACTCACAGTATAATGAGATCATAAATCTTCATTAAGAATATTTACTAAACAAAAATCTTGAGAGGTTTTGTCTTTAAATAAATATATCGCTCTTAGCATCATTCATTTTGACACCTGAATTGATAAAATGAGATGAGCTGGAAACTTGGCTTGTTATGTGTCAGTGAGCAATTTCTCTCACATGTCTGTCAGGGAAAATCTGAATTCAATCAACAAGATGTTATCACTTTTACCACTCCATTCCAGGCTATATTTCTCTCCCTCCCAACCATCAAGCCCCCCCATTCTCTCCCCCTTTTCTAATTCCTCCCTCTCAGTTTCTTTGGCCAAAGCATGAGTTTTTTTTAAGTAATATGCCTCCTCATCACTTCTGGGCTATTTCAAGAGACATTCACACCAATCCCCCCTTAAAGAATTGCTTGGACAATTCTACATATTGTGTTTGAGCTGTGAAAGCACGTTTAGACAGATAGCCCTGCACCACTTGAGCCACTAAAGAATGAAAATTGTGGTCATGAGAAAAATAATTTTGGCTGCCGTCTTTCATTTTTCCCTCATGGTGGCTTCTAATCAACTCGGATGGAGTCCATCAAAAATTGAACGTGGTGCTCAGCAATGGATACTTTAGTTTTCTTTTGGGTGGTGTGTGTGTGGGTGTGTGTGTGGGTGTGGGTGTGCTGGAAAAGTAAATTGCTAGATTGTAATAGTGAGGTATTGCCACTCGCACATGGATTCAGAACTAATCTTATAATATAACGATTCCTGAATCCATCCCAGAAATTGAAAAAGCTACTGTATTGAAACGTGTCACACAATGACATATTTAAACAACATCAGCAGGATTAGACACTTACAAGTGAGAATTTGCAGACTTGAATGTAGAGCTGCGTGACTTCAGCCTCTGTTACCGTGACCTCTCGCCCCGTGCCGTGTTTGTAACTCTCCAGATAAGCCGTCAACCAGTCGCTCTGCAGCTCCCGGCTCGGATAGAGGCTGTAGTCAACGTCAGTAACACCTTCAGTCCAACACAGTCCACATGTTAGTGTCAGTACTTATTCGTTTTTACATCAACACAGGTGAAATATGTTCCTTTTTTAAAGCACAAACATTCAACATTTCATTAGACATTTCAACATGTGATACTGTTGGTAACTAACAGTAAGAAAATGTCTCACTGGAGGAGTTGGAGACTCATGAAACTAAGTTGTGACTGATTGGAGACAAAATAAAGGAAATGACACATTCTGAGTGGGTCAAAATAAAAAAGGACATGGAAACGAAACAGCAACAAGAATGTTTGCAACAAATTTGCATAAATGTTTTGTGAATACATCAAAAGTATCATACATACAACTTCAGTGTGACTGAATGCAACAGAAAATGTGGATATTTAATGCAATTTTATATCTTCTAATACTCATCAAACACCCAGTTCTAGATTTGACACGAAGCTGTGAAAAAACTCAAACCTTTCTATTCTTTATATAACTGAATTTTTTTTTTGATAAAAAAATCCTTCAATAATCATAAATTAGCTCATTAGAATTAACTTCAATTATTGTTAAATATTTATTAATGTAAATGTAAAAAAGTAATTCAATTAAAACATTTTATATTTTTTATGTAAAACTTTTTTGTTCAAAAACACACTGATTATTTCAACCTAGAAAAACATAATTCAATCATAATTTGTCCCTGTGACCTTGTGAAATATTGGTTTACTTGTTTTTTATTGTTTCTCATTCTAAATCATTGTTGGATTAAGTTGCAGCTCGTCACATGAACCTGCTGATATTTATAACTTTTAAACTGAAGAATCTTAAAGTCAGAAACCTGGTGGAACCCTGAGACGGACGAGGCTGTATGTTCAATAACAGCATCATTCTGTTTGTGACATATTTTACATACAACAGCTGTTCATGTCTGGAGACAAACTCTCCATCACAACTCAAACCTACCAGCAAATTCATTGAAGTGATTTCCAATATCAAACGCCTGGTAGTTGTAATCTGCATACTCATAGTCAATAAACTTCACCGTTCCTAACAGAGATGGAGATAGACAGCGGCAGTGAGTTACCACGGCAACATGACCACAGCTGACAACCCTCACCCTTTGGAACCAGTTAAGATAAAACACATTGTTAATCCATTAAACCCGCTGGTTTCCTCACCCTCCTCGTGGTTATAGATGATGTTTTTGGTGAGGAGGTCGTTGTGGCAGAGGACCGTCGGCGAGTCGATCTGAGACAGGTGACTCTTCAGGGACTCCATTTCCCCTGACAGAGTCTCATAGCTGGGAATCTCTTGTAAAGCTGCACGACTGTAACAAGTAAAACAAGCAAAATGACTTTTTAAAATTATTTTCTGTCTTTCCAGCTGTTCAAAAAGAAAAAAAGAGATAAACTGACAAACAGAACACCAGAAACCTAAAACCATCTGCACCATTTAAGATCATAAGCCTCGTGTGTAACGATGGCTGATGCAGCCAAACCGTGTTCAGTTCACTTTATTTATATTATCCATTTACAATGAAAGTTATCTGGAGGCTGAAAACTGAACAGTTCTGAATCGAATTCAATGAGATACAATTTGATTCATTTCTGTCCGATCCACTTCAAGCTGACTCTTTCAGGATGCATCAAACCTGCGTCCATTCAAAACATTTACTGTCTTTTTGTATAGAAAGAGGGGCTCTTTCACTGCTATTATTACTGAAGCAAAATCAGTCCGATTAAAGAAAAAAATGCACACTAAAAACATGAAATGCCTTATTACAAGTCAGTTTTTTTCACTGTTTTTCTTTTAGATATAATCAAGGCTGATTTTTCCACTCAGGCACCGAGGAAACGAGGATTCATTCAGTTTTGAAACAGTTCAGGCTAAAATGTAGTTGGAAAATGTACGAATTCTGGTGGATTTCAGCACAATTTGAACTACAAATCTCAAGGTTTGACTATTTTTTAGGTAGATTTCAAAACAGCTTTTAATAGAAGAAGTTGTCTTTCCGAGCAGCTGATGGTGGAAACCTGACAGAAGCAGCGAAATCACACAGAACTCTGTTGTAAACGCCACACAGGAAGAACGTGTGTTTGTAAACTCAGTGAGAGGCTACATGCCTTGTTTCCTCTCTGTTGATTACTCAGTTTATCAAAGACAGAACTAATGTCCTTGGACATCAGTGCAAAAACTGCACCTGGAAAAAATGCTGTGCAAACATCCATCTCCTAATTAATTTTTGTGTTTCCTTTTCAGCCCCGGCATCGGCCCTGGCGAGAGCAGTTCTTTAAACAGTGTTATTTAAACACTACCTATTTATTCAGACCAGAACAAACAGATGGTGGATTATTATACACACTTACAGACATGATTTAGAGAGGCCTGCGAGGAACGCACAATAAAAGCAAAGAAGAAGAGGAGCCTTGTTTATGGTCATGACACTGAGGCTCTGCGTTTTTATACAACTCCACCTACACATCCTCAACAACACGGGTTAGTTATTATCTTCCTCGGGTCCATTTAGTTGCTTGTTCTCTGAGCTGAGGACAGACAGCTCAAGGACAGGTTGGCTGAATGAAAGAAGGTTGAGATCAGAACTATAACACACATCAAAAAGATGATTAAATACCTGTTCACTGCTTAAGTTTTGACCTCTCTTATGACCTTAACACAACCCTGTAAAAAGATACTTGAAAGAGAAACTTTTATCCAAAACTAACAATAAAGGGCTCTACTTGTTTTTTCCATCGTATATTTTTACAAGTTATAAGCCAAAAAAAGAGTGTTTAATCACTTAGACTTGTCTATAAAATCTTTGTCATTGAAAATCGACCCCCTCTGACATGTACAATCCATCTATATCCTCTCCAGTCTGAATTGAAGCACACATCTGAATGGTGAATCACCCCGATTCCTTTTCAGCTCATCCTTTCCCTTTAACATAACCTACCGATTTTATCAGAGGAACCAACAAATACTGGGATTGAGAAGCTAAATGAAAGACTTGTATCGACTTTAAATGGAAACCTGTCGTCTTGCCATCAGATCTTTTTCCTCTCCTTTTTGTCCTCTTTATGAAAAAGAGCGCGTGAAGTGCGTTCGCCTCCTGCTCCCTGTCAAGCCTCTGTAAAGTAATTAGTGGAATTTCCTCTTCTGGCGCTTCATTATCAATGTGCCTTATTTACATATGATTTCAAACACCAGCCGTGTTCTGCAGATTTTCTTTCATTTTTTCTCTTTTTTTGCCGTTTTATGCGACATGTGGGGATGCAAATGGGAGGCACAGCAGGGGGTCTTTGGGGAAAAAGAGGTTACACTCATGCTTTCCATTGGTTTTCTTTCTTTTCTTGCCCTTCTCTGACTTGTACTGTGCCCTCTCTCTCGAAACCTTGCAGCTGCTGCAGCTTCCTTCGCTCTCCTGCACCCCCACCCCCACCCCCACCCCCCACCCCCAGCCCACCCTGCTCTCTCCTCCCTCTGTCTGTCTTTCCAGCTCTCTCCCACAGCGGGTGGCTTGAGAGCTGAAGACCTCCTCTGCAGGTGCAGCCTCTTCCTGCACACTCTCTCTCTCTGCCTTTCTTTTACCGTTTCCTCTGAAGACCACATTCACATCCACATTCACAAACAGTCTCAAGTACAAAAGTTTCTCTGATGCATATTTAAATTCAGTTTTCCTTTTTTCTGTGTTTTGGCCTCCGTATCGTACCTCAAGCATAACTACACGCACAGATACGCTGTACTGCAGTAAATTATTTAAAAAGTAATATCTGATTTCCCGGATTCCAAACCTTATTTTTAACTTTAATATGTTTTCCACTTTTTATCATGACTTTCCCTCATTCTTAGAATTTATATTATATTTATTGATCATTTCCAGATCTGTTTAATGGCTCTTAATGCATCAGAGCATCACTGACCTCTGTCATGTCACACAAATGTCTCACGATGTAGCACCATCTATTGGGCTTCTAACTGTAGTGCAGTTTCTTAACATCTGCATTAACATGGACGTGTGTGTCTTCAGAGCAAGCAGAAAAATCACAATAATCCAAAATATGACACATCACATGTACACATAATGACACACATAAAGCTTTAAAATAAGACACAGCAGTGGGGAGTGAAGACATCAGTGAAACCAACATGCTACTGTATCTGAATGAAACAGAAAAATGACACAACTCAGCTTGTAGATTACTGGCTGTAATTTAAGGCTGGATTTATTTATTTTAAATGCTGAAATTTTGTTGCTTCGTTTCCTCAGTTAGGATTTTTGTAGGATTCCTTTTGTCTCTGTAAATTCTGAAATCTCCTTATCATGAACTCCTCCAGAGTTCTTCTTGCTTTTGAATCAGTCTGGTAATATCTGTTAAAAGTCAGCTTCAGTTTGCATGGACTTCTGACCCCTTCGCTACAAACACAAACAGGGTTGAACGTTTGACCGATAAGGAGAGCTTAGCAGGAAACCAAGCGTCTGTTACTTTGTAGTGTCTGAAGGGCCCCTCTCACCCCGCGACCCCTGTCAGAGATAATGCAATGTCATTGCCATAAAGACCTCACTCCCCCGCTTGTAACCCTCCACCTCCTTTACCAACGTCAGCTCACTGGAAAGTGAATGAAAAAATCAAACCAGTTCTCAGGTGACGTTTAAAGTATCAGAGAAGCTGCTTCTGTCTGAAAGATTTGACATAATATGGACAGTGTTGTTGATTTCTATCAGAGATGAAGTAAAATCTCATCATTTCTGTCCCCTCCTCGATGCTGGTTTCTTTACAACATGTCAGTTTCAGTGGAGCAAAGAGAGATTCACAACTAACAGCTGATTTTTTACTAAATCCAGTACCAGCTTCAGTTAAATCAGTTTACAGTGAATAATTAATTGAGACCTTGGACAGACTTGACATGTGAGACTAGCTGACCTAAAGAATAAGGAGACATCTGATTTTAAAAATTAAATCTCTGAACAAGAAACAAAAATAAATCACTTAGAGGCAAATTATCGTCAAACAATGTTTCTTAACTCAAAGAATGAAACACAAATTAACCACAAAATTAATAAGAACAAGTACACGGACATGAAAAACACCTACACACAAATCACAGGGACACAAAATATGACATATAAACCTAAAACCTTGTTGCCTTAGAAAAAAAATTAAATCAAGCACTAAATAAATAAATAAACTAACAAACAAATAAATAAAGACGAGAGAAGCAAAATCTTGAAAAGAAAAAAAGCCTGGGACCATCCTGGCGGGGATTTTCAAAACAATATTCGGACTTAGGGTTAGCTTTGGGGCTGTATAACTGGCTTTCATGGGTCCCTTGAGCTCCAGAGCAGGAGGGGAGAACATCCAGCCTCCATGCCCAGGAGATAGCAGCCCAAACGGGGTAAAAATCCCGCCAGGGTGGTCCCTGGAGCTCCAGAGCAGGAGGGGAGAACCACTACCATCCAGCTGTCAGTCCGGCTGAGAATGGCCAATAGGAGGATGGCCCGCCCATGACACAACTTTCACATCGAGAGCAAAATCCTGAGGCGAGAGCAAAAACTTAGGATTTGAGAGAGAAGAAAAAAGTTTTGAGAGAGAATGATTTTTCTCAGAGAGAAAATATTTTTACTTTGATAGCAAAAAAACAATATTAGAGTGCAAAGACAGGGTTTTTGAGAGTTCTCCCCCCCTTTGGAGATATTTAAAAAAAATAATAATAACAATTTTATATATTATATGGCAAAATTATTTATCTAAAAACTTTTTTTAGTCTCAAATATTATTATTTTTTACTATCACTGTGAATATTTTTTCTCTCAAATATAGTTATTTTGCTTTCACTTTTCTTTTCCTTTCTCACATCACTTATTTTTTTGCATTTAATAAAAACACAAAAAAACCTCCATACACGTGCTCACATGTATGAGCAGGTTGTTCCACACTTGTTCTACTGCATTTAGTTCTCAATCAAAGAAACTGTTAAAGCTGAAACTTAATTTTGTGAGTGAGTTTGCTTAAGCATACCTCAAAAAGTAAATGTCCAAATCATTAGTCCCCACTGTCCTTGTTTTAAATGTGGTTGGATGTCTCTGATGTCTCAAGCAAAATATTCTTTGATAGAGAGCCAGTGAAGCGTCCTCAGGTGTTTGAGGAACACAAGTATTTATCAGTTAAGGTACCTGCTTAACAACTAATTACTGCTAATATTAATGATCATACTGTGGGGCCTATTTGATCACAGCTTGCATGTTACCTTTTGGTGCAGCCCTGCTTCACTGGGCCTGTGTGAACGTTGCTCTGCAGCAGTGTGAGAAAGTGGGACATTTTTGTCCAGAGCAGAGGTTCAGCTGGAAGGCCACGTTGTAGCTGGATCGAGTGGATTTTTCCCATCTCAGCTGCGATCAATCTGCAAAGAGAAAACAGTTTCTGAGTTGACCCTGGCCAGTGGTGTTATTGCATAAACAAGCATTATCAGAGCAGAAACACAACTCCCTTTCCATTAAGAGTTCTTATCTTGTCCTTCTTTTTAAAAGAATAATGGACCTTCCTGCACAAGTGACCTTTCAACCATTTGGTTTCGGGTTCTGGAGGGATCTCAGCGTTGACATGAAGTTTTGTGGGTTTTCATGATGTCTGTTGCCTTGGCTGACTGTGTTGTGTCTTACTGTCCATTGGTGTGAGGATCAGTAACGTGTGATGGATGACATGGACGACGTGAAGAAATGCTGCTCAACATGGAAAGAAATAATAAAATAAGAATAGAATTTCATCAGCACAAAATAAAGTCCCACACAAGATGTGTGCACAAGTTCCAACAATCCCACACATCTCAAAATAATAAGGAATAACTCTATTCTCACTATCTTTATATCTAAAATATTTAGTTTTTCCAGGACATCAGTTTTGAAAATACATGTGTGCATGTACTTCATCAGGGACTTCATATACTCGGCCATCACCAAGTGCCACATGACTCCCACTAGGGCTTGCTTTGACTTTATAGTGAGGGTTTTTGAGCTAGTCCTGGTCCCATATAGCAGCTGGTCAGTCAGAAGTGGGTTTTGTTAATTGGTTTGGCTTTGGAGACCCCGATGAGATGGTCAACCACATCAGGGCTTGTCTGCCCCCCACTCTGGATCCCCACCAGTTCGCCTACAGACCAAACCGGTCCACAGAGGACGCTATTACCATAGCGCTCCACACCGCGCTGAGTCATCTGGAGCACCAGGGTAGCTACGTGAGGATGCTCTTCCTGGACTTCAGCTCAGCTTTCAACCACATCATCCCGGAGATCCTGGTCCAGAAACTGTCCCACCTGGGTCTCTCTTTCCCCACTTGCCTGTGGGTCAAAGACTTTCTGACTGACCGCCCGCAGTCTGTCAGACTCGGCCCTCACCTGTCCAGCACCATCACACTCAGTACTGGTTCTCCACAAGGGTGTGTCTTGAGCCCCCTCCTGTTCACGCTCTATACATCCGACTGCTCCCCGACCCATCTCTCAAACACCATCATAAAGTTTGCGGATGACACCACGGTGGTCGGACTCATCTCAGGAGGCAATGAATCTGACTACAGAGATGAGGTCAACAGACTGACTTTGTGGTGCTCTGCCAACAACCTTCAGCTGAACACCACAAAAACAAAAGAACTCATCCTGGACTTCAGGAGGGGCGGAGAGGACCTGGCCCCTCTCTACATCCACGGCGACTGTGTGGAGAGGGTCCACTCCATCAGGTTCCTGGGCGTGCAGGTCTCTGATGATCTCTCCTGGTCTGCAAACACCACAGTGGTGGTGAAAAAGGCTCAGCAGCGCCTCCACTTCCTGAGAGTGCTCAGGAGAAACAACCTGGAGGAGAGGCTGCTGGTCACCTTCTACAGAGCCGCCATAGAGAGCATCCTGACGTACTGCATCACAGCGTGGTACGCGGGGTGCTCAGTGGCAGACAGGAAGGCCCTGCAGAGAGTGATCAACACAGCCCAGAGGATCACTGGCTGCTCTCTGCCCAGCCTGGAGGACATCGTTAACTCTCGCTACCTCAGCAGAGCTGGCAACATCATCAAGGACTCCTCCCACCCCAGTAACTCTCTCTTCAACCTGTTACCGTCAGGAAGACGGTACAGGTCACACAAAACCAGGACCAACAGACTCAGAGATAGCTTCTTTCCAAAAGCTATCTCTGTAGTGAACAATAACAACAAAATCCGATAAAATCAGCCCATAAATGTCACACTTTACTGATCATATTGATCAACGTGCAATAAGTGTATATAGTGTCGTTTATTAGAACCCTTTGTTGTTTTTTACTATACTTGATTGTTTTTGATTGTTTTTACATTTTTGCACCAAGTTAGAAGCGCTCAAATTTCGTTGTACACTGTACAAGGACAATAAAGGCTATTCTATTCTATTCTATTCACCAGGCTGCAAAGCAGGTCAACCAGTTCTCTGTACTTGGTCTCTTATTAATCTATCAGAATCAGATTTATTTACACATACAAGGAATTTAGTTCTGACTCACTTTTCACTTGTACAGACAGACATATGATGATCCACCAACAACTGTAGAGTAATCAGAGTATTTCTGCAGATGACAGGACTCTTAAAAGAACATGGTCCTCACAGTGCTGCCTGTTTTGTCCAGATGACAGGTGCATGATGGCGTCTTCCACTCCAACCCCACAGCGATATGCAAACTGCAGCAGGTCTTGAAACGTGCTTGTTTGTTTATTTAGGTGGATTAACATGAATCTCTCCAAGACTTTTATGATGTGGGATGTTCAGGGCAACAGGCCTGTAGTTGTTAGGGGCCAATGGGTGAGATGTTTTTGGTACTGGAACAAAGCAGGATGTTTTCCATAGAACTGGTACCTTGTCCTGGGTGAAACTGAGGTTGAAGATACGCTGCAGAATCCCACACAGCTGATCTGCACAAGCCTTTAGGACTCTGGGGCTAACACCATCTGGACCAGCTGCCTTGTTCCTGTTCAGTCTCTCCAGCTGCTTCTTCACCTGACTGCTAGATACAGACAGACAGGAGGTGGAGGCAATGGAGACACCAACTTCTTCTGATGTTGGAGATGATGGAAAAGCACCACAAACAGCATCCATGATTGAGGTAGAAAGTGAGACAGTTGAAGTGTGATAGGGAAGCTGTGGAGCTTTGCAGCAGGAGAGGAAGATGCTGGGCTTGTTTGATAAAGGTTCCCTTTGCCGTTGTGTCCTTGGGCAAGACACTTCACCCATCTTGCCTGTTTGGTGGTGGTCAGAGGGTCTGGTGCCTGTTTGGTGGTGGTCAGAGGGTCTGGTGCCTGTTTGGTGGTGGTCAGAGGGTCTGGTGCTTGTTTGGTGGTGGTCAGAGGGTCTGGTGCCTGTTTGGTGGTGGTCGGAGGGTCCGGCGTCTGTTTGGTGGTGTTCAGAGGGTCCGGCATCTGTTTGGTGGTGGTCAGAGGGTCTGGTGCCTCTTTGGTGGTGGTCGGAGGGTCCAGTGTCTGTTTGGTGGTGGTCAGAGGGTCTGGTGGCTGTTTGGTGGTGGTCGGAGGGTCCAGTGTCTGTTTGGTGGTGGTCAGAGGGTCTGGTGCCTGTTTGGTGGTGGTCGGAGGGTCCGGTGTCTGTTTGGTGGTGTTCAGAGGGTCCGGCATCTGTTTGGTGGTGGTCAGAGGGTCTGGTGCCTCTTTGGTGGTGGTCGGAGGGTCCAGAGGCTGTTTGGTGGTGGTCAGAGGGTCTGGTGGCTGTTTGGTGGTGGTCAGAGGGTCTGGTGCCTGTTTGGTGGTGGTCGGAGGGTCCAGTGTCTGTTTGATGGTGGTCAGAGGGTCTGGTGGCTGTTTGGTGGTGGTCGGAGGGTCCAGTGTCTGTTTGGTGGTGGTCAGAGGGTCTGGTGCCTGTTTGGTGGTGGTCGGAGGGTCCGGAGTCTGTTTGGTGGTTTTCAGAGGGTCCGGCATCTGTTTGGTGGTGGTCAGAGGGTCTGGTGCCTCTTTGGTGGTGGTCAGAGGGTCTGGTGGCTGTTTGGTGGTGGTCAGAGGGTCTGGTGCCTGTTTGGTGGTGGTCAGAGGGTCTGGTGCCTCTTTGGTGGTAGGCGGAGGGTCCGGTGAATGTTTGGTGGTAGGCAGTTTTTGGTGGAGCTGACAAATACGCATACATGAGGTTTCGCTCTGTTCAGCCAAACAAAACCCAAATTCTGCAGCAACATGGCTCATTTTAATACAACCGTTAGCTTTAAAATGTAAAAATACAAATGAAAACACTGTAAAACCAAATATTTAATGTTAAAAAGTGGACAGGTTATGGTTAGGGTTGCAAAATGGGGTCGCATATGGAATGTAGTGTCATTTTTACTGCTCACAAAATCAACCAGTGAGGTCGGGCTAACTAATCACCACCTAAACAAACTGAGGTCATTCAACAAGCAACAGGTAAGATACTGTCAAATAAAAAAATTCCACATTAAAATGAACAAAAACTCCCTCATGACTGTTTTTGCTCAAATACATTCTCTGAAAGCTCATGATAAAAAAAAATCACAAAACATTTATGACAGATACCTGTAGATGGATGGTTGTCGTAGTAACTCATCATCCAGGACTGCTCCTTTAACAAAGTCATAGCAGATGCCATTCTGGAAGCTGCAGTAGATCTCAGGACCACAGCCATGGGCATGAAAGACCTGAAACATCTCCACCTCCCGATCCCGGTTCACATAGAGTTCTGTCATTCTGCCATAAATCCTCACTAAAACACAGCCATTTTCCTGATAAGAGTCAACGTAGCAGCCAATCAGCTGGTTTGTGATGCCTTCTGTAAACATCTGAAATGAATATAAATTCACAAAGTTATAAATATGTTCAAAACTAATATTTACATTTTTAAAAGTAAACAAATGTGATAAAACATTCAAAAGAAGTTCAAAACCCGTGAGCACGTCATTAATAAAGTCCTGTCCCAATACCCGGCGTCATAGGCACCTATTCATAAACAGAAGTCATCTTAAGGAACTACACAGTAACAACAAGTTCAATTCAACAATCACAATTCACAGCAACTGGTGCAGATAATGATATAAAAACATACATGTAAATAGTAATCAGATCCAGAAACTTTATTCTGGATTTTACAGGGAGCCAATGAAGTGATGCTAAAACAGGAGAAATATGATCTCTCCTTCTAACTCTCATCAGAACTCTGGCAGCAGCATTTTGGATCAGCTGGAGGTCTTTTACTGAACTATTAGAACATTCTGATAATAAAGAATTACAATAATCTAGTCTAGAAGTAATAAATACATGAACTAATGTTTCTGCATCACTTTGATTCAGAATGCTCCTGATCTTATCAACGTTACGCTGGTGGAAGTAGGTTGTCATGGTAACATGTTTTATATGAGAACAGTTTTAAACAATATGTTGAGGCAGAATCCTGGTTCTGGTTTATTGTTTGATCAATATATTTTTTGTTATACCACAGTTTGCTCCGACCAAGTAATTTGATTGGACAACAGACATTCCAGAGTGCTGATATTACAGAACAACAGCACTGGGACTTTTTACAGACGATATCACTCCACTGTACACAGGTGGACACATGGGAGCAGCTGAGCACATCACTCCACAGCGCTTCTCATCACCTCGCTTTCTGATTAGCTACACGCTGCACAGACATGGCTGCATGCTCAGTTCTCCTCGCAGGACATCACAAGTAGTCAGATATCACACCACACACAACAAGATCATCAGTTAGGATTATTTTAAGATAATCAGGGCTTGTTGGAAGGGAAAATCGGGGCAAAATTGGCATGAAACTCTTGTCATGTGAAATTGGCATTTCATCAGTTAACTGATGAAGCATAAATGTTTGTGTTGCCTGGCAACAGCCTTGTTGTATCCCTTTCGTGTTGGGACTATTTGTGTTGGAGGAGCCTGATAAATGATTAAATACATTAACAAATCATAATCTGTTGTTGCTTATTGTTATAAAAATAAAATGTGCTTGTAGAACTGTGGTATAAATTCAATATCACACTCGAGGTTGTGCTGTTGTACCGAATATCAGCACTGGGGTGATTACCTATGACCGAATCCTACCAGTGCTGATATTAGGTACAGCAGCACTCCTTCTTGTTTCATTAAAACATTAAATATTCAAATTTTTCATAATAAGTATTTTTACATTGTGATAAATATTTGTATTTTAATTAACACACCTATTACAATGTAACATAAAAGGAACAATGTTACAATTTTATCTTGTGATAAAGTAATAAGTTGTGATAAGTACATTAATTGTAATAAGATAAATTATTTTGTATGTACGTGTTAAAATAAATCCTGTTACCATCTAAAAGAATTATTAGAGTTAAAAAACATAATTAACAATAAGGATTTGAAAGGATGTAAATAAAACAGCATGTTTAACATTTGCACTTTATTAAAGTATACTGGATGAGGGAACTTATTCTCATTGGAAAATTAGTAATTTAAGTTTAAACTTGTACAGAGAAGAAATGAAATATGAACAGGTCGACTCCTCCAAGTAAATCCAGAACAGTCTGTACTGTTCAGTTTGTGTACATAGAAAAACCACAGTGACCACTGTTTGTCTGAGAAGGACTCTCTGTGACATTTGTCGTCATTCAGTGGTTTCTTATTTTGTGCCACAGTCCCTGAGGTTTTTTCTCATTTTCAGATGAGACCTGAACACAACAGTTTCCTGTGTTGGTCAAGAGAGAATAAACATGCCCACCTTGACATTGGATTTTTTATTTATAAAGGGATAGGAGGCTGATTTCATCCTTTTTGTTATGTTCCATTTTATTTTTAACCTCTATCTATTGTTCCTTCTATAACATTTAATATATTTTTTAAATTGTATTAATTTACATGGTGGTGCATTTGGTAACACAGCTGATTTGCAGATGCATGGCGTTTTCATTTTTCTCTGGGGACTTTAGTTCCCACAGACCAAAACATGCATGTTTGGTTAATTGGCAGCGTTCTGGGTGTGAGTGTGTGTAAATAGTGAATGGTGTGTGAACTTGTCTGTGTGTGACCCTGTGATGAACGTTCAGGTGATTTCTGTAATTTTTTCATTTGAAGTAACAAATGGGAATAATGGAAAATCACACACTGTGTAACTGGGTTAAAAGCATGTGTGACAACAGGATAGTGTTAATTTCGTTGACTAAAATATTTCGTCTTAATTTTAGTCACGAATATATTTTTGCGGACGAAAACGAAACGAAAACTAAAATAGACGGTCCTATTTGAGACGATTATTATGACTAAAATTATGTTGATTTTCGTTGACAAATAAAAGACGAGACGAAAATAGACATAGACGAAATCCAATCAGAGGAAAAGAAAGATGCAGAGAGGAATCAGTCAAAAAGCTAACAGCTGGGGCTACTGTGAAAAGAACCAATCAGAGCTCGGCTTATTGAGCGGTGAGCAGAGGCTTCCGTAGATGTTTGAGATGCTGCCGGGAAGACGCCAGATGAAGTGTGGAATGGTAAGAAAATGTTCATGTACTATATTGTAGTTGTTAACCCTATAATGTCCCTTGTATCATATTTGCTACATAGTTTTGATCATTTCTAACATGGTTGCTCCCAGTAAATGATCCACTTGCCTTTTTTTCAGGTTAAATCATCATTATTATATGGATAAATGCATTATTATTAACTCATTTTTTATATTACAATTAAACCGTAAAGACGGCCAATGTAATAAATGTGATACAAAAAAATCTATTATAAATAACATGCTACAGCAAAAAACATTTGTGAATTTTGTTCTAAGGCTTCGTAAACATCCCAGTTCCAAATAATCAGAATTTTCTGGCTATTTTTTAATAAGTTGGGTCTTACAGGGTTAAATTAATACTTTAGAAAATATACTTATTTTAGTCGACTAAATCTACAATTGATTTTAGTCGACTAAAAATGCCACATGTTTTCGTCGACTAAAATTAGACCACAATTAAAACTAGTTTAGTGACTAAAATTGAAAAGAATTTTAGTCAAAAGACTATGACTAAAACTAAATTAAAATTTCTTGCCAAAATTAACACTGCAACAGGAGCTATCTGACTTTGCCTGAAGAACACAATACATCATTAAAGCTATAGTGCGTAACTTCTGTCGCCCCCTAGCGGAGTTTTGCGTTATTACAACAATGAAGCTGGTGCTTCCATATGACGTACGCCCACCTGTCCTCTTCCCCCAACCGCTATCCCTCTGCAGCTGTGATTTGCGATTCCACAAAATTTTTTTATTCTGTTTGAATAAGGACAGCTGTTGAAAAAAGATGGACTCTTCGGAAGAGGTAATTATTGTATTTTTTATTTATTTTCCGCAGAAACGCAAATAGCTTATTACAAACGGGAGACAAGGTTCCTGCTAATTTGTAACTGACAGGTTAGTGAATGATCTCCTGCTACGAGACTCTCCGCTCGTCCTCCCCCTCCCTTCTTGTTGTGATGTAAAAGACGTAATTTCCTGCGCGCCAGCGCGGGAATGTCGCCGGTCGACACGCAAAGTAAAAATGATATATATTGAAAAATACTGTGAGATGTTTGAGGAGCCGATCGGCTTAATCTGCATTGTGTCATCTCCTCTGATAGTGGCTTGGCTGAAACGGACATTCACGGACATGTAAAAGTTACGCACTATAGCTTTAAAGTGACTTCTGGGACTCAGGACCTGAACTGAAAGGAAACATCTACTTCTTTGTGTACATTACAGGACCTGGTGCAGATTGAGAGGTCAGTCATCGCCTGACAAACATAAACCCTATTTCTCTGAAAGATTGAAGCGTGTGTTTGCACATGAGTGAAGACTGGGGATGTTCCACTCTGACTGGATGCTTTTGAAAAACCAAAAATCTTTCTAAATTCTTCTTTTGTTGTTCAGTAACCTTGGCTTTCCCTTCATGTTATAAATGAAAATGTCTTTTTGGATTTCTTAGCAGTATACACTGAAAGAGACTTCAATAATCATTTGTACCCTAATGATTAATAAATTATGGAGTAAAATTAAGTGAACTTAGTTAACTTGCTTTGTGCAATTTCTACCGAAACACTGAGTATTTCAGTAGCTCGTCTCAATTGACCTTCTATTTGGTCTTAATAAAAAAAATCTTTACTTGTACAACATTCTGTGTCAAATGCAGGTCAGAAAGTTTCTGTAGGGAGTAAAAGAATTGAGGTATTGAGAGTAACCAGAAGGGAAATGCAGAAATCAAACTATGTCTGGACAATATCACTGCATGTGTTCAATCACTATCTATCTTATCGCCACTCATATTACAACACCACTGAAAAACTGATTACTCCCGGTTTATAGTCTCAGTAAGCAGGTACAGAGACAGATGAAATAAAAAATAAACATATTTTCATTAGCAATTTTTATGGCAAGAATGAACAACAAATAATTAGTTTTGCAAACAGAAAACTATCATTCAAAATAACACAACCTTAAAAACAAAATCTGTGTATGGTTCGTTCTTCGTTCAAAATAAAATCAGAAAAAACAAATAATGAGTTCATTTTTTTTGTTATTTCGTTTTAAAACCAAATTCAAAAAATGAAAAGTAGAGAACGAAAAAAAAAAGTAAAATTTTCCCAATTTGCAGGCTAAAACAAAAAAAGCTTTGTCCCATTCAGAGGAACCAGAAATCATAAAATACTTCTGCATTACCAAAAATTAAAAGCCAGTTTGCAGCGCTGCTGCAGCTTCATTGACAGAGTTCCTTTTATCGTTACGTAGAAACATGTCCCCTGTGCTTTTATGTTTAGCAGAGTGCCATTCAGTGTGTAGCTTAAAGGTCCTGTATCATGAAAAATCAACTTTTTGGAGCTTTTAACCATGTTGTGATGCTATTTCTTTATTTAAAAGACCTCCAGAGTGGTTTTTGGCTTAATTCGTGCATTCCCGAGTAATCCTCCTGAATCCTGCGCTCTGAGCAGCTGCTTTACTCGCTCATGTAAAACAGCTGAATTGAGCGCCTCTACGTCACAGTGTCGTATCAGGAAGTTCCTGACCAATCCCTGCTGCCCCTGCAGAAGGTACGAGGCGAGCTGAGAGAGTCCGAAACGATTTGTCAGGAGCTCATCACGGCAGATGTCTAACCTACAGCCCAGAGTTCCCACACTTCAACCACCTGCTGCTCTTTATTAGCATGAGCTGCTAATAAAGACTTATCAACTCGACCCTGCTAATCACATGTCAGTATGACTCCAGCTTTACAGCTGAGCTCCACGTCACCGCAGCCCGTCCCACCACCTGATAAAAGACACAGTCACTCACCCTGCCAGCGCTCAGTCAGACGTCCCGTTTGCCACGAGCTCCTGTTCGCCTCCGTGCTGCAGTTTAAACGCCTCATTAATCCAACCTCAGAACTCAGACCTGTCCCGGTCGATCTCTCTCTCTCTCTGTCCGCCTCGTTCTTGGCTGCTGGTCTCGCAGTCAGCGACTACGGTCGCTGCCTCCAGAAACCCGCTCCTCGCCTACGACCTGTCTCACTTCACCCGTCCAATCCCAGTCTTGGTGTCGTCTCCCGGGTCAGATCGCATCCAGTCGCGAGTGGACCGTCCTTCCCTCCAGATGCTCCTCACCACCGAGCGTCCTCTGACAAATTAGCACCTCCATTTTGTTGTATTTTATTCTAAAAATGTCTCGTCGAAAATGTGCATTTGGCTGCGAGAGTTACAGAAGTTTATTTAGTGTTTCTAAACAGCCCAATCGCACTCACAGTTGGGAGGCGGGGTTTTAGGTAAACCGAGCGTTTTTACTTCCTGGTCACAGAATAACTCGAGAATATAAGTTATATTTCAGGACAAATGAAGTGAATATAACTCAAACAGTAAGGTTTTATCATATAAGTGCCGATCCTAGACGTCGAAAACTGTAAAACTGCATGATACAGTCCCTTTAAACTGGTTGGAGGGTCGTGAATTGTCAGTGGTCCCACCACCAATGTGGTGGGGAGAAACCAAATAGCACATGTGTTTCACCCCTCCACATCATTCATTAATTAAGGTATTGTGGTATGTGTTTGTTGAGCCACCCAAAATCAATATCAGCCATCACTGAATATTAACTGAAGACAGATTTGTCTACTTGGCTACATTGTACAAATGACTTGACTTGACAGCATTTCTACTACCAATGGTTGTATGATTTCAGTTACATGAATCAATACAAGTTCTCTTGTGAAATGTAAGTGTTGAGAAATGGTGCAGACTGAATATTTCATTTAGTCTAGTACACCGGTTATGTTCACATACCTTCATCTGAACATCTTGTGCCTTCCAGTGAGGACGGAGTCTGCTCAGAAGCTCCAAGATTCCTCTCCGAGGTTCATTCTCGTCAACGTACAGGTTTACATGAAGAAGAGGATTCTCTGCACCAGAAAGCTTACTATACATTTTAGACAAAGGAAATTGTTTTTTTTTTCTGTAACTTTTTTAAGGCTAAAATCCTCTCTACTATTTTTTTTATCAATTGGGTGATGTTCTGACTCAGCAGTGACTTAAAACATCACTTGGGTCAGTTGCATCATAACTCTTGTCAGTCCAGTACAAGGTAAATAAACACTCCCTAAAAGATCTCAAATGCACACACTATCAAAACAATACAGGACTCATCAGTGGCATTTACAGGTCAGTAAAGTTGTCCATTTGTGTGTTTGAGTCAGCAGAGGCTCAGCTGGCCTATCAGGAACCAGTGTTGGGCATCTTCATCCCCTCTGCTGCTGTTTACTTATTAACCAGCTGTGGATTAAGCTAGCTCTGGTGGAAAGGTGACCTGATCAGGCTGTACGCCTCTTCAAACCCACTGACAGCTGGGATAGGTTCCAGCCTCCACCCCCTTGACCCTGAACAGTGGTTATAGAGAGGCAGCAGACATGACTACTGTTGAACTGGAGTTCAAAGAAAAGAGTCACTGGATGAAGAAATAAACATCTTTTATAATGATGTAATTGGTCAGTATTTGTATATCACTTCTGTCTGACCACTCAAAACACTTTAACACTGCAAGTTACATTCCCACACACACTCACACCCCTATTAGAGAATTGGGTCCTACACAGCATTCAGTGTCTTGCATATGTTCACATGTTGAAGAGGAAGCTGGAATCAAACTGTTAACCTTCTTATTGAAAGATGACTGACTGCTCTCCCTTCCGAGCCCCAGCAAAAGGTTTAGTGTTGAGTTTATATAAAAAAGCAATTTTTTATTTGTCTGAAACATACTTTTTCAGTTTTTCTTTTCATAATGATGTTTTCTTCTGTCAGCATACAGCCAACTGGGTGCTATTTCCTAACGTTGCACAACTCTGTTTTAAAGCAGTACAAAATAACTTTTACAACTTTAAGCTACGGTTTTGAAACTTGTCTAAGTGGATACACAACGAAAAACATGTTCATCTTCATATTAGACACTACAGTAGTCTGTGCACCTCCGATGGTTTTACAATAGACTAAATAACCTTCGTAATTCAGGTCTCAGCCGGAAGTGGTGTTCTGGTGATTTAAGCTTCCCCGAGGGAAATTGCAAATTAACAACTTATTTCATAATGAAAGGTCATTAGAAGTTTATACAGTATTCTTGTTTATGGTGAGTGTTTCCTGTTAATTATTTAATCATATTTTTATGATCCTTCCCTGATATTTTCTATATAAAAGCCCTCTGGGTCCTTATCGGCCATTGTTGGGTCCTTCTCCTCTGGGTGTGTCCAAACATTTGCCTGTTGCTCTGACAATGTAAAGAAAGTAAAAATAACATCATATTTAGTGTTCCTGTCCTGGGAGAATTTATTTGATAGGCAAAATGTATTTATGGAAAAATGTAGAAACAAAAATAAACAATAAATCTGTTTATTGAAGTCAAGACTGTAGAACGGTGCATGTGTGTAGCATATTTCTGCAGAACACCGATTTGAGCAATGGCTGTCTGAGACACGGCTGCGGAAACGTTAGTAAGTAATTAGTAAGTAATTCTATGACTTTCACACACAGAACCAACATTGTCCAGAAAATAACCTTTGTGAATTCAAATGTTCAAGATTTTCATCAACAATGGGCAACTTAGGGTTTAATTTAAGTTCTTGATTAAAAACACACAAACAGACTTTTTTATTCACTGAATATTTTTAGATGTGTTACTTTTGGCTTGTTTCCACCAGCAAAAATTGTAAACCCCCCTGGTGGGCACTGGGTGTAAAGACCTTTTTTACCTTCTCGGACCCCAATGTAGTCTTATTCATCTTTTTTCTAACATATAGGTTGATGTATGCTTATGTAACGGTTCACGGGAATATGTTGAACCGTTCGGTTCGGCCAGTTCAGTTTGGTCCACTTGCGTACCGTTTCGGTTCTTTTTTTTTCATACATTTATTTTTAGTGCGATATTAAGCGCAGCGGAAGTAAGTTTCCAGGTGAGTTTCCGCACGGACGCTGTATTGCACAGCGGAACTGCACAGACACATTGAAGTGAATACATGAGCTGAGGGGTTTTATAGAACACGCGCTCATACAAACCGTTTCGGTACTGTGCAGTTGGTATGATGCAGATGTTTACCGATCCGATTACAGCTAGTTAACAGGCTTGTTTTGCGCGATGAACATCTTCAGTGGCGGACAAGAAGTTTGTTGTCACCACCGGACTCCCGTGTGAGTTTTTTTTTCTCTAGCAGACGTCATGGCTGATGTAAAAAATCCGGAGCTTGAACACCCTCCTTTATCTATAAGGTCTCCTGTTTGGTAAGTTAAAGGAGCAACAAGCAATTTTTCACCGCTAGGTGTGCTGTTGAGTACAGGATCGAGACCAAAACAAAGTCTGTCATGATTGACAGTTTCTTCTACCTATCCCCGCTCTCCCTCCCACCTCCCGTACACCACCTCTCTCAGCCACTCTCCTCATGAAACGAAGTTCATTATCACAACGAAATAACGGAGTTCTGGAAGATGTCAAGTTGCGAAGTAAGTAATTACCAACTTTTTGATGTAGACAGCAAGATAATTTTATTCATACATGTTATGATATTGTATGTCCGTAAATGCCGTTAATTGCACGTCCTAATTAGCATTGAACGATGTATTTGCTGCTAGTGTCAGCAGCATATGCTAGCAGACATTACGCACTGTAACGGTTGCATGTAACTTCTCTGTAAATAAAACCTTGGTCACCAATAGTTGCATAGTAATTTTGTGGATAGTGCAACTACCTGATTAAAAATAAGGGTTATGTCTGTACACCCATTCGGTAATCATTTAGTAATTTTTTAGCGGAGTTTCACATGCACGAACATGCACGCGGAAGGAGACCACCTTTGTAAACAAGAGGCTCGATATCAACACAGAGAGATGGTGTGTGACCTCATGCTATGTTCCAGATGGAATTACACATCTAGAGCTTCACATTGCATATTTTGAATTCTTTCAAACTGGAAATGATGAATTTTCGCTTATTGCTCCTTTAAGCTGTATTCTATTTTTTATTTGTATTTTTTTTTATGTTTTCTTATCTTTTAATGTTTCATTTTTATAAGAAAATATAAAAACCGTTGTTTACAAAAGTTGAAAATTAAAAAAAAAAAAAATATGTTTTTTTTTTTTCCACTTACTGTACCGAAAATGAACCGAACTGTGACCTCAAAACCGAGATACGTATCGAACCCCGATTTTTGTGTACCGTTACACCCCTAGTATGTATGTATTCTCCTGTGTGATCTTGGCTGGCCTGAGCAACGTGCGCCGGGTACACTGTGACCCTTGGCAACCTGGAGAGTGAAGGTCAATCTGTTCTCTGTATCTCAGTGTAATTTCCCCCCCGTGGGACAATAAAGGATTTTCAATTCAATTCAATTCAAAAAGGCAGAACTATTGTCTGACCCTCTTCCCTGTATCATCTAGATTAAGGTCTAATTTAAAGAACATGCAATTTGCTCATTCAAACTCCTTTTTGCTCAATGCCATGAAACATTTCAGCATGATCACTTTGTAAACACAAAACAGATTTTATAAACACTGGAGCTGCATGTTTTCAGGCTGTTAAATTATTTAGACACCGGGCCAATGTTTACAATTTTGCATCATTACAGTAATTGCCTAGAAGTCACGAATGTGGTGATCATCTTGAACCAAATACTTTGCAAGCTTTTAAAACCCAAATGAAATTCACTTGCCATCAAAGAGCTTCTCATCATCAAAGACGTTATGTTTTAAAAGAGAGATGAGTGTCTTGATTAAAAATGTAAGGGTCAGGCGGTAGAATGAAGCAGTGAAGTTAGTGTTTGTGTTACTGTCTCTTCATCCCACATTCAACTGAACAAGAGGGCGTACACTTACAACAACCAATGCAAATTTACAGAATGGGATTATGACAATTTACACAGAGCTTCATTTACTTCAAGACCTACATGTCTTTTCTATAACTTCATACAACCCATAATGGACAGAATGCTGAGATTAACGCTCTGAGCCCAGGAAAATTAATCATTTATGAAGAAATCAACAAAGTAGCAGTTGTGTTGAAGACAGCATAAACAAGTAACAAAACAGAATTAATGATGCAGAACTTTCTTTTAGCTTCTTGATATTATAATCTTTCTTGCTCAACCATAAGAAACATCTACACTGTAAAACTCAATGGCACATCTAACTAAAAAAATAATAATTTATCATAACTCAAATAGGCTATAGATGAGGTAACCCCAAAAATCATCAGTACTCAGAGTATACTGTATGCTTTTTAAAGAAGTAATTCAGCTTTTTTTGTTTAAAGTTTCTGAAATTATGATGATTTAGAACAAATGTGTATCATTATGTTTGTACAAGTTAATTACTCTAACTGGGAATATTTAACGAGGGATGCTAAATGTGTTCTACGCTCACTGTAGACCATGTAGCCAATTTATTACTTTGACAAGATTATTATGTTATTGTTTTTCACACTTGGCATTATTGTTGTACATTCATGTCTAAAAAAACAAACAAAAAATATTGACTTTTTAAGATCAAGCACTAAATGAACAACTGATACCAGTTAACCACTTTAGGCAATCGGTTTCCTGACATGAATTATACACATTTTTGTAAGATTCAAGTTCAACCTGAATGAAGAGGTACAGTATGTGTCAAGGGAAAATAAAACAAACTTGAACAACAACATATATGCAAATATGATTTACTGCCCCAGTTCCAAAAAGTTTGGGTGAATGTGAAAAATGTCAATAAAACAAAATGCAATGATAATCCAAATCACATAAATCCATGTTTATTTCCATAAAAAAGAGATCAGAAACTGATTTATTTTATATTTTTCATATGAAATAGTAGCTCACTTTAAATGTGGTGGCAGCAACACATCTTTAAAAAATTGGGACATGGTAAGGCTAATCATCATGTCACATCTCTTTTAACATCTGTCTGCAAACATCTGGAAGTGAGGAGACGAGCTGATGGAGTTTTAGGAGAGGAACTTTGTCCTCTTCTTGTCTAATGTAGGATTCTAGCTGTCCAACAGTTCAAGGCCTTTGTGTTCTGGAGATCTGGACTGCAGGCAGGTCAGTTCAGTACCTGGATTCTTCTCCTATGAAGTCATGCTGTTGTGATGGACGCAGTATGTGGCTTAACAATGTCTTACTGAACTATGCAAGACCTTCTCTGAAAGAGACGTTGTCCAGATGGGAGCAGATGTTGCTCTGAAACCTCCTTGAACTTTTTAGCTTTGATGAAGCCTTTCCAGAAGTGGAAGGTGCTCACACAATGGAAAACTGGAATGTAAAACTCTAAAAAAAAATAATGATAATCATAAAAAACATTTATGGTAGAACAACAGTTTTGCCAGTTTGCAAAGTGATGCAATTCTTTATTTTTGTCTGTACCTTTCATTTTATTAAAATGTTATAGCATTCAATGATGATGCCAAGTGATGAAGTGTTGTATTTAAGTACTCGTGCAGGGATCCAAGTTTTTCATCAGAGTTATAGTCCTAACTCTGAGATAGTGTAGCAATAAAAAGTCTATGTCATAACTCCAAACTGAGGATATCTGTGTTCCCATCACCAAATTGTTTAAACTTCACTTAAAATTTCCAAACTTTGGAAAATGCACGGAACAAAAGTTGAACTAGTCTTTCTTGTTGATCCAACAATTTATCATAACACAGTAGTTTGGCAGTTGCACACAGAACTATGAGATAATCCTTCAATACACACATAGAATTAAGCTGCACTGGAGTGTGCTGATGTTTGTGCAGAATGGAGTTTCATTTACCAGAAACTACAAGTACAAAAGAAATCTGATAGCGTTTAGTGGTGGACATGTCTCTGTGTGTCTTTGTACTTGGATACAGCAGAAGCTAAACAATAACATCAGAATGCCCACCTGTTACTGCTAAGAATTTATTATACTAAACCAGAATAAAAAACTCAAAAGAAAGGGACATTTTTTTCTCCCAGTCCAGTCCTGCATGTAAGTCCACTCATAGAGATTCTGACTATTGCCCATTTACCTGTCATATATTTTGGATTTAGGAAAAAAGAGCTGATCAATTAGCACACTGACCAGAATTGTTTGTATTAATGGCAAAATGGTGTAATTTAATTCCGCCTGCATCCAGCACATATGAACTTCAATCTCACAGACTTTATAGCAGCCAGAGAAATATTATTTTATAAAACATTGTCTCAGTTTTTCTTTGTATTATAACATTATTTACATAGTACTCTAATTTCAAAAGAAAATACAGGCGGCAGCAGATGGTTGTAGCAATTTGGGTTGAAATGTCCTCATGTCTGCTGATATAAGTGCAAAATTAACAGAGGTTAGAGTTATAAAATAGATTTTTTTTTTTACAAAATACAGTGAAATTTGAAATTAGAGTTTAATTGAAACAGAAAAAAAATCCACTTTAGTTTTAGTTCCACTGTGTGTAGCCATTAGCTTATTGACCAGTTATACCTTATGTACGTAGTGTTGTTAAGCTTTGATCACAATAACCTGTAGAAACAATAGGTTCATACTAATCTCTCATTTTGTACAAAATCTGGAGTTTGTGAACATTTTTGGAGGCTCTGCTTCTATGGCGTTGGTATTGAGACTCATTCTTGAGCAAACAAAAAGTCATTCTGAGCGCAAAGAAATATTTTGAGCTTGCACGTGAGTTAAAGTTTGAGTAGAAAATATTTTTACTCAAAGAAGAAAACACATCTGAGCCAAGAAAAATAAATAATATACACACAAAATTTATTTCCACTCTTGCTCCTATCTGTGCACAACCACAACGAAACAAATTCTCGCTCAGTTCCCTTTACCGGCTCCATCAACTGTTTCTCTCTGCGCGCGTGCAGTGCAGCACCTGTCCTCAGGACTGCCGGCGCGCGCGCTCAACTCAATGCAGGTCTGACAATTGTGCCACAATTCCAGCCAATCACAAGCCTCAGAGAAGGTCATCGTGATTGGCTGCTTCACAGGGTTCCGGCAACACTGTAAAAGGTATCCACCCGGTCGGTGTTTTTGGTGATGTGAAGTTAAGTGGAACTCGTCTGATAATCTACATTACGATAGCTACTATCACAATTAGAAAATAGCCTGATTCGAATGATGTAGGTAGATGTAATACAAGGAAAATATAGAAACTTACCAAAATCGTAATGTAGATTATACTTCACATTAACTTCACATCACCGAAAAACACCGACAGGGTGGACACCTTTTACAGTGTTGCCGGAACCCTGTGAAGCAGCCAATCACGATGACCTTCTCTGAGGCTTGTGATTGGCTGGAATTGTGGCACAATTGTCAGACCTGCATTGAGTTGAGCGCGCGCGCCGGCAGTCCTGAGGACAGGTGCTGCACTGCACGCGCGCAGAGAGAAACAGTTGATGGAGCCGGTAAAGGGAACTGAGCGAGAATTTGTTTCGTTGTGGTTGTGCACAGATAGGAGCAAGAGTGGAAATAAATTTTGTGTGTATATTATTTATTTTTCTTGGCTCAGATGTGTTTTCTTCTTTGAGTAAAAATATTTTCTACTCAAACTTTAACTCACGTGCAAGCTCAAAATATTTCTTTGCGCTCAGAATGACTTTTTGTTTGCTCAAGAATGAGTCTCAATACCAACGCCATATGCTTCCTACAGGAAGTTGCTACATCCGCCACATGAGCAACTTGATAAATTATTGAGAATAAGAGGTGATTTTCTGTTCTACATTGGCCACAGAGTTCTTGCTCTCTTCATACAGGTGTGTTGGAACCTTCCTCCAGAATACCATCAGCTGGATTGTAAGTTGGAAGGGACTGTAAGACTTTTATAGAATTGTTGCATCGTGTTGCCTCACACATCCTGTAAAGTTAGAACTAAGTGTAATTTTCTGGAAACAACACTCTTTCTATTTCATGCCTTTGTAAAAACATACAGTCCTCTACAAGTTTAGAAGTAAATGAATAATAAATAAAAGTAAACAACCTTCTATTATCATGCACTGTGTACAGGTTGTTGCACCCAGTGACCCTGTGCAGCTGATCTTCTCAGCACATACCATCGAGCTGGCCACAAACTTCCAAATGGGCCATGAACACTGGATTCTTATACAGCTGCCTTAAGGCTGCATTAAAGAGGTCGTAGGAAATAGTTCAAAAAGCTTGCTCACTGCTGTTCATATTGCTCGGTTTCACATGACGTAGCGTTGACGTCACCAAATGCAGATGGGGGTCAGGAAGTAACCGCCGCTGCACAGAACCCTGCTGAACTCTGCTGATTCTGCTTAAAAATCTGTGCGGTCTACGGTTGTTGCAACCGCTCTAATCGGGAGAAAGACAATCGTTTTTTTCGTGTCTCGAAAGTCGTGTGCCACAAAGGTCTTAATTTTAAAAAACTTACCGAAAGAATACGGCAGAAATGGATCACTTATCTCGAGCTAAAAACAAGACGCGCAGAAACAGAGTTTGCAGCGATCACTTTCTAAAAGGTTTAATAGGGTTTAATAAATGTTCTCGTGTTTTAGTGAACATTTACTTAGAAACACATCTACAAAAATGGCAGGTAAACAAGTTTTTCTCTGGCCACAAACCACGTTTTTAGGGGGGGTTCTGTGGATCTCTGTGAATGGTTGAACTACATTATAGAAATATATAGAGAGAAATTACTTAAAATCAAACAAATCTAATAGAAATTTGGATTTAAAAAGGCATAATAAGGTATTAACATGTAGATACTAGCACATAAACACACTCGTTATTAGCATTAGCAATAGTATTATTATCAGCTATTTAAAGCTTCTCTGGATCCTAAATCGTTGACCCAAACTGATACAAAATAGTTGTAGGCTTCCAGGCTTTTGAAGGCTTTCATTTGATTTGCTGTGTAAAAAGAGGTTTGCAGGACGAGAGTTTATGTCGATAGCTTCAATACAGTGTAAATCCTCCAGACTGTATTTAAAGTTCGATTTTTTTAAACTATATGGGTCATAACCTAAATGAAGATTTATTTTTTCGCGATATCGCGTCTGTGCTATAGTCCATTTAAAGCCTTACTATAGTCACTTTCAGACATCGCGCTGTGTTGTTGTGGCCAAGTGAAACACTTCCTGACCTCCATTTGAGTTTCGCGCGGCTTCCGAGTCACGTGAGTGAAACCCAGCAATAGGTTATTGTGACTTTCTCATTATATTTAGATACTTTTCAAAACCCTCTATAGTGACTTTTATTTTGGACTAGTGACAAATCTAACGATTTATAGTAATATTGGAGAGTTTTAACAAGCAGGGGTTGCTGATGTGGGCCCCTCCCCCACCCCCAACTGTTTGTAACCTTTTCCATTAAAACCTCATTGAAAAGGGCTGAAATATCCCTGAACATCTACTTTACAGAATAAACAAACATATAAATAATAGTTGTTTTTTTACTGCCAAAGTCTGATTAAGTAGTTATTTCATGATGTTTTTTTTTTTCAAGATTTTGTTTTTGTTTAAGATCCTGATTAATTTATTTATTTGTTTGTTTGTGTTTGTTATTATTATTATTTTTCACATTTGTAGCTCTGTAGTTACCCATAAACCTGCCATTAAATCATTGCCGGTTTAATTAAAGATTTAATTAAAGATCAATATGATTTTATTGTACTATATTAAGCAACAATGTACATCTGTTAAGCTGTGATATGCAAGATTTTCTGTTCAGTTTTATTTATACTGCATACTGCCAGTTCATAGCAAGCATAATTTATACAGAAAATAACAAGATATTAGAGGAAAGGATTTATTTCATGACAACAATGTAGAAATAATTACAAAGGTAATGTTTAAAGTTGGAGAATTTGCTGTAGGTGCATCTTTCCCTGAGCGTGTGGGTGTAAAGAAATCACACAATTACCCTGACACGTAAAACTCAGAGAAGGGGTCAAGACCGTGACCTCCAAGATGCAATCTTTATAAAATATCCTCTCTGAATTTTCAGTTGCATCAAATCTAAAACATTTTAAGAACAAGATACTGATTAGACATGCCATTCTGCTCAAAGTCTGCACTTACGGTCAAACAAAGCTCATATGCAAATATATACTTTTGAGCCACATTCATAATGTCTCTAAAATCATTTTAAAAACTGTCTTCTCATTTAGAAATAAATTTGTCCTTCACATTTGCAACACAAGACACATCTTCATCTTTCTTCATTTCGTCTTTTTTGTCTTTCACGAGTTTTTGAATAGAGAAAATTCTCATTCATTACAAGGCAAACAGTTGTTGGTGTCCTTTATCAAAGAGCTCTTTGTGGAGGAGAAGAGAGAATGCTGTGCAGACATTTAACCTTTTTATATAGTCTTACAATTGGGGCTCTCAAGGCCTTTCATTTGTGAAGTTCCTGCTGAAAAATCAGGGAGCTTGGACTCATTTCACTACCGATACAGTATATTTATATTTCAGCTCCAATCAAATCTGGCCAATATGCCATCCCTATGTATTTTTCCCTCTGAGCCCTGCCTCCCCACTATAATTTCCACCGACATTTTGTGTGCAAATGCAGTAATAGACACATTTATCACATCAAAAGAGATTCAATTTTC
Source organism: Pachypanchax playfairii (assembly GCA_006937955.1). NCBI lineage: Eukaryota > Metazoa > Chordata > Actinopteri > Cyprinodontiformes > Aplocheilidae > Pachypanchax > Pachypanchax playfairii. The sequence goes on along the minus strand of SSNP01000042.1, from coordinate 2,450,053 downwards.
TTTTCAATCATCCACCAGTATGAATAGCACCACATCCTTTGCGGCCAACAATGAGAGGCCATTACCGTGAGCCAAAGGATGGCTTCGCCTTCTCTCTTTATTCAAGGGGAAAAGTGTGTCAAACTGTTTTTCGAAGCCAACATTTTTTAGGCAAATAGAGACAGCTTTCAGACAGGTTAGCATCCAATTTTATTGTCAGACAAATGTCATTTTTGTTTGGGTCTGCAGTAATCAGTGGGCTTAAACGCCAGTGGTCCCTGGTGGTAAAGCCAGCAGTTAGTCCATTTAATACTCTAACTCTCATGTCAGTTGCTGAATACTGAGTCCAGACATGAAACTCGCTGCCTCTTCATTATCTGAAGTGGGTGACGTGTGGGATTCGGGCCTTGGCCCTCCAGGGGACGGGGGTGGGGAGCTAAGTGTCTGAGACGTCACTGCAACAAGTGTAAAGGAAAGACTTTGTAACCGTAATTAATTGTTCAGAACAGACGATGGGAATGTTTGTGAGTGTGTCAATAGCACAGAACAGTGACTTCTAAATCATTAAAAATACAATCTTTTATTTCCTGTTAGATTTTAGTTAACATTTTTCTTAAAAGTAAAATATAAAATATGTGTGTTGTCTTGAGTTTATTATAGTTTGGGTCATTGTTAGAATTCTGACAGATTTTATTAGCAGAGAAAATATAAGTAAACCCAAACTGACGTCTAATATATATATATAACACCGCCCAAGTGGCGAGAGGGGATTTTTTTATATATATATAAAAAAAAAAAAATTCCCCTCTCGCCACTGGGCGGTGTTTTTTCCCATTCCAAGCTCGGGTCCTCTACCAGAGGCCTGGGAGCTTGAGGGTCCTGCGCAGTATTTTTGCTGTTCCAAGTGCTGCACTTTTCTGGACTGAGATGTCTGAGGTTCTTCCAGGGATCTGCTGGAGCCATTCCTCCAGTTTGGGGGTTACTGCCCCAAGTGCTCCGATTACCACGGGTACTATTGTCACCTTCATCTTCCAAGTCTTCTCTAGCTCCTCTCTGAGCCCTTGGTATTTCTCAAGTTTCTCATGTTCCTTCTTCCTGATGTTGTCATCACTTGGTATCTCCACATCCACCACAACTGCTTTCCTCTGCTCTTTATCAACCACCACAATGTCCGATTGGTTCGCCATTACCATCCTGTCTGTCTGGATCTGGAAGTCCCACAGCATCTTTGCTCGGTCGTTCTCCACCACCTTTGGAGGTGTTTCCCACTTTGACCTTGGGGTTTCCAGCCTGTACTCCGCACAGATGTTTCTGTATACTATACCAGCCACTTGGTTATGACGTTCCATGTATGCTTTCCCTGCCAGCATTTTACACCCTGCTGTTATGTGCTGGATTGTCTCAGATGACTCTTTGCACAGCCGACACCTTGAGTCTTGTCTGGTGTGGTAGATCTGGGCCTCTATCGCTCTGGTGTTTAGAACCTGCTCCTGTGCTGCCAGGATGCGTGTCTCTGTGGTGTCCTGTTGGCCCGCCCTCTCCAGTCATTGGTAGGATTTCTTGAGGTCAGCCACTTCAGTTATGTTCCGATGGTACATCCCATGTAGGGGCTTGTCCTCCCATGATGGTTCCTCCTCCAGCACTTCCTCATCTTGCCATTGTCTCAGGCATTCACTGAGTACGTCATCCGTTGAGGCCTTGTCCTGAATGTATTTATGGAGTTTTGATGTTTCATCCTGGATGGTGGCTCTCACGCTCATTAGTCCTCTGCCTCCTTCCTTACGTTGTACGTACAGTCTCAGGGTGCTGGATTTGGGATGGAACCTCTACTACCTATACTATACTATACGATAAAAATAAGCAGAGAAAACAATTGTTTTATTATTATTTTTAAAGCATGCAACGATAAAGAACCGAATGGGGAAAAACGTCTTTATAATTTAATATCCCTATAAAATTGTTAGTGTGTCTAAAATTAGTTTTTAGTGCTTTGCCAAGAGACTGGATCTAATCACATGGTGGATCATTGTAGGAGGCTTTTATTCACTATTATTAGAGTAAATGTTTTACTGCAACCAATATTTGGTCCAACCTTTATTACATAACCTAAATCATTTATTTTTAATTTCAACCCTTAACTATGTAGTTTTTCATGCCCAAATCAATTTAAACTATCAGATACCACTATGGAACTGGGAGATTTGTTTATGTCTGTTTTAATGGAACAATCATATTCTCAGACTACTATACTATGAATAATTTAATAGACATTGAATTAAGAATTTCTAAAATTAACTGACTCCAGAGTTTCAGTCATGACTTTAATAATGAGTAAAATGAAAACAAAGATCTGTAGATGATTTTTTTTTACAAATTTTCTGTCATCTCATGCCACATGCTTCCTTACTGCCAAACCACCACAGCCTCTACTGGTGAGGTCATCCTGTACGAGCCCTGAAAGATGCTCAGTTTACTTTGTTCAGGGTATTTTACAAAAAAATACTCCCAAGTCTCAGCCTTAATTGTTTCTAAAAGTTTTTCATGCCACTAAATCCCTTTAAATCTATATATTGACTCAATGCCAATATTTAGATGGTATTTGCGAGAAGCAGCACGTTGATTGTTTTGAATAAAGATGGCAGGATGCTGAGATGATAGGTTAATGAATAATGAGTCCAAAAAAAAAAAACCCACACAAGAACATGAGGCAGAGGGAGCCAGTTTCCTTTAATTTGAAAGGGCTTTAGTTGTGGTTTGGCTACTGAATTATGCTGGATGTGGAGGAAATGAGTGATGGTTCCATGGATTTAAAGAAAACTTTTTTAAAAAGCACAGACACATACATTAATGACATAGAAAATAATGAATAATGCAGTGTGAGAATCTCTTGCAATGATTTATTAAACTAAACGGGTTTACGGCAGCTGTGGATGATATTTAGTGTAACTCACATGATCACATTCTGTCTTTCTCCATTAAATATGTATTGCTAGCGGGTTGGGCCTCTGACCTTGGCTTTAGAAAGCGCTCACATCATTTTATCTTGGAATAAAAAGAGAGTCTGCCAGCAATTATAGCATGTTAATTACATATTCACTTTCATCTACTGGAAAATCACTCAGATCTGCCCTCAGTGATGCTGTTGGGTCTCTTTTGATGGAGGAGGTGGAGGGAGGGGTCGTACTGTATTTAAAAACATCTGTCAAGTGCCCCGTCTGGTTAAGGTCTACGTGGTCTCACCTGCTTTTTTCATTGTGCTGTTCTTGATTAATCTGCAGTCCCAAAGAAACTCACAAGAGGCTTGAATAAAGTTGGAGGTACTTACAGGAAATAAATAATAATAAAAATAATAATAGTGTTTTGTTATATAACAGTCATTTGCAAAAGGCACGCTGAAAGAATGTATTAGTGTTATGTGGCTGATCTGCCTGTGGCTGTGAGTGTGTGTGTGGGTGTGATTAACCTCATTTCCAACAGGTGGATCAGCTCTGGAGCGGCAGGTGTGGCCCATTCTCCTCTTCACCTGAGAGGGGATTTAAGGGGAGGATCAACACGAGACAGGCGCCAGATAGTTCTCTTTCATCGCTTGGTAGAGTTGCTAATACTGACCACATGCACATTCCTGAAAGACGAGCCCCATAACGCTTGGTCTTTCTTTCCCTTTCTCTACAGGAGTTTCACACGGATCCGACGCCTCTCCGAGGATCTGCACCTCCTGTCCTGGAGACAATCCGATACCACAGGCTCTCACGCTGGCTTGGTTCTCCCTGGATTGTTCTCCGCCTGTCTCTTCCTCCCCGGAGCCTGCACCTGCTGGACACACAGACCCAGAGCTGATCTGTTCACCCTCCAGCACCTGCACATCTCACTCCGGACCACAGACCTCTTTTCAGCCACCAACAACTCCTCCTCTCAACACCACCATCTGCGCCATCCAAGTAAGCCTTCTCTCATGTTCTCATGCTTGCTCCAACATCACAACCCCTCAGATAACTAACCTGTGCTCTCACCGTTTAGAGTTCCACGGTTCCATCCCGGTGAGGCCCGGTTCCTGTACCGCCAGCAGCACAGGAGTTACGTGCCTGGCCGTGCTCCTTTTCATAACTTCAATAAACACTTTAAAACTGTTTTGTGGTCTGGGGCTTGTGCTTGTAAGAGGGTTCGCACCAAACAGAGGCCATGACAATTAGACAAAGAACATGATTATAACAATATTGCTGTCCAGAAGCTTCACCGGTCCAGCACATTATAAAACTTACATTTGTTTTGTTTTTGTCCACCCGCCATGATTCTCCATCTATTTGTCAGAGAGCAATTTGTGCAGAGATGGTAATGTCACTATACTGTTAGATCAGAAGTAAGCAGCACAGCGGAGGACGTGGTGCTTACTGTCAGCAGCCGAGCTTGAGAGAAACCGTTCTTCTTCAACTATGATCATTTAAATTACGTCTCTTGTTGGTTTTCAGAATGAAAGAAAAACAAGAACATAAAAATAAATTCCAGAAACACAAGGAATATTTCATGTCAAATTGGCCAAATTAAAGATGTTGAATACCAGATGGAAATGTCATCTGATCTGGAACATGATGGAGATCCAATCCAATGTACTTTGTTGTGTAAATTTTGTCTTTTCATTTTATGACTTTAATCTTATTATTTAATCTTTGATCTCAAAACTAGGGAACAAAACTAAAATCTTACCTAATTTTTCCTTTTCTTATGACTGCCTTAGTACTCTGTCTTAGAAGTTAGCTTAAAATAGCTAGGACAAAAAGTAGAAATTAATGTCGAACAAATAACTAAATGCAGTTTGAAATGTGCTGGTCCAATTGGGACTTGACTCCAGAATAAAAGTTCTGTATATTAAAACTAACCTGTTTTTCTGTCTTTAGGGAGCTGGTTGAGGGGTCATTCTGAAAGAAGTGGGTTTACAGGTCACCAGTCCATCACAGGGCCACACAAAGACCAACAACCATCCACGCACACACTCACACCTGGGTCCAATTTAGGGTGGCCAGTTAACATATCAGCATGTTTTTGAAAAAGCCACACGTGCACAGGTAGAAGATGGAAATTCCATGCAGAAAGGTCACAACCGTGTTTCAAAGCCCAGATCTTTTTGCTGCAAAGCAACAGTATTACTGTTCCACCGTGCAGCCAGACCTCCTACAACTAAACACCCCAAAACAATGTCATGAAATAAAAACTAAATCTATAGATTTGTTTAGGTTACACTTTGGATGTTTCATTGGCTTTTTTTGAATTTTTTGCATGTTTTTGGAAAAAATTATGCTGCAAAAACAAATTTATAGACTAGCAACAAATTTCACAACTTGTTAAATTTGAATGAAATTACAAAAGAAATGTGGGATATAATTTTGGCGTTTGACATTCCCACATATTGAGCTCAAATTGAAAGAGAAAAAAAAAAGACATAACACAACATGTCACTCAAAACATAAACCCCCCTCGAGACCAAAAACAACTGCTGCCAGTCCAGAGCAGTGTCAAACATACTTAGCCTTGTCAGACATATAAAACCCAAAGGTGATGGATGCTGAGCTATTATATGATATACTCCACCATAACTGTGGACACAGACAGTTAACACATGCAGCGCAGCGGTTTACTACTGTCTGCACTTATGGGCAGCGCTACAAAAATAACAAATAAAATTTTGCTGCCTGGTCGTCTGCAGGAGAAACAATCTGTCCACAAATCCTCTGAGATGCTGAGCAGGGAGAGGAATGAGAGGTCTGTGTGTGTGTGTGTGTGTGTGTGTGTGTGTGTGTGTGTGTGTGTGTGTGTGTGTACGTTTACATATATATTTGGGTGGAAAAGAGGGAGCTGGGATGGATTGAATACCTAAATGGAGACTGCATGCTGTGCTGGCTTGTTAATGGTGAGGGAGACGACGGCGCGTACGTGTGTGCTGTATTACATTACTTGTGTTGTAGGAACATCAATCTATTTACAATGACACACTGATGACATTCAACTTCTTTTTTGGAACAGGAAACAAGTCTTGCTAACGTAAATCAATAAACTGTAGGTTGTGATGTTTGTATCAGTGTTTTATTTAACGAGTTGCAGAAGATGACTGATTGATGTGACCAGATGTTAAACTACACAGAGGTTAAATCATGTTAATCTGTGATAACCGCATGTCTTTTAAAATAAATTTATCAGAAAACTTTGATTTTAAACTGATTGTTTAAACTGCAGTTTCAGTCTTATTGTCCAAACTCACTGATGTAATAACATACGTAACACATACACCTTCAGCGTGAAAATAATTGATTCTTCCAACTATTTTTTAAACATTAATTTTATTAAATTACCATGAATCACTTGCTGCAGTTTGAATGTTTACTTGTCATTTGAGCAGCTGTTAAATCTGAATTTCACTGGCAGCAACTTTTCATTCCAGTAACATCAGAAGATTTTTTTTTTTATTCAGAATTTCTTATTAGTGAAAAACTCAGTAACCTTTGTGCCATTTGTGTTCTCTATTAATTTGCTTAGATTATGGTGGGAGAGATTACAAATTCCATGGTTACATTTGCAAACAGCTAGGACGTTAAAGAGGGACAGGTGCCCCACCTGCCATGTGTGGACAGAACTGTGTGTGACCTCCTCTGCACAGTGAGGTGCAGCTCCAGAGTAGCTTCAGACAGTTATTGTCATCTATCAGCTCCAATCATCTTCCACTCCATCCACCACACTGAAAACATATTATGAAACATCTAAAGAAGATTTGATGACCTATATCTAAAGACTGTTTCTGAAATAAGAGTAAAGTTGTTACAGGTACTGTATATGTGTGAGTGGAATTAAACCTGACTGCATGGAAGATGAGGCTGATGGTAGAGCTGTTACCTTGCAGCAGTGAGAAGGTCCTGGGTTAGAATCCGGGCTGAGGCCTTTCTGTATGGAGTTTGCATGTTCTCCCCGTGCATGTGTAGGTTTTCTCCGGAGACTCTCGTTTCCTCCCACAGTCCAAAAACATGCAAGAAGTTAATTGGTGACTCTAGATTATCCCTCAGTGTGAATATATGAGTGGTTGTCTGTCTATGTGTCCCTGTGATGGAATGGCAACCTGTCCAGGTTGTCCCCCGCCTCTCACTCAAAGACCGCTGGAGATCGGCACCAGCTCCCTGCAACTCTGAACAGGAAGAAGCAGGTTCAGAGGATGGATGGATGGATGGATGGATGGATGGATGGATGGATGGATGGATGGATGGATGGATGGATGGATGGATGGATGGATGGATGGATGGAGGCTGATGGCAGACTGTTATATTTATTGGAAAGGAGGAGAGGTGTGGGGGGACACTGGTTAGTATACATGGTGCAAACAGAGCTGAGAGTCACTGGTGATGACATCACTGGTGTAGAACAGACTGATTGGTTAATAACACAAACAAAGATCATACACACTTCATCAAATAATGAGATGAGACAATCCATCCTCCATAATCCAAATACCAATAACCAAAAGCAAAGCAAATGGTCAAAACCTCAGAGTACTTAGGAAATTATGGTTGTTTTGACAATTATCATTTTGACTTTTACGATGGTTTTGTTTCTTAATTTTGTTTGTTTATTTTCTTTATTGTTCGAAAAAAGCATTCTTCATTCATTAAAAAAACCTTACAGACTGATGGGAGGATCAGACAGAAGGCGAGTCCAGTGGTTCAAACAGGTCCGAGATCCAGTTAATCCAATTCTACAACACAAATCTAATGATCTAAACTTGTAGAGTCAAACAGATGGGAAAACAAACTGGCTAGTGACGCATGAGGCAGTCAACTAGCTGGCAATGGACAGATGACACAAGGAGGTTTATATAAGGAACCAGGTACTAAACTAACTAAGCTATACTCAAACTAAACAAAACATACCAAATCACATGACCCAAAATAAATTAAGATGATAAAAAGACAGATATGAGCAATCTGACAGGGGACATAGATATGACGTGTATGACATGATTTAATCAGCTATATGACAAAGGTTTGCTCATTTGAAGCAGAAGTGGTTGAAAAATTTGGCACAGACTGCACCAAGTGATTTACTTTAATGCATCTTGTTAAACTCTTATTTTTGAGTAAATAACTTTTTTAACGTTTTAATTAAAGCTCAGCTTTATGTGTGTATGAGTTAAACTACTGTAAAGGTCTGCTGCACCTTCAAGGTCAACGTTTATTTAATATCCTTCTTGCCTAGTTTGTAAGCTCCATTGGCCTTATAGCAGATTTCTATAACATTGCTATATTTTTTCTTTTTCTAATAAATCATGCTGGAGGAGTTGCCTTCATTGTAAGCCTAAGATTCATAAACAGGGCCAATGATCAATAGAATTAATTAGGGTCCTCTTAAAGCAGTACAAAATAACTTTTATAACTTTAAGCTACGGTTTTGAAACTTGTCTAAGTGAATACTCACCGAAAAACATCTTCATCTTCTTATCAGACATCACTCTGATGGCTTTGGAATGGACTAAATAACTTTAGTAATTTGTGTCGCAGCAGGAAGTGGTGTTCTGGCGAGTTATGTTGCCCTGATGAAAAATGCCTCCGTAGTACAAATTAACAACTTATTTCATAACAAGATGTTATTAGAAGTTTATACAGTATTCTTGTTTATGGTGAGTGTTTCCTGTTAATTATTTAAACATATTTTTATGATCCTTCCCTGATATTTTCTATATAAAAGCCCTCTGGGTCCTTATCAGCCATTGTTGGGTCCTTCTCCTCTGGGTGTGTCCAAACATTTGCCTGTTGCTCTGACAATGTAAAGAAAGTAAAAATAACATCATATTTAGTGTTTCTGTCCTGGGAGAATTTATTTGATAGGTAAAATGTATTTATGGAAAAATATAGAAAGAAAAATAAACAATAAATCTGTTTGTGGAAGTCAAGACTGTAGAACGGCGCACGTGTGTAACACATCTCAACAGGTAGCATATTTCTGTAGAACACCGGTTCGAACAACAGCTGTCTGAGACACGGCTGTTGAAGATTTATTCAGTACTGCTTTAAAGGGACTCTAAGCAAGTTTAACCACAAATAAATATATAGAACTGTACAATTTCTTCCTCATACAAGCTCCAACAATGTCCTGGTCACTAGAAAGAGCCCAGACATTTTCACCATAGTCGTCTCTATATTCATGTAAAATCATTTTATTAGTTATTAATAGAGCTTGTTCGGGTCGAACACACACCGTACTTTCCAGAGGCACTTGAATGCATCATGAAGTCAGTAGGTGTAGTGTTTGCTATCGCTAGCTAAAAGCTGCAGAGAGAGAAGCGTTAGAAGCATGGATTCTACCGAGAACAAGAGAGCTCACTCCAGCTCACACCCAAAATCGAGGTATGTCAGGTTCTAATTGCCCAATAATGGGCAGAGGAACCAGAGGGTTAATAATTAACATGAAAACTCAGAAAGACTGAGTGGAATTAAAAGCAGCACATGTTCCCACAAAGTGCTTAGATTAATGTCTTTTGGACTGGTGAGACATGGCTGAGCTCTTATCTACTGAGTACTGTACCTAGTCTTAAACATGGAGGCTCAGCATCGTCTTGTATGACTTTGCTATATGTGACACAGGACGTATTGAATCTGTGCTGAGTACAATAAAATACCAAAACAAAGTTTTTTTTCTTGGGACTAACTTCTATTTTTCTTCTCTGAGGAGATCATGTGCTTGATGCAACCAGTGTTTCTCTCACAGGGTTCTCTCTGTTTAGAAGGATAATAATCATCTTGATAACTGACTGAGTGGAGATCATGATATCTCTCATATCTTTGTCAGTCTGGAAGTTGGTGAGTGGGATCATGAGCCATGTTTTTTTGTTGGAGTCATGTTCACCTGTCACTTGAAGGCATATCATGTTGGACTTGACAAATACTTATATGTCCAAATCAGACTCTTGTCTGTTGTTGTTAACCACCATTTACAGGGATTAGACACACATTATTATTTTAACTGAATGCAGACGTGGAAACCCAAGCGTGGTCAGCAGCTGTGTGGGTATAGGGGTATGAGCCGCACATGGCTCCTTGCCATGTTGCACACCAAGATCAGCTGCAGCCATGTTTTGGTGCGTACACACTCCTAGAACATGAGGCCCAAGAGTCAACGTCAAATCATTCTGTTAGATGTTTTACTTTCAGAGAGAGATTCTGTAATCAGTGATCTGAAATGGTGGTGCTGAAAGAAATCAAGCTGGAGTCTTTCTCCTGCCGTCATTAGGTGAGAGGCGGGGCTACACCTGGACAGGTTGCCAGTCCATCACAGGGCGATTAATAAAGTGTCTAATATTAGTAGTTGCAGTATTCATACTGTTGTTGTTATTATCAAATATTTATAGAACAGCTTCAATTCTAATTTTTCTAATTTGAAAGTTTTGTAAAAACAACATTTAATGTAGCAGCTTCTGAAAGCAGTTTCAAAATAAAAAAAAATAAGTTTCTGTCATTTTCAGCCTTAAAAATAAAAAGAGCAAGACAGACACAAAGTTTCCCAAGTAAAAAGCAAAAGACACGACATGAAATATTCAAATCTTAGGAGACTCAGAGAAAAGTGCCTTCTTGGATTAGAACTGCTCAGATCTTTTTTTTACCCAAAATGTCTGGAACACAGTTCTAGACTGATATGATAACAGAAAAATATAATAATCTTGCTTATTCATGCACTAGCATTAAATTTAATACATGATGTCCATTTTAAACAATAAACATAATGGTGCTACGGTCCTTATACCTGGTCTCACATTTTTAAACTGTTAAAACTTGGTTTGTTTTGCGTTTTTTATTATTTAATCACCATCTCAAAACTTTTCTCCTTTCCTTTGAGGATGAGGACAAGAATAAAACATACAACCCTGCAGAGAATGATGGAAAGAGAGGAAAGCGAAAGTTCTGAAGCTCAGAAACTGAGAAAAACTCAAAGCTACAATACTTGGTCTCATGGTCAAGCCAAAACAATATCAAAGGAACCTGTGTTTTTAGGCTGTCTGTTTAGTCCTTCTCGGCGTTGATACATATTTTATTGGTTCTCAACAAAGCGAGGCAGGAGCATATTCTATCACAACAGCCTCTGAACACAGTCCCACTTGTATGCTGGACAACACGCACACACAAAGAAGTTCAATTGTTTCAATGCGTGGTTGGAGTGTAACAAGTCCAGGCTCAGCATTAGTGCCCTTAGGTGAAAAAGAAAATCAAGAGGACCCTCAATTGTCTCTCCAAGGAGAGGAAGCCTTATGGAAAAAAAATCAAAGCGATGACAATATAAAACACAAGTTTTGCACAGATGCCCTTGCCATCCAATATCATTTGTAAGCTCAAAGTCGTGCAATAAAACTTAATAGCACTTGATTTGTTAAGAGGACAGTCAGATGTTTTGAAGTGGGGCTCTGTGAAGTCAGCATCCCGTATCCTACCTGTTATACAAAGCTTTACCAATGAACTCAGTTTGGAGAAACAGAAGAAAATTTTAAAAAAAGGACTTAAACAAAATTCTGCCACCCTAAAACACAGAAATGTCCAATTCATGCAAATGATGTTTTATAACTTTGTATATGGTATCACTTTAGCGTTAAACCAGAACAGTCAAAAAGAGATGATTGAAACTGTTGATTTATACCACCTGAACATCACATGGGTGCTAAAAACAATCCATCTGCCACAGTTACCCACCCAGACCCTAAATCAGATGACTTACTGTACTGGAGAAAACCTTTGGCATTTCACTTTGTTATATACAAATTTAAAAAAAGGTTGAAAAACATTTAAAATGTTGAGAAATATTCCTAAAATGCAAATATATAGGAATATATTGGAATAACACACATGAATGATGCATCAATGTTGACTGTGTTGTACTGTACAAAAAATGTATTTTAAAGAGGCCATTTCATACACATCTCAGGACTTTGTGGTTATTTCTTAAGTATTAACCAGTAATATGAAACATTTTATATCTAAAAAACATCAGGAAACACTGATTAACAGACCTTTCAATCTGTCTGCATTAAAATTCGGGTGGTTCCGGCTCCTTCCATCAGGCTGCTTCAGCAGCTCGTTCATATTCATTATTCGAATTTGCTGAACTCTGATTGGCTAACAAACTAGCCAATGAGAGCAAGGTATACTGTTTCCTGCCCCGCTGCGCATGGCAACGTCAGACGTCATGTCTTCCTGTTTGCTACGTCTTATGCTAACATCTCTTAGCTAGCAGCATGCTAGGCGTGGTTTCAACTTCGGGAGCTGATGAATACTAACGAACAAAGGAGTTGTGATGAAACAGATACAGGCCGTTAGAACTTGGGAGAACTCGAGTTTTATCACCACCTGCGTAGTTTGAGAGATTAAAACTGAAAGAGAAGTTGTTGACCTGTTTTCACCCACTATGAAGGTAAGAACACCTGTGGAGCTAAAATATTCAACAGAAACCTCAGAAAAACTGTTTTTAATGGAAGGGCCTCTTTAAATACAGATGTCATAAGTTAGAATAACTAAAAAGCCAACTGGACGTTGTTTATATAGCTTCCTAATAAACAAAAAACTATGAAATCACAAAGAACAATTTCTCTTCCCCACCACTGTATTCTGTTCTTCTTTCAGGGTGGACTGATTATTCACCTGCCTACAGTTTTGACAACATGAGTTGGGTTCACAATTACACACGCACCCTCACTAATATTTCAGTAAAGAGTCCCTTCCATTAAAAACAGTTTTTCTGAGGTTTCTGTTGAATATTTTAGCTCCACAGGTGTTCTTACCTTCATAGTGGGTGTGAAAACAGGTCAACAACTTCTCTTTCAGTTTTAATCTCTCAAACTACGCAGGTGGTGATAAAACCCGAGTTCTAACGGCCTGTATCTGTTTCATCACAACTCCTTTGTTCGTTAGTATTCATCAGCTCCCGAAGTTGAAACCACGCCTAGCATGCTGCTAGCTAAGAGATGTTAGCATAAGACGTATCAAACAGGAAGAGACTACATGTGCTGTTGCCATGTGCAGCGGGGCAGGAAACAGTACACCTTGCTCTCATAGGCAAGTTTGTTGGCCAATCAGAGTCCAGCAAATTTGAATAATGAATAATAATGAGTTGCAGCCTGAAGCCTGAAGTTGTGATTATTTTTTGGCGACTGTCTGACAGCTTCAGACAGACCCGACAGTGAGAACTAGTGAGAAACAGTGAGATTTAGTGAGATGCATGTATGATACCTTCAAATGTTTTGTGCATATACCCGTTAGCGCTGTGCATATGAGCGTATGGATTCTCTATGAAGCAGGAACGTTCCCAGCAGTTTTGTGCCTATAAGCGTTGTGCATATAACCGTCGACCACTGTACTTCAGAAGTAATCACAAAGTCATGAAATTTGTTTGAAATAAGTTTCACATAAACCAAATGCTTTTGTATAGTCAACAACAAGATTCTGGATAATCGACCACTTGTCGTTTGAATTGGTTAGTTTCTTATCATATACTCAGCTTTGGGAAGGCCAATCCAGAAGCTGAATGTTTTATCCAATCAGAAAACAGTGTAATATAAGTTTGGAATCATTGTCTTTTGGAGCACCCAGCTGTGTTCTAGTTTCCTTCATGTAGCTGATGATTTCAGGTAAATTTGGAGAATTTTCAGCTGAGCTTGAATATCTATTTAAACTTGGAGTCTGAAGTTGTTCAGAAATGGCTTCACCATATTTCACCATAAAATTAAGCAAACTTAAAATAAAGTGTGTCTGCCTTATGATTAAAAATAGAACACGATATGTAAAACAGTCTTGATGCCTTTAACTGGGATGATGAACTCATTGATCTCCTGGATGTTTCAGTTTAAATTTCTAATGTTTTTCCTGTTAGATTCAGACCTTCAACAATAAGCACATTAAAGTCAGACTGATAAATGTTTTTATTAAATGCTCTGAATACAATCTATTTAAATAAAAAGCATTGTTAATCTGAGATTTATTTTGCTGTAGCAAAATTATTATTGACGATAATTGGCAAGTAAATTTTATAAAATAAGTTCATGTGCCAACACAAATTTTTTACCAGAATAATCACATCATTACTGTATTTATTAACCAAAAGTTGATATGGAATATCAGTTAATGTGCTCTAAATAAAAATAAGCTGAAATACAGTCGATCTTTGTACTATGGCAGTAAACAATTCTGTCAGAGGCATTTTAAAATGTTAAAAAGATAATTTACTTGAACAAACATATATCAAATTACTGAATAAATTCTGTGTTCTGTTTAAAAGAAGTTAAATAACTCTGTTTAGTCAAATCCAGGATCTAATTTAAGAAAGTTCAGGCTATAAAATTGCAAACAAAACTTCAGTCATGAAACAGATGGAGTGTTTTTGAGAGTATAAGTCAGGTTATGCTCTGAGACAGATAAAAGGGTGTGCAGGTTATCATACAAAGCTCTCCTCCATGTTGGAGCACAGCAGGAAAGAATCAACTAGCCGCGGTTTGATCAGCTGCTGGTAGTCGGCTGCCTCGATGCTGTCTGGACAGCCTGCAGCCAGCCTCCTCAAAGCTGCCTGGAGAGACACACACAAACATTATGCAGCTGCATCAGGACAAAAAGACATTGTCTTCCTTTAAGATCATTCTGCAAGCAACAATTCACACATGATAATTATATAATCACATAAAAAACAAATAGAGAGGTTATAATCAGGACTGCATGTCTTCTGCCCTCTGACAAAGATCTAAGTACTAGAAGAGGCAAGTGTTATATTACAACTATTATTTTACTGTTACATCATAAATTTAACTAAAAATAATAATTTTATTATTATCGAAAATCTAGAGGACCTGAACTAGAAGAGGAAGTTTCACTCTTTCTTTTTGTCTCTCAGTCACACAAATGAGGAAATTTTTACATTTTTAGGTTCAGATTTGGAGAAGGATTGACTGTAATAAACCTTTCACATTATGTAAGTTAGTCATTTATGTCAGAGGGATTTTAGAATATGGAGGTTCTGAAACATTTACACTTTTCAGCTCTTGCCCTGTGGAAGTACTTAAATTGGACATTGATTTGTGGTACTGATGTTACACATGTATGTGTGAGATAATAGCTGCACCGTGTTACAGAGATGTTCTATGGCCAGAGAAAATATGTTAAGTTTAAATGAAAAGTTTGTCTTCGGGGCACATGATTATTCCAACATACTCAAAGTTCTGCACACACATGCACACGTACACATGCATAAAGACATGGATACAGATTTCCTTACACCTACCAGGCAGGCGACCAAAACAGAGTCGCTGTTATTTCTCTCAGTAGGGGAGCGACACAATTCAATGAGACGAGGAACAGCTGAAGAAAACGGAGGAAAAAATCAGGTTTTGTCCATTTTTAAATAAACAGATACTCGAGAAAAAAAAAATCTTAAAGTAACATTTCAATTAATATTGTTTAGTAAAATGAAACAAAAAATGTGTATTTGAAAAAACATCTGACCATCATATTTTTAACTTCAGACGCTTCCCAACCAGATTTTTCTCCTATGTCCCATCAAATGACACCAGGACAGTGAATGTACCATCATCGAATCAAAATCAATCAAATAATTCATATAATCATGATATTCAAAAGTCCTTCCATCCAGTTTCTATACCCATTTGTTCCTGCTCAGAGTCTCGGGGGGGGGGGGGGGCTTGGACAAAAGGAGAGGTACCTGGACAGGTAATGGTCCATTACAGGCTCAAGGATAAAATGTGACTCTAAATTTTGGATTCTTGGTTAATAGCTGCAGAATTCATTTCACTGCTCTTCTCTATTGTATCTTAAGTGGTTCAAATAAGATGAGCTTGGTTTTTAAAAAGGTCTTCAAATATTTCTGTTTTGAATTTTTTAAACTTTATATACTTTATTTATAACTGGTTGTTTTTTATGAAGGTAAAAT
This sequence comes from Pachypanchax playfairii, assembly GCA_006937955.1. NCBI lineage: Eukaryota > Metazoa > Chordata > Actinopteri > Cyprinodontiformes > Aplocheilidae > Pachypanchax > Pachypanchax playfairii. The sequence goes on along the minus strand of SSNP01000042.1, from coordinate 2,434,129 downwards.
CCTCGCTGTTACATTTATATTTCTTTAATTAAGGTGATTGAAGTGGATTTTAGAACCAGCCTGTGATTTCAAGAGACTTGTGGATAATCTGCTTTTCTTTTTGTTAATTATTTTGGGTGGGTCTTTAATTATTCAGATTTTTATTTCTAGGAAACTTTTGTAGTTCTGACCTGAGCTGCATGTCTTTACCCTCTGAAACAATCAACAAAAGGACGAGAGAGAGAGAGAGAGAGAGAGAGAGAGGTGTGATGTATCACCTTTTACTTGGATGGCTGTTTGGGCCACATCGGGGTCTCTGCTCAGACGGGCCAGTGTGACTGCAGCTTTCTGCTGCACTCGCTCACAGGCGGCACCCTCTGATGGATTTGGGGAGGAGGGCTTTTCCCCCAGCAGCAGGAGCAGTCGTTCAATTCCTCATAACGGACACACACACGAGCAGATTAGTGAAGTAAGTGAGAAGAAAGTACAAACAAATAAAACACCAAATAAACTAATATGCAGCCAGATCCTTTGGTAATAAATAAAACATGATGAAAAACAACCAAAACTGCAAACAGATCAAATTCTACTGGTTTAATAAAAAAAAAGATGATACGTTTTTAGTTTTTTTTTATCTAATGTGCTGTTAAAGTTTAAACATAAACATTTTACAGCTGACTATAAAAACTTGTTTGGTGAGACAACTGTAGGGAGATGTTGTTTAAAACAAAAAACGTATATCGACGAGCTGGTTATTCAAAAAAATTCAAAGCAGGAGTAAAGAACTGTATTGATCTGGTTAGAGAGGGTTGAGACCGGGTTCTGAGTCTGATACGGGGACGTGGGTGAGGTTATTATCTGAATCCATTCTGCCCGTGTCGGGTGTTTTACAGCCAAAGTCCAGATAACATCAGAGAAGAAAACGTAAACATGGAATGATGAAAGAAAATGAAACAAATAAATGTTGATTCAACAAGAATCTGCAGTCATGTTTATAAATATTTACTATATTTAGTCACTGATTTTGGATTTCTGCAGGATGTTCCTTACAGAAGTGACCTGATGCTGCCCTCTTCAGGAAATTCACTGAAAGTGAGAGATTTTATCTCAGCGGTTTCTCATAGTAGTTCATGGAAGGTAAAACCATGAATGAACAGACAGTGATGTTAAAATTAAAACAAGTCAATTAAAAACAAGTGTAAGAAAAAAAATCAGAGATTAGTTATAAAGCAAGTCACCTTGTTCCTGAAGGACTTCAGAAGCACACGGTTCTAACACAGAAAGATTTGCCAAAATTGTCACCACCTAAACATTAAATAAGAAATAAGAGGTGAAGCTGGATGTTTCCTGATCTTCATTCAGAAGTCTAAGTCTAAGTAGCAGTTCTTGGATGTTTGCAGACTCAGTCCTGGTACCTGGTCTTTGGAGTAGGGCGTGTCGACTCTCTGGCGGTCTTTGCAGGCCTGCAGCAGTATGTGGATGGCGTTCAGCTGCAGAAGAATCTCACAGGCCATGCTGTCAAAGAACGTGATGTTGGCTAAAGCTGCAGAAGCCAGAAGGAATACTTCACCACAGGAGGCGCACTCACACAGCTCTGGAAGAATAAAATTAGAAAGTCTTACAAGCAACAAAACATGCAAACAGCCAACCAAGAAATACAAAAATAACCTCTTGATATACAGTTTTAAATGATTCTATCGTTCCCTGTCAAGCAGACTGCAGGTTAAAGGTCAGCTAGGCAGCATCAGCAGCATGGACACTCACTGATGAGAGCGGTGACAATGTCGTGCATGCTCTCCAGGAAGCTGGCGAGATGCTGAGTGGACGTGTGGTGAGGTGAAGTGATCTGGGCCACCACTGCTGCTGCTTCAGCTCTGGCTGCTTCCACACTGCTTTCATCAGTCAGGATGTCGGCGAGGCATAAGATCCCATCCACCTGCAGCGAGGGAGATGAGTTACCGCTCAGGAGGAAACAGAAGTTTACCTGATTGATTATACACAAACGAGAGCTGCTCATCAGTTCAGGTTAATAAAGTTATTTGTAGAATTTAAACAGATATTTTTTAGATGATGTCATCATGATATCAGACTCTGGAAAAGCCAACTGGAGATGCTTCATTAATTTGATCTTATCTCTCTCTGAGAGAAACTCTCAGCTACTACCAAATGAAACTTTATCTCAGCATCAGTAAAAGTGACTGAATTATAGCTATTTCGGATTATCATGGTTGACTAGCTGTGGCAACCATCTGAAACAGTCACGGATATTTATCCTTCATGCAGACCTGAACTCATCATCATGAAGAGACAGAAGGACACAGAAGATCCGTAGACATGTCTCCAAGTAGTGACTGAGTTCCTTCTCAAACCAGGTGCACGAGCATCTTGAAGAATTGATGCTGTTTTAAAGTTACAGCTGCTCCCAACAAATACTGATTTCATTTAGAGTTTTTGCACAGTACTATATTTCATAGTGTATTTAGCTCAACATATTAAATATTAAAGATAATAAAATAAATAAATAGAGTGATGCTGAGAGAACTGTTCACAGGCAGATTGACATACTACTACTACTACTACTGTCATTTAGCAGACGCTTTTATCCAAAGCGACTTACATTGAGAGAACATACAAGCAAGAAATCAAAGAGAAGGAAACAATATAAGGAGGCGGACTGTTTGGAGTCCAGTTTAATTCCGACGCTGATAGATCAAGTGTATCAATTTTATTTCATTTAATTTTTTCGTAGAGATAAACTCCCAAATCGCTATCATAAATCATAAATCAATTCCTCATTAAGACTGAAGGTGTTCTTTAAAGAGGTGAGTCTTAAGTCTGCTCTTAAAAGTAGGTGCCGACTCTGAGGATCGGACCGAGTTTGGTAGATCATTCCACCATCGGGGGACAACAGAGGAGAAGAGTTTGGAACATGATCTCATGCCACGTTGTGGTGGAAGCGCTAGGCGTCTTTCAGCGGCTGAGCGTAGCTGACACGTGGGAATGTAGGTTTGGATGAAGGAGTGAAGGTAAGTAGGAGCTGTGTGTGTTAGAGTCTGGTAAGCCAGAAGCAGAGCTTTGTATTTGATGCGTGCTGCAACTGGAAGCCAGTGCAGGGAAATAAGTAGCGGAGTGACATGAGCCCTCTTGGGCTGGTTGAAGACCAGACGTGCTGCTGCGTTCTGAATCATCTGCAGAGGTTTAACCGAGGACGCCGGAAGACCGGCCAGCAAAGAGTTGCAGTAGTCGATACGGGACAAGACCAGGGCCTGGACCAGAAGCTGTGTGGTGTGGTCGGTCAGGAAGGCTCTGATTTTCCTGATGTTGTAAAGAGCGAATCGACATGAGCGAGCTACGGAGTTAACCTGCTCCTTGAAGGACAGCTGGTTGTCCAGTGTGACACCAAGGTTTCTGGCAGAGGTTTTGGGGAACAGCGTGATGGAGTCAAGCTGCACGCTTATCTGAGGAGGTAAGGAGTTACTGGCAGGACAGACAATGAGGTCAGTTTTGGACAGATTAAGCTGAAGGTGGTGATCCCTCATCCACGCCGAGATATCTGAGAGGCAGGCAGATATCCGCATTGAGACGGAGGTATTGTCTGGAGGGAACGAGAGGAGGAGCTGAGTGTCATCAGCTTAGCAATGGTAGGAGAAGCCATGGGAGCGAATGATCTCGCCTAATGAGGTTATGTATAGAGAGAAGAGGAGAGGACCAAGGACCGAGCCCTGCGGGACACCCGTTGCCAGCTCATGCAGACTCGACATCTGTCCTTGCCACGAGACTCTGAAAGATCTTTCCGCGAGATACGAGGTGAACCATGAGAGGACCGGCCCAGAGATGCCAAGCTTAGAAAGCGTTGAGAGGAGGATGAGGTGGTTGATGGTGTCGAAAGCAGCAGACAGGTCGAGGAGTACGAGTACTGAGGAGAGACCAGCCGATCTGGCAACCCGTAGTGACTCTGCAACTGAGAGAAGAGCGGTTTCAGTGGAATGGCCTCGCTTAAAGCCTGATTGATAAGGATCAAGTAGGTCGTTGTCGTGGAGGAACAGTGAGACTTGAGTGAAAACGGCTCGCTCTAGGATCTTGGACATGAAGATCAGGAGCAGATCCACAATACAGGAAAACAGTTTCCAAGAGCTCAACATCCTCCTTCAGTTTCAAATAAACATTTGGATCAATCAACAGACTCTCTGGATGCAGCTGAGGAATATCTAACTGAATGACTATCAAAACAACCAAATGGTCCCTATGAATAAGATTTAGAGTCTCTTTACCGACGTGTCACATGACACTCGTCACTAGAAAGGTGCTGACTGGCTCAAGAGCGACAGTCAGAATAAAACTACACAGATGACCTTTACTGATCAGCTGTTTCCTCTGTCCTCACCTATCAGCTGGAATCTGTTTTACAAATGAAATCTTCTTTAGAATCAAGCATTACTTCATATTCTATATTAATTAATCTCCTAATCTGCCCTGATGGAAGCACTTCCCTTCTGTTTGTAGAAATATAATCTCAAATAAAACACAAAACATTAGAAAGGAGTTGATGTTGATCAGCTGAGTGAAGCTTGATTAGTGACTGCCTGATGAATCACCTTTCAGCTTATATCAGAACAACCAAACAGCTGAGTGATCAAGTGGAAACCAGAGAGTCAGTAAAGTGTCCCTAGTGTTCACATCATGGCTAAAACAAAGCATTTCTTTAAAGCTATAGTGTGTAACTTCTGTCGCCCCCTAGCGGAATTTTGCGTTATTACAACAATGAAGCTGGCGCTTCCACCTGTCCCCCACCCCCCTTCCCCCAACCGCTATCCCTCTGCCGCTGTGATTCGCGATTCCACAACATTTTTATTCTGTTTGAATAAGAACAGCTGTTGAAAAAAGATGGACTCTTCGGAAGAGGTAATTATTGTAATTTTTATTTATTTTCCGCAGAAACGCAAATAGCTTATTACAAACAGGAGACAAGGTTCCTGCTAATTTGTAACTGACAGGTTAGTGAATGATCTCCTGCTACGAGACTCTCCGCTCGTCCTCCCCCTCCCTTCTTGTTGTGATGTAAAAGACGTAATTTCCTGCACGCCAGCGCGGGAATGTCGCCGGTCGACACGCAAAGTAAAAATGATATATATTGAAAAATACCGTGAGATGTTTGAGGAGCCGATCGGCTTAATCTGCATTGTGTCATCTCCTCTGATAGTGGCTTGGCTGAAACAGACATTCACGGACATGTAAAAGTTACACACTATAGCTTTAAATAACCACGTTTCAGAATGAATTATAAGATATTATTGTATTGATATTATTATTGATGGCCTCCATCCAGCGTGTGCGCACCATCAGATTTAATGGAGGAGTTTAAAGTTACTGTGGATAGAAATGTTCTCTTCTGTTTGTCAGATTAAGATCAGACAGAAAGTTTAAAGTTATATTATAAAAACTTTGTGTTTTTGTGTCTGTGTGGATGAGATGTTAGACTGTAGACTCTTCTGGAATTGAGAAAGATGTAGAACTGCTCTTTGTCCACATGGAGGCAGTGTTACTCAGTGTACCACCAGTATTGCTGTACACCTGGAATCAGTACTTCTCAAGAACTTTTTCCACATGTAAGTACTGGATCAGCGCGCTCTCTGAAAATGACTAATACTGTAAATTAACCTTCAACCTGCAACCTGTCTGGTTTCTACTAATAGAGAAGCTGCACAGAAACCTGAATCTTCTTCAGTTGGTGCTACAGAGATTTATTTTACATCATTTTTTGTTTTTCACATTTGTTATTTCATTACAGGTCTCATTTTTATTCTTTTTAAAGGTCAATGCTTGTGGAGCACGAACACAGCTAGCCATCACTCCTGAAACAAAAGTTTACCAACAAACATCTCAAGAGGAGAGAACTCTGAGTTCTCAGCCAGCCACACCTGTCAGTCTTATCTGCAGACGAGCATCAGCATGCCGAGCTTCACAGGACAATTCTCTATTTTTGTCTCTGTGGACGTCAGCAGCAGTGTGCGAGAGCGACCCACTGACGTGGAACGATCCACTCTCCACGCCCACGTTAATCTGCTGCGCTATCTTCTCCCCCCCAGACCTCCTCCTCCATACAAAAACAGGATGTTCCCCAACTCCTCATTTATAGGACAGTAACTGCATCTGACTAACTTCATTCACTTGGTGATCTTTAAGTAACTTTCATGTAAGTTAAAACTACGAAACCATGTTGGATTCAGCAGCAGCACCGAAATCACAACATCTCAGAAAACATATGAAACCAAAATAATAATATATCACAGTGAAAAAAGATACAAACAGAAGACAATGTTTTATGTAGTGCAGTTTAACTTCAGCTTCACTCCATGAAAACAAACATCTCGTAGCAACTCCTTAAACCACTAAAACTATTTAAACTAATTAGATAAAAGCTTTTTTCAAATTTACTAACATTGTTTTTACTACGTCAGTATAAAAAGAACAAAAACATATAAAAATACATATTTGTTGTTTGTATGTATTTGGATTCTGAAGTGATCCATCATCCAACACTAACTTTAATTTAGGAAAACTCATTTAATTTGCTTTAATTTTCAGGAGAATGATCCAACATGCAAAGCTTCACTGCAGGACATTTAAATACTGCAAACACTGAATTGTTAGTACTATTTAATACTTCTAAAATGTCCTTCTTTGTCTGCTATTCATAAGAAACATTTACTTTTCACCGTGTACTAGTATCATGATTTCATTTTGTGCCTGTTGGGAATCAAACTAAGAAGTTTTATCCACCAGTGAGCAGTGCAGGTGGCTTGTTTCTACATCAGCCTTCAACATACAGGTGTGTTTCTCAAGCCTGAGCGATCGCCAGTGAGCGGTTGGTAACTCAGACTTGCCTGACAGCCTCTCCTCCGGGATCAGGCTGCTAATCCGGGGCGGACTTTGGTTCCTGTTAAACAGTTTTCACACTCGGATGATTTGCGCCGTCCCAGCTGCTCTTTATGTAAACAGACACCACTGTGGCATCATTATTTGCTGGAATCAGGTTGCATTTGTCTCTCTGTAAACGCTTGATGGATACAGGTGCGTCTGTTATTTATTTTGGTTGAATTCTCCAGAGAGAAAGAAAAAAGCAGGACAAACAATGATGGTAGTCTCATTAGCTTTCGATGCCCATGTTCCACTTTTTTCTCCTTTATAGACACACACACACTCCCACATGGTGAGAAAATTCAGGTCACTTAGCTCTTAATGTTTGACCTGTCAGCTCAGTGCTCAGGAGGCCTGACTAATGATCTCATAGCTGTGTGGCACACAGACAGAGGAAGTCATGAGTTGGTTTATCTACTGCATAAAGCTGTTCACCGAGGAACACTGACACTTAAATTCACTATATGATACTTATTATCTGACAGTCTTCTGGCTTTTTGGAGTTTCATGGTGGTTTTTCAGACCTGCGCTGAGGAACTTTATCAACTCATTCATAAAACAAATCAGATTCACTTGTTGGACAATGGGCAGGTGAAATCACACACACACGAGACAAAATCACCTGCGTCACATCTTCATGTTCTCTTAGTATTATTCATTCCAAACTGCTGAAGTAAATTTCTGTGATTCTCCTTCCAGCTGTGGATCACGCTGTGACGTCTCAGCTTAGAGAAACTGATCAGTTCGGATCAGAATGATGATGTAATGGTTTGTGAGATCAGGGCCAGGACTAAAGTGGATTGCTGCCATTCTAAATAACTCTACTGTCAGATACTTTGTAAACCTTTACACTGCTGTAGATTTTACATTAAATGAGATTCTGAAACTTTGACCAGAGGTAGAACGTACTGAAGTGGAAGTGTTACAGCTTCTTAACGCTGCTGCTGCTATATGTGCCAGAAAAAAACCCACTGAATTCTCTGTAAGTTACTGTGAAACTAAAGCGTCATGAAACAGGCTTCATAAACTACCCTGAACCGTTGCCCTGCTGTGACTAATATTCAGCTGGATCAGAACTCAGGTGTGTTTCTCTAAAGCCAGTCAAAGGGTTAGTAACTCAGGTAGGATCATAATCTTTCATTTCCTTCTTCAATTAACTTAAAAAAATATCTAAATTGTAACTTCAGATCCTGATAATCATCATAATTATTATGATATTAAGGAAATGTGATCAACATCAGCAGCAATGACTCAGCAAAATGTGTAGAAAGTCTTCAGTCAGTTCTCAGATATATTAAATTATCTGTAAATAAAAAGCTTTCTCCCAACCCTCGCATTTTGATTTGGGGCTCCCAGTGCTGCTGCTGCAGAGACAAACTGTAGCCTCTCGGGTCCTGTCTCCGAGACACAGAGGAGGGACAGCTGAACGTGTCCCAGAAAACTGTTTTATTATCATTTTCAGTGGAAGTAACGTTTATCAAGATTAATGTCATGTCATTTCTGTCTTCTGCTTACTTGTGTATGAACACATGTTCATCTTTCCTAACAGGATGACGTGTCTTTATGTTTTTTATTTTATTCCATTTTCTTCTGTGATGTATGTTTTGTAAAAAGAAAAGTCCAACTCTTTTAGGATAATTTTTGTCTTTAGATAAGTGGGCAGTTCCCTAATAAATCATCAGTTTATTGAGATGTGGACTCAGAGTGAGACAATCTGCAACATGGAGACTTCTGAAGCATAAAAAATGTCCTGATTTATCTTGAAAGCAGGAATGATGGGCTCACAAGCTAAAAAAGAACGTTTTTAAAGAGGCCATTTCATACAAATTTCAGGACTTTGTGGTTATTAAGTATTAACCAGTAATATGAAACATTTTATATCTAAAAAACATCAGGAAACACTGATTAACAGACCTTTCAATCTGTCTGCATTAAAATTCTGCTGGTTCCGTCAGGCCTCGAGCAGGAACTCGTTCATATTCATTATTCGAATTTGCTGGACTCTGATTGGCTAACAAACTAGCCTATCAGAGCAAGGTATACTGTTTCCTGCCCCGCTGTGCATGGTAACGTCAGACATTGTGTCTTCCTGTTTGCTACGTCTTATGCTAACAGCTTTTAGCCAGCAGCATGCTAGGTGTGGTTTCAACTGCAGGAGCTGATGAATACTAACGAACAAAGGAGTTGTGATGAAACAGATACAGGTCGTTAGAACTCGGGTTTTATCACCACCTGCGTAGTTTGAGAGATTAAAACTGAAAGAGAAGTTGTTGACCTGTTTTCACCCACTATGAAGGTAAGAACACCTGTGGAGCTAAAATAATGGAAGGGCCTCTTTAAGTGCAAATGAGAGACTGACCTTGTCCAGCTGATTGATGCCCTCCTCCACGCAGCAGATGGAAGCTACTGTCCTCAGAGCGTGAGCGTAGAGGTCTCTGAAACGGTCCTGCCGGCAGATCTTAAACAGAGCCACCACAGCACCTTCCTGAGGAAACATCATGATCCACAATGAAAAGAATTCATAGATCTACAATGGAACTGAATGTTGTTCTAAATAGGAATTATATATATCTATTATTAGCTTCAATGTCTTCACATTATCACAAAATATATGTATTAAAACAGTAAAGTTACAGTTTAACTCAATGTTTTTAGAAATGTTTAGAATTTCAACTACATCTTATTGAAGTACTGAATGAAACAAATCTGTCTTCAAGCATATTGTTTTGAAAAGTCACACATGATGCAGCATTTTCATTCAATAACTATTTTTGTCACCAATTCTAATTACTTTGGAGTAAATGCAAAAACATACAAAGGGATTTAAATTTATTGTGTTTTTTATTTGTCCTTTCAGGAAGCCTGCAGGTTGACTTGTTCACAGAGTTAAAACTGAAACCAAGAAAAGTAAATCCTCTAAAGGATTTAACCACTGAACCAACCACACACTCAAATCTACAGTAATATCAGGAATCTTCCAGTATTTAAAGAGACGAGCGTGTTGATCTCCTCCTGCTGTTTAACAGTTGAACTGTGACTATTAAAAGGTATTAGTTAGTCTTGAGCTCGTGCCACGTGCAACACAGTTCTTTAGTTTCATTGCAGGATTTTTCACCGTCTTTAACTTTGGTTCTCTTAAACTTTGCAGCAGCTAATATTTACAGGCTGGAATACATGGATTTTAAATAATGAGGCTTGTTGTCTGTTAAACACCAAAACCTTCTCTGTATGTTTCTTATAAAATAAGAGAATGTGGAACGAAAGAGATTTTAGTTTAATAGAACACTTTATTCTCAAACTAACAGGAAGTTCCTGTTTTATTTTCAGGACTGATATTAAGCTTCATTTGACTAAATTAAACACTGTTACTCTGTTTTTGTTATGCAGAACACATTATTGTGTAAAATGAAGAATCAAATGGCTCCTTGTTGTTCTGACTGTGCTGTGAGAGCCAACCAGCAACACGCTGGTTTATAAGAGGCCGAAGATGAGCGATAGCTTTGGCTAGCTCGTCTCTGTGAGCCTGCCAAACACAGAACCATCAATGGCTCCCTCAATTTATGGTGTCAGGTAAAAGCAGACAATATATGTATATATGTTCCATGAATAGAAAACACCAGGTACAAAACAGATGATTTGTGGCCCATAATAGGTGAATATTTTCTGTGGGATTACGTTTGGTGTAAATAAACAAAAATAGCACCTGAACTCAAGTCAAAAACAAACAAACAAACAAAAAACCCACTTGAATTGACTGAATTGTTTTCACACATAGCTGGAATTACCTGGAGGAAGTCGAAGCATGCAACTACCACCATTATCCTAACAAGGCCATTATACTGGACTGGCATGTCTGATATTGTGCTCAGGCTGCTGCTGAGGCTTGGAGTGGTTAATCACCCTGCCCTCCAGCCTCACCGCTCATCCCTGTTCACTTCCTACGCAGTACCGCTCCACCATACCTGGAAGAATGGCCAGCGCTGTCAGGCGGTTTCAGGAAACCTCACACGTTTGGGTTGGATGTCACGCCTATTTTGTGCTTCTCGTTCCGCTGAGACACAGTACGTTATTTTGAAAAAATAATGTTTAGTGTGACATATAGGACAATAAAACCCACTGAGCCAAAGGTTGTTAAGCCCTCCTCCTCAATACCAGATGAGTTTGTAGTGGAAACATTCCTTGATAAATTCATCTCACTGTTTCCTGTTTTCACACATTGTTAAACTCATCAGTTGCTTCTTTCCTTCTTCTTTGTCAAACAATTACTTCCACTGATTTCATCCTCATTCCTTAAATTGAGCCCTGACACGACTCTTAGACTCATCTTTTACTGTAATGTGTTTGCAGCTGCATCGCCCACCCGGCGTGTAATTTCTTTCCATCTCACAGTTCTCTGAATCATCTTCTGTGAGCTGGAGGACACATGAACAGCAAAGTGAGACAGTTCAGGCCGAGACGGACAAACAAGGACGCTACAAGTAAAATGTAAAGTCTGTATAGTTCTGCAGTTTAATCCCAAATTATCTTTCATAAAACAGAAGGTTTTTCTAATGACAGTGTTTTTTGAAATAATGTGTAATTATTAGTAATTATAATCTCACCAGCTGCTGCTTTGCTCCTCGTCTGAAAAACCTCAGATGTTTTTGGTTTTAATGTCTTTGTGTTTAATTATTTTGGTCCAGTGTCACGAGTCAGATTCAGACCATCAGGTCAACAAAACAGAAAGAGGGACCGTTTGAGACTTTTACGTATCTGATGGACATGAATCTGTTTTACAGGTGAATCAGCACAACTTGTTCAATCCTTCTGTTTATGTTTCAACAAGCTCGAGACTCTAAAGGTCGGAGTTCCACTGGAGATTCTAAACTGTTAATCATATAATCACATAACAGGACCACTGGTGTAGTATCACGTTTACACTCAAGTATTGAAACATTGTTTACAGCTCTTCACAGCTGATGGATGAGTTGATGGATGTGGAAAATTAAAATGCTCAACGCATTTAGAAATGAACCAGGTAACTCCCTCCACTAGTGTGTGACGGACCGAGAGCTGCAAGCTAATTAACTCACATGGCAGGTGGACTTGTTTTGTATTGGGTATTCATTAGCAGCCAGCGCTGGGCCGGTTTCCCCTGACGGGTCGGTCAGCAGAAACAAACGGGGAGTTAAGTATGAGCTGATGGAACGGCGCATGAGCAACGTGCACTTGTGATCAATGTCCACTCCTAATGGGAACTGACAGTATTGATTTCATACTGTGTGTGTGTGGGGGGGGGGGGGATCAGGAAGAGTCTTATCTAGAGAATCAGAGACGCGGGGGGGGGCTAACTAATGGCCAATTGAGACGTTCTGTCTGGTCTGTTTTGTTTTATCTCACGGTGAAATTGCTTCGGTGACGGTGAGCGTCTGCAGGTCCAGATGATAAACACTTGTTAGAGGTGACAGTGTTTGAACACAGACTCAGTCCTGCATTACAACTTTAAAAGCAGTAGCAGACTGGGTGGGACTCGGATTAGAGTGTCTCCACAGTACCTTGGCAATGATGCTGCAGAGCTGAGGTCCATCCTGGGTCAGAGAGAGCAGGTTGCTGATGGCACTGCCGATGGTATGAAGACTGTCTGATGACTCAATCTGTTTGATCAGGACCTACGAGGACAACGATACCTTCAGTAATCTGTCTCGTGCTGTAGAAACAGTTCAAACCAAACTGGATTTTTGACAAACATTTTCAAGTACATGCAGAGTAGAATATGACGTTTAATCTCCTCCTCTGTGGCCAAATGTTTTCGTTTCATCGTACCATCACAGGAATTCCTTTTATAAACCTTTACACTGCCATTATTTGGAGTTACTCAGGTAGATATTATTATTAACTGCAGAATAAAACTAGACACGTGTAGCACGTGTGGCCCTCATAGTTTAAACTTCATATTATATCTAGTTAGAATAACCACGTCATACAGAACTAGTGTAAGTTAGTGTTTGAGATAAGGGAGGTTTTAAGCTGGTAGAAGTAACTTTGCAGTTTTAGCTGTTAGTTTATTTCTGGTCACTACTGGTCAAAAGTTTTAAATCCAATTAATTTTTCCATTTTTTTTACTGCAATTCAAGTCATTAAAGTTCATTAACCAGTTTTAAACAAAGTTAAGTGATGAACTTTCAGGTGTTAAAAAGGTAAGTTTACCCCAAAATGAAATGTGCATTTCATAATTATACAAAAAGGCCTTTTTCAGGGACATGACACGGATTAACAATTTAAATTAGTCCTGCAGCAATGGAGGTGGATCAAGCCTTGAAAGCTGGTTTTACTAACTCCTACTAACCCGGATTATTTACACTCCAGTAACCGGACAGAAGAGTGAAAGCAAAGCAACCTACAAGTTTTACACACTTATGGAAACACAGATGTTCTGAAGAATATTGGACTTCTATTGTAGAAAGAAAGTCATGAGTGTGTTCAGCTGTGGCAAAAACTCAGAATACATTCTGGTTAATAGACTGATCCCAAGATTTACTTTTTAATTTCAGTTGTTTATATGATTCATTCCAGACTGCAGTGAAACATTAAACGGCATCATTTTCAATAAACTGGAAAAATGGCTGTTTTAAAACTTTTAACCAGTAATAAATTTTTCTCTAAACTGTCTAACAGGCAACATTCACTGTTCACAGAAACTCACTTCAACAGGTCCGAATAATCTTTTTAGGAGTTGATCAACTTTCAACTCCAGTATATCCTCCAAAACTAAAGTCTGCTCGAGGAGTGAACAACTAATTATTCTATTTCTTTATTCCAAAACCCTAATATGTTGATATTTTTGTAAATTTCTGCAGGACTCCTAACATTTTTAGGATTTACAAAAATCCAATATGTGTATGTGTACCTAAAATGAACACATGAATTAACTTCTATAAACAGTTTAGAGGAGGAGAGAATACATTTCCCTTTGTGGCAGTTTTTTTTGTTAAAATTGAAGCTTTCAGGTGATAAATGAAGCTTTTGCTGCTGTTCATCAACACTAGACTGATTAATATACGCAGAGAAATCAAACCTAAAACTCAATTAGAGAAGGTAAATGAAATTACATACTCTGATCTCATTGGCTAAAGCCATGTCAATCATGTTGCTGAATGATTCACTGACATCTGTCAGGATCTCGTGGATCGCCTCCCTCATAGATTTAAGGAAGAATTCATCATCAGTGTGAAGGCACCTGCAGGTAAAGTAGACAGATATTTAACTTAAGCTCTCTTGTCTTAAAAAGTGTTAAAATAAAGCAAAACAATAAATCATGTAGTAAACTGTAGCAATAAAACCAAGCAATAATTATTTAAATCCATTTACACTCCATTAGGGGTCTATAATTAAGAGAAGGATTATGTACTTGTAAAAAACATGGAAGACAGTTAACGTCCTTCACGTGAGCTGATGTCACAAGATCCAATCAATGCAAAGATAAAATCAATATAAAGGAAGAAAAAGCCCTGCATTCATCACTTAGCATGTTAAATATGATATTTAAGGTTTGGGTCTTACTTGAAAAATACAGAACAAGTATTGCTTGTTTATCCTCGAGGGGCCCAGTCCTGCATGTTACAGCTGGTTCTCTCCTTCATCACTACTGACTCAGTGGTTAAATTACCTCCTCCTTTTCCTCAAGTTCTGCAGAAACCTGTTTATATTTATTCAAATCAGGTGTGTTGGAGAAGAGAAAAATCTGACCCATGCAGAACCAGGAGGACTGGGTTGGATGTTTCTGATGTAAAAAGAAAAATAACTGTTTGCTTCTAAATGAATGGAAAGACTTGTAGAAGGATTCTGTGTGAGACCAAAAGGAAGGATGCAGCAGCATATTGATGTGAACTATTTCATTTAATCTTCAATTTATCTTTACTGATAACATAATGTAATTATTGTCCACATATTTCTATAATTGATTCTGTTCAGGTTGGCTGAAAGCTCGTAGTTAAACTCCAGCAGTCTAGAAATAGGATTTCTTTTTATCTAAAATGAATTTATTAGATTTAATTATATATAAAAACTGTTAATAAGTTCATTTAAATGACCTTTTCAGTCATTTAGAGCTTCTTATCTTTGTGTATATTAATTTATGAGAAATATGATATAAAAATACTTGTGTGTTATGTTGCTGTTGAGATGGAATAATACACTTTGTTTATCACATGTTGCTTCTTTATTTGTTGTGTGTTTTAAGGACCTGATGATGGTTTACATCTTGATAAAAGGTGTCTTAAGATCAAATACAACTTTTTTGGTGTGTTAAATGTGTGTTACCTCTCTGTAATATTAGTCAGCTCCATGCACTTTTCCAGCAGTGATTTTTCATACTGCAACATATGAAAAAAGAATACATATAAAATGTATGTAAGGAAATAATTTCCTTGATTTAAATTTTTCATATGCAAGTGACGGAATTAGTATTTAATTCATGATAGTTTGGGTTTTAACACCCGTACGGAGTTCAAGTGGTGCCAAAATTATTTGTACATATTTTTTTACTATTCATGTCCACTCAATACCAGCACATTGTTTCTTCAGAACTACATCCTAAATGAACCACTACCTTCTGCATCTCAGGCGGCGTGCTCCGCGCAGTGCTGTACTCATGGACTAGTGAACGCACATGGCAGTTTGCACGTACAGCCGTGCTGTGGACCCTCTGCCAGCGACCCCTCTCCAGCCGCTGGAACATCTTCCCCAGCTCTGTGCTGACTACCAGCGCACGGCGGAGAAGCGTCTGCAGGTTGTTTCTGGCCACATGGTCCCCAGCCCCGATCCCGGAGGTCACGATCAGCTCTCCCTGCTGGGTGTCCTCCTCCACCCCAATGGGTTTGGCTTGGAGGACACACATGCACTCCACCTCTGTCATATGACGGAGGTCCTCCATCCAGCGCTGGACCGAGTCCACCTGCAGAGACTGCATCCGCGTACTGTGACAAAAAGAAAGAAAAACTTTTAGATTAATTTCCTGGAATGTTTTCTCTACTCACAAGAATAAATAACAATAAATATCTCCTCATGATCCACAAACAAGTGGGTAAAGAAAATAGATGAATCGTCCTTCTTTGAGAGAAAACAGAAGAAGAACTCTGACTTATTTTGGTTGTTTACAAATTTACAGAGATTCAACTACCAGAATCGATCGCTACATTTGACCTTTTTGTCGGGAATCATGCAGCAATACAAAGTTTTTCTTTTAAATTGAAATAACTGGACTTGTTTTTCTTATTTCTTGAAATATCTCCTTTCAACAAAAATGTTTCTTCATCTTCTTCATTTGCCTTTTTTTAAAGAAAAACGGTCGTTTCATGAATGGCTGAGAAAGTACTTCATCATAAGGAACACCTCCCTCGGGAGGCGACCTGGAGATGCCCGAACCACTTCAGCTGCTCCTCTCGATGTTGATAGCAGCAATTAACTCAAAACATTATGCTAAATAATATCTAGTTAAATATAGTTAATGTTTGTCTTTGTCCAGGTCAGTTTAATCAGTTTGTTTTTTAATATTCTGATGAACTGCAATTCAAAACCAGTGTCTGATTTTAATTCAGTTTAGATGTTTTTATTTAATGTTATTTTATCAGTTTCTTTTCTAGAAGGTTGTGAACAGTTTTATCAGCTGTAAGTGTAAGAAATATTCAATAACCTTATAGCTAATTATGGATATTTTAGAGGAAACAAACTGTAAATAAGTTATCAGTGTTCATCTGGACTCTGTCAGTCTGACGCCTTTACAAGCAAACGACTGGTCTTATCTCCACTAAAGGAAAACACAGAGACACAGCAGCGTTCAAGCTTTAAACACCACCGCATTCTTAAAATCAATCATGTGTATTCAAGGTCAATTCCATCAATAATTGCTTGCTTTTGTTCTTGTTAGTTTAACCCCTCATTTCCTCTTAGGTAGGACGTCAGCACTAACACTGGGCTGCATCCAGGTAAACACTCCGTCCCACTTCAATCTCTCCTGGCGCTGATCCTAATGAACGGAGGCTTAAGGGGGCAAAACCGAATCCTGCACCCAGAGAACCAAAGCTCCCTGAAAGAGAGCGGGTTGAGTCAACATAGGGAAGGATTTCTAATGAAGATAGATGTTTTCCTCCTTCAGTCCTCTCTGTGCAGCACAGCAGCTTCATAAAGGCAGTTGGTGTATCGCTGTAGGATTAGTTTTTACTATCACTAACTCCAGAAGTGATTTTAACAAGACTTAGTTGATAAAGGAATCCAATGCCTGATTATTATAAAGGCTGCACAAAAAGTATGGGAAGTGATCACATTGAAAAGGATGTATACTGTGAAGTTTACAGGTTCATAAAAACACTATAAAATACACAGACTGAATAAGCTCCAACATGTCCACACAATTACACGACCATATAGGTCGACTTTGAAAGCTCTAAAAATACGACCTGTCGGAGCGTTTTCCGGGATCTGCAGAGACTTACCAACAGCGCATGCACGCACCTTCCCAGAGGAGCTGACAAATACGCATACGCGAGGTTTCAATCTGTTTAGTCTCATTTTAATACAACGATTAGCTTTAAAATGTAAAGATACATATGGACACACTATAAAGATTTCAAACTGGAATGAGGCCATTTTATACACATTTCAGGACTTTGTGGTTATTTACTTAAGTATTAACCAGTAATATGAAACATTTTATATCTAAAAAACATCAGGAAACACTGATTAACAGACCTTTCAATCTGTCTGCATTAAATTCGGGTGGTTCCGGCTCCTTCCATCAGGCTGGTTTGGCAGCAGCTCGTTCATATTCATTGTTCGAATTTGCTGGACTCTGATTGGTTAACAAACTAGCCTATCAGAGCAAATAATACTGTTTCCTGCCTCACTGCGCATGGCAACATCAGACGTTGTGTCTTCCTGTTTGCTACGTCTTATGCTAACATCTCTTAGCCAGCAGCATGCTAGGCGTGGTTTCAACTGCAGGAGCTGATGAATACTAACGAACAAAAGAGTTGTGATGAAACAGATACAGACCGTTAGAACTCAGGAGAACTCGGGTTTTATCACCACCTGCGTGGTTTGAGAGATTAAAACTGAAAGAGAAGTTGTTGACCTGTTTTCACCCACTATGAAGGTAAGAACACCTGTGGAGCTAAAATATTCAACACAAACCTCAGAAAAAACATTTTTAATGGAAGGGGGTCTTTAAGGTTAGGGTTGCAGGGGTTGCATATGGAATATAGTGTTGTTTTCAAAATCGACCAATGCCGTCGTATTTGACGTGAGGTCGGGCTCCTGAATAAGGTCTCTGCTATCAGTTATTAGCTGGATGTGGAAATTTAGCAAAACATTCTATATGAATTAACCCAAAACTGAAAATGGAATAATTAGAAAATAGACCGTGAATGCAAAGAGAACTAACTCACCATGGGGTGTTAGTTCTGATCATTTCTATGGAGCTGGTTCTGTTAGGTGAGATAAATGATCTAAATGATAACTGAAGAAACTTGGGATGGATGAGGGTTTTATATAACTCTTTGTAGCAAATAAATATCCTCTAAATGTTCAAAATGAAGTACAACTTGTAAGCGTTTAACTCTCAGGACTCAGTTATTATTTATTGTTTTTATGTTTTAAATAAACCTTTCTGGGTTGTGGATCTTAAGCAAGCATCAATTGAAAACATCATGCAGCATCATGCAACACATTCTGTAGTGAATTTAAAACCTAAATCTTTCGTGCATTTACATCTTAACACCAAGTGTAAAACTAGAACAACTCATTTTTGTTAATAATCATCTTGTTACCTCCAACAAACAAAGTTGTTCTTGAGATAATGACATAAAGTGAAAGTTTTTATCCTGAGATAAAAGAATAATGAACTTGTGATCTGATGTTTTTAGCGTCTGTAGTTCTGTAAGCTGATGGAAGAACCATAAAGCCTCATACATGAACCTTTTATTTACGTTAGATCAATTGTGATCATTTCTCTCAGTTATATAACACCATCACATGTGGATGAGTCCATCTACATTTACACACCCAGTGAGCCACAAAACATTCCTCTTACCGCAGGAGGGTGAAAAAATGATAATGATAGGTTTGTTTTCCAAAGCAGTGGAAGTGGCGCTTCTGCTCGCAGGGAATGACAAATATTTACTTACAGGGCCGTGGGGGGGGGTGATAACAGCTCGAATATATATGACAGGAATCCAGAGAAGGTGATGCACATCTCTCCATTTAAACAGTTACTGATCTAATATTACAATTTCCTTGCATGTGCTAAAAGAGTCTCAGCAAACATCTACAAAAACCTGAAGATTAATAATTATTTAAATTGATTTTGTTGAAGTGAGGAAACAAACCACCAGGAGTTTGTTCTGCTTCCATTTAGTTTTTCTGAGGGTGTGATTTTAAAAGAATATACTTAGATTTTGATTCAAAATTGGATTATTTTGTTAAGTTGTTAATTTTCTTGAAAATGTGCAATTTAATTATCAATAATACTCACCTTAAAAAATTACCAGTAATTAAAAAAACTTACACATGATATTTTGAGTGGATACATCAAACAGACACATTCTGTAGATATTTGCATTTAACAATCTGGTTGCCGTGGTGATTAAACGATGACTTTAACTTTGGGATGAATAACTTTTTAATTTGAAATGTGTTCTAGTGAGAACGTTCTGCTTGTTCTTCAGGCACATGGAGTTCAGGAGGAAAATTCAGCTCAGTAACGGCGAGATCTTTAACAACTTGTGATATGAAGAGTGTCTGTGTTAACGGCACTCGGTCTTCATACTTGCAGCTTTTTACTCTTCAGAATCTGTTATTTAACACATTTTCCTTCATCGGAGCGCAAAGTAGCAGGTTACCATGGTCAAATCACTGTTTACACACAGACTCTGGTTCTGAATTAAGACTCCAGACCACAGAGCAGGACCAACCGTTTCCAGGCTTCTTCTGTTCCAGCTGATCGGCTCCACAGAGAAACGTAATGTCTCTTAAATTTATTCTTAATTAAAGTTTTCTTAAAGTCTAAAATGAGTTTGTAAATGTGCAGTTTTATTGTTTCGCCCCACTGTAAATAGTCCACATTTATAAAGAGCTGTTTAAACCTCCTCCATGTTCTGCAGCCAGTCACACCCAACACAAGCACACACACACACACGCACACACACACACACACACACCCACACACACACACACACACACACACACACACAAGTGTGTTTTGTTATCCTTATGGGGACCGTCCATTGACTTCCATTGATTTTAGTAACTAGATTTATACCTAACCCAAACCCTTTTACTAACCTTAACCATTACTGATCTATAACTAACCCTAAGACTAACTAAAACTCTATTCACACCATACCTATAAACCTAACCCCTAACCCTAAAAAGGGGAGTCCCCCCCATGGGGACAAGGCTTCGGTCCCCACAAGACCCCTCGCACCCCAGAAAGATAGTAAAAGTCAGGAAACGGGTCCCCAGGAGGTCAGAAATACAAACCCACACACACACACACACACACACACACACACACACACACACACACACACAAGTGTGTTTTGTTATCCTTATGGGGACCGTCCATTGACTTCCATTGATTTTAGTAACTAGATTTATACCTAACCCAAACCCTTTTACTAACCTTAACCATTACTGATCTATAACTAACCCTAAGACTAACTAAAACTCTATTCACACCATACCTATAAACCTAACCCCTAACCCTAAAAAGGGGAGTCCCCCCCATGGGGACAAGGCTTCGGTCCCCACAAGAACCCTCGGACCCCAGAAAGATAGTAAAAGTCAGGAAACGGGTCCCCAGGAGGTCAGAAATACAAACCCACACACACACACACACACACACACACACACACACACACACACACACACACATCGACGCTCTGTGCCTCTCATTCCTGTTAGATTCTCATCCACACACCAGCATACTGGGAGATGTGCGTACAGGGTCTTACTTTGGCAATTCTCCACTCTATTTGTATTTTAAAGATCACATTCAGTTTTTGCTTGTTTTAAATAATTATCATAACAATTAAAACCATGTTAGTTTGTTTTATTTGACTTTGTTAAACAGATGAAAGGCACTCAATTCATGTTGAGGGAAATCTTTACTATAGAACACAAACATAAAAAACACAAGCATCTTTTTCTTAGATGGAAAACTCCCTCGTTAACTGGGAATGAGGATGTTTGTATCAGGCTAAAAACTAAAAATAAAAACCCTCCTGACTGTGTTTCTTTCATGTGTTTAGTCAAACCATCAAACTATGAAAACAGTAAATGACAACATAAATAATCTTCACTCTGAGTCGTGTCTTCTCTCCTTGTATCACTGTAGCAGCTCGTAAAGTGCTGCACTTCTTTGTAGTCAGCAAGAATCCAGATTAATGTGACTACACCAGAACAGCAGAGTGATGGCTTCTGAAGGTGTTACTGGGCAGCGTGGAGCCAATATGTTCTTTAACAGTAGAAGCCTAAACTGTTCCCTGCTCGAGACTTCAGGTGAATTCAGGTGCAACGTGCACCTCCCAGATATTAAACACAGAGTAATGAGAGTTTCTCTCTGCTTGATTAAAAGTATCTCTCTACACATTCGGCCAAACTGCTGCCAGCTGTAAGGATTGTACAGATTTATAAGGTAAATGCTTTAAATGCCATCACTCTAATTTTAACAACATTGTGTCAAAATAACACGACTTTAAATACAGATCATAAGCAGAATGATAGACTCTTAAAAGACTGTATGCTCCACAGTTCTGGATTTGAGACTTTCTGTAAAGGTCAAGTTGTACTTTGATTTAACTGGTTAGTCAAATCTGAATATTTTTACTTTCCAAAAATAATAGGTTCAGTTTGTTGCTTAAAGAGGCAATTTCATACAAATTTCTTTGTGGTTATTTCTTAAGTATTAACCAGTAATATGAAACATTTTATATCTAAAAAATATCAGGAAACACTGATTAACAGACCTTTCAATCTGTCTGCAATAAAATTCGGGTGGTTCCGGCTCATTCCGTCAGGCTGCTTTGTCAACAGCTTGTTCATATTCATTGTTCGAATTTGCTGGACTCTGATTGGTTAACAAACTAGCCTATCAGAACAAGGTATAATGTTTCCTGCCCCGCTGCACATGGCAACATCAGATGTTCTCTCTTCCTGTTTGCTACGTCTTATGCTAACAGCTTTTAGCCAGCAGCATGCTAGGTGTGGTTTCAACTGTGGTTTTTAATGGAAGGGCCTCTTGAATAATTCTGTAAAGTTCTTTACTGTATGCACTGAAATCAAATGGAAACCAATTGTTGTAGACAGTCAACTACAGATCTAGAAATGAAACTCAAATTAAATTTATAATCTACATTTACTCTCTTTTAATACATTTTGTTTTAAGTAGAATTTTCCCTCAGTGTACAGACAGCAGCTAGCTACCAGTTCATTAGCTTGCAGCTTGCAGCTAATCTGCACCAACTGAATGTTTTCAATCATCAGTTTATGCAATTCTATAGACTCAAAAAGCAACTAGACTGACCATCGGATTATCTGAGGAGCCTCATC
Organism: Pachypanchax playfairii; assembly: GCA_006937955.1. Taxonomy (NCBI): domain Eukaryota; kingdom Metazoa; phylum Chordata; class Actinopteri; order Cyprinodontiformes; family Aplocheilidae; genus Pachypanchax; species Pachypanchax playfairii. The sequence continues at coordinate 2,411,650 of SSNP01000042.1, read as the reverse complement.
AATGTATCATCATGTTTCATCATTTCAACTTTTAATCTGTAAGTGAAGTGGTTTACAGAGGAGGACATGAAGAGACAGCAGACTGTAGACATGTCTCCAAGTAGTTCCTTCACAAACTGACTGCATGTGAAGAATTAATGCTGGTGTATAGTTACAGTTACTCATAATAAATACTGATTTCATTTAGAATTTTTTTCCCACAGCCTAAAACTTTTGCACATTTCTGTATGTTTATTTCCCTTTAAGTTGTAGACATGGTTTTTGTTCTTGATTGTGTTAGTTTCATCAGCAAAAAATATTCTATTTTATATCAGACAAACAAGTTGGGATTTCCATCAAACTGTACATCAAAGGTATGATATATCAGAATATTCCAGGTAAATACTAACCCAACAGTTTAATGTCCCTCTGATGATGATAGTAAAGTTACATTGTAACAGATCTGGATCTCAGTCAGCTGGGTGGTCTCTAGATTCTGTTCCAGGACAGAATCATTGTTTATAATAACTATTCCATGTCCAGACTTCCTGGTTCCATAGTGAATCACATGTCAACCTGCAGGTTACCAAGTCTTCAACACAAACAGCTGGAATTCCACAACAACCAGCAGTAAAGAGTAAAAGAAGCAGCCCTCGGGTAACTTGTATTAAACCTAAGAAACCACCACATCCTTCCCAAAAACTGAACTAATACAAGAGAAACTAAACCAGGATCAACATTAGAACTGGCAACCCAGCAGAAACATCAGGGAGGGGACGGGTTGGTTTTATACATGAATGATTTGACAACAAGGTCTGATTCTTACATATTGCACCTTTAACTTATTGCATTTATAACGGTACAATATTGGCTTCAAATCCTTCACCACATCTTGGAACCAACAATAACCTCATGGTCAGTTTAACATTATTTCTGAAGAAAAAAAACGCATGTGTTTTTTCTTTTCGTCTGTTTTGAATCGTCTTTCATTTAAATCAGAGTATTTGTGTTTTGGCCTGCCAATAAAGAATTCACTGAACATGCTGTAAGCAGGAAGGAGTCTGATGTCTGTGCTGCATGAATATCACAGTCTGATTCCTGGCGTCACAGAGGAACAAATAACTAGCTTTCATAAAAGTCTTTCTGAGCTGAGTGAATGGAAACGTACACATAATGAGCTGTAGTATGTTTTGGATGGACAACGCGGGCTTTGGCTTTAGTTAAAGATGGAAAAAATTTAACAATAATAATAATAATAAGTTAATAATAATAAGTTTTGTTATAGACAAGTTAAACTAAACTCTACTTTGCTTTGATAAATTGTGCTAAATGTTGACAGATACTAACATTTTGGTACAAATGATACTTTTAAACGTACAAGTCAAACCTTGATTTTCCAGGTGAAGGTCAGGTTTGTGCTACTCTTGAAAAAGCAGCATAAAGGGATAATTTTGGCCTCTGAGTGATACAGTAATCTTCTGGCAACAGTTGCAGACATCTGACTCCCAGATGTTTTAAATAGCTTCTAAAGTGCAGCCAAGACCAGATTCACCAAAACAGATTGTTTCTTTCTCTCAGTCCACCTCAGACTTCTTTCCATAAGTTGTTACATGCACATAATATATTATGGTGCATGTGTTACATATTTATATGTATATTTCTATAAATATTAAAACAGATGATGAGACGTTATATTAAGAATTAACCATCTCAGCCCACCATCAGCTGGTTCCTTTTTTCCGTCCTCTGCTGTTCAACCCACAGATTAATTTATAACAGAGCGCCTAGAATTAACCAACCAAACTTCTTTTTTATGCTTAGTACAGTACAGACCAAAAGTTTGGACACAACATTTGGTCTGTACTGTATATTTGAGAAAGATAAATAGTTTGAAATGTATGTCGTTGACATGCTGTTCAGAATTCAGTGCTGTGCTGCTAATGGCTTTGCATCATATTTACTGGATGCCAGATTTCATGAGGCTCAGGCAGAAAACTTAAACTGCAGAGTTCTTATTTTCCTCATGTTCACTAAGTGTTATAATACAACCTGTAACTGTTTCAGCAGCCCGATTAAACCTTATAATACTTGGTAAAGCTACTTAAATTTATTAATTATTACTAGCATGGAGATTGTTTAAATATAACATATTTATTTGTGTAAAAGCTTCCAGGATAATATTTCATCTTCTGCATCTTTTCCAAATATGGAGAGTTGTTGGTTTAAAGCAGAACTAAGTAAGTTTTGCTCTCGCTCTCCCCCTACTGGTCCCCTGTGAAAGCTCACTGTCGTAACGTTCCCCCGCCGCCACCGCAG